>CM053625.1:332526033-332572828 GCA_028646595.1 Phalanger gymnotis
ATAATATAATATAATATAATATAATATATATTGCTTTGGACTCAAGATGACCTCAGTTCAAATCTTGCCTATGGCATCACTAGCTGAGCGGCCAGAGGAAAGTCATTTAACCAATAGAAACCAGAACAACCAAAGCTCTGAGTAAGAGACAAATTTGCCTAGCTGCATGGGAAGAGGGAATTCCTATTCTAGGAGTTCTCTACATCTGTCAATTTACAGAATGAGATTCTTTTAAAAGTCCAGAAAAAAATTCTTAGATACTTTATTATCTCTTCCTCCAGCCCATGAGGAGCTATTTGGGAAGGCCTTTGGAAATACTGAAAAACAATTTAATATTAAAGTAAAATATTAAAACAATAAAGTAAATGTTAATATTAAATATTAAAATAAAATAATTTAATATTAAAGATAAAATATTAACATTAAAGCTATTTTCAAAAGTTAGCACAGTTTTTCTGGGGTATTAATTCTGAGTTTTAGAACTAAGGAACAGACATATGCTCAGGGGGGGCTCGGGGTGAGCGATAGGGCAGAGGCCAGGGAAGAGCAGAGGCCAGAGTGGGGAAGTGGAGTCGTTTTCTGCTTTCTCCTAAGAAGAGCTTTATCATAATCGCATGCTTCACTTTTGGAATCTGGTTTTTGTGCCTATGTGCATCAAATTGAAGGATAAAGCAAAACACCTCACCTCTGATGCTTTCTATCTGGTCTCTGTGACCTTAAACTTGCCTGGACCTCAGTTTTGTCATCTGTAAAATGAGTGGCCTTTGGGGTCCCGTCTAAATCTATGCTCTTGTGACTTGGAAGAGTTGGAAGGAGCCTTAGAGAAGATCCAACCTCATTTTCGGAGGGGAAACTGAGGCTCAGAGAGTATCAATGGCAGGCCAAAGGCGTGCAGTACAGATCACAAAATGTGAGTGTTGGAAGGGCTTTCAAAGCCATCTAATCGAACCTTTAACTCACCAAGAATCCCCTCCTGCGGTGGACCCAACAAGTGGCCATCCAGCTTTTGCTTTAAGAGAACCAGTTAATTGGAATCCCTCACCTCTCAGAGCAGCCAATTCCATTTTTGGACAGCACTAATTGGTAGGAAGTCTCTCCTTACTTCAAGACTAAATCTGACTCTTTTCCACTTCCACCCATTGTCTCAAGGTCTGTTCTCTGGGGTGAGAAAGAACAAGTCTCTTCTGTCTGCCACTTAAAAATCCTTTAAATAGTGGTCAGCTATGGAGGCCCTCCCCCACCTCCCCAGATCTTTTCTCTGAATCAAAATGGAGCCATTTCCTTCCAAGGATCCTTATATGGCACAATCCCAAGGCCTTCCACCATGCCTGTGGCCCTCCTCTGGACCCTGTCCAGCTTATCATTGTCCTTCCTAAATGGTGTTAGCTGCTCCTACCCCCCTGTTCCCTGCGCCTCTCTGGGATGGCTAAGAGTTGACTCTGACTGTAATTTAGGAGGGGCTATTTTTATGACCCACAGCTGTGTTCCCAGCTCACTTTTCCTCCTATAAGCCCATGCTAGGCTCATAGATTAGAGCTGGACAGGACTCTACAGATCATCTCCGGTTCAACCCTCTTGTTTTTTCTTATAGTTGAACAAAGGAGTCCTAGAGAGGGGAAGGGGCTTGCTTAAAGTGGTCCCAAAGTTAATAAAGTGGCAAACAAGTCCTCTGACACTATACCTCACACTCTTTCCTTTAAATGCTACTTTCTATTACTCTGTTTCCTACTTTATGAGCCTCTGGGGTCAAATCTGTGCCTAATTTTAAGGATCAGACTCTGTGAAGGGGTTGCCTGGGAAGTGAGGGTAGCTTGGATGATAACTGAGTTCCCACTCTGCAGGGAAGTCAAGGGAAAGGACCCACGTTCAGCCCCTGCCTTGCTGCCCCTTTCCCCTGCTCTGCGCCTCAGTTTCCATTCAATGCTGTAATGGTAATGGCGATATAAATGCTGTTTTTAAATCAAAAGGATAAGAAGAATCTAGATCTCTGGGGAAGGAAGAGGGAGGTCTATATTTTGAAACACAAGTGAATAAAACCAAAAGATTGCAATAAAAACTTTTTAAAAAAGAAATGATTGTAAACATTTTGCGGTTACTTCTCTTGTGTATGACATTTCCCCCCAGCTCCCAGAAAAATATAAGCTCGCTGAAGGCAGGGACTCTTTAGTTTCTGTCTTTGTTTCATCACCAACTAGCACAGCCATTTGCAAGCATGAATTAAGCATTTTCCTGTTTATTGATTGAATTCATCCCATCCATGTGCTAGGTAATGTGGAGAAAAGAGAAAGTGTAAGACTCAGCCTTCCAAAGGCAATGCAAAACAATAAAGAATTAATTAAGTTCTAAATTGTGTGGTGAAAGCTGAAGAATGTAGAGGGAGTTTCCAGATTAATGAGAACTAGGCTTGGCAGTTGGGTGGGACTTGACCGAAGTCTGAACAGTGGCAGGGAGGAGGAGGGAAGGACATTTCCGCAGGGGCACCCATATGTAGGAATGCCCAGTGGTTGGAGTCAGCAGAGTAGGCATCTCCGAGGAAAGGTAGAGGAGAGCCAATTTTCGAGGCATATGAAAGCCAGAAAGAGGAATTTAGGCTTGAAGCGAGAGGAAGAGAAAAGAGAACTAGTAAACTGGAAGGCTTCTCAAGGGAGGAGTAGAATGAGGAAAGCTACATTTAAGGAATAGTATCAGCTGACATTTACAGAGTTCTTCAAACTTTAAAAAGCACTTTCTATATGTACCTTATGTTGCTAGAGCCTCAGAACAAGCCTGGAAGGTAGATGCTACAGATATTTTACAGATAGGAAAGCAAGCCAGAGAGATTAAATATTTTGCACAGCTAGTAAAGGTCAGAGGTAGGATATGATGCCAGCTCTTTCCTGACACTCCACAGCACTTCATTACACCTTCATTAACCACATTCGACTCTTCCTATGAGAGGATGAACAAGATTCAGACCTACTTGTGAACAAGAGCAGCAGCCTTCCCTTGGAGATATCCCAGATTTTATCCTAGATTCTTCATTCTAGCTCACCTCTTACCTATTGCCAAGTCCTGTCCATTCAACCTGTTCAATGTTTCTCCCATATACTACCCCCACTCCTTCTCCCCTCTGAAACTGGTACAGATATGAATCACTTCATCCCTTGTAATAGCTTTCTGGTCGGTCTCCCTATGTCTCCATCCACCCTATTCTCAGCTAACAAAAGTGATCCCTTTAAAGTACAGGTCTGACCGAGTCACTTCCCTATTTGGTCAATTCCAGTCCCTCTTTACTGCCCCTAGGATCAAATATAAAATTTCGGCTATCAAAGCCCTTCATAACGCACCCCCTTCCTACCTTTCCATAATATATGATCTAAGTGATGCCCACTTCCTTGCTGGTCCTCAAACAAGATACTCCACCTCTTCTGCATTTTCCCTGGCTGTTCCCCATGCCTGGAAATATCTCCCTTCTTTCCCTGCCTCTAGACCACCCTGGCTTCCTTCCAGTCTCACCTAAAGTCCTACCTTTTGCAAGAAGTCTTTCTCAGTCCTCCTTAACATTACTTCTTTCTCTCTGAGATTATTCCAATTTATCCTTTATATATCTTGTTTCTACACAGTTACTTGCATACTGCCTTTCCCACCCTCTATGAGATTATGAGCTCCTTGAGGATAGAGATCGTGTTTTTGCTGTCTTTGTCTCCCCAGCTCTTAGCACAGTGCCTGACACACAGTAGGTCCTTAATAAATTCTTATTGACTACAATTACTTTCCCTCACCTTGCATATATCCTGTATGTACCAAATTAATTCTTGTTTGTCTTTCACATTAGAATGTAAGTTCCTTGAGGGCTAGAACTACTTTTTTTCTTTCTCTGTATACCTAGGACAAACACAGTGCTTGGCACATAGGAAGTCCTTACTTAATAAATGCTTGTTGACCCATTGGCCGACTATTCCACTAGACTAGAAGCAGGGGAAAAACCCTGCTTGTAGACTCTGATCTTGTCTCTAGACAAGAATCCTTGATTCTGTCTTCTGCTCCTTGAGTATCAAGTACTCTTCCTTCTTGCAAGTCCCCTCCTTTAAGTTGGTTGTTGGACAAGCACAAGTCCGTTCAAGGGTCCTGACCTCTGCCTCTTTCTCTGAATCCCCCATTTCCTGCCCCAGCCCCCCATCTCCAACACCAGCTTCCTGCTCTATTTCCTCTTCCTGCCTCCCTGCCCCTAGAGACAGAGCCATCCAAGCCCTCTCAACCTCAGAGCCACCACCACATCCATATCTCTGCCCTTTCTGTCCTCAGGAGAGGTCTTTAAAAAGTCCAGATGATTTCCTGGTAGGCACAATACTCTCCACAGAGCATTCTTTGGGGGGAAGGAAAGGGGGGGATGCTAGTGAGAATTGTCAGTGTCCCAGTAACAGGGTTTCGGCTCGAGTACAAGCCAAGAAGGCAGTCTGGGGAATTTGGGGTCAAAGTGGAGGGACATTTCAACAAAGTGTTTGTGAGTTGGAACTGTTTGCAGTATCTCAGCAACCTCAGTGGGATCTGTTTATCCCCCTCCCAGTCATTTCTGGCTCTCATCTCGACTGAACAAATCTCTTAGTAAGAGGAAGCTCCATCCTCCCAGAAGAGGGTTAGGGGTGGGCAGTGGGGAAGGGCAAGAGACTGAGCCGAAGGACTTTAGTACTTGTGTGACCTTGAACAAGTAAACTACTTAGCCTCCCTGAACCTGGGCTTCCTCATTTGTTAAGATGAGTAGGATAGTATTACCTGCCTTCAGCCCCCTCCCAGTCCCACAGGATTGTTGTGAAGATCAAATGAAAGGAAGGAAACAAGCATTGATCAAAGTACCTAGTATGTGCCAGGCACTGTATGCTAAGCCCTTGAAAATATTATCTCATTTGATTTTCACAATAGTAGGTGCCATTGTTATCCCCATTTTACAGCTAAGGAAACTGGGGCAGATAGAGGTAAAGTGATTTAAATTGAATTAAGTATGATAAGTGTTGTATAAATATATTATTGCTCTATCCAGGAACTCTGATTCCCTTGGTGAGGAAGTATGCTACAGTAACTTTGGTGTCCTGAGGACCTGACTAGCTGAGTGACTTTGGACAAGTCACTTCAAACCTCTCTTGGCCTTGGTTGTTCAGTCTGCAAAATAAAGGAGTTGGGATTGGATGTCTTAAGGGTCCCTTTCAGTTTTAAGTCTGATCTTGAGTCCTGCTAACACCCTCCACCTAGGCAGAGAGCAATCGGCTCTACCTTACAGCCTTGGAGAATTGTCTGATGCTCAGAGAGCTTAATGATTTCCTGTTTATCACACAGCTACTAAAAGTCAGAGGCTAGAATTTGAATCCACACCTTACTGGCTCTAAGCCTAGCGCTCCAATCACTACACCCTGTTGCACACACAGCAAGCGATCAATAAATGCCTGTTGCTTTGCCTTGACTTGGCTGCCTGTGGATAACAACAATCAGTGACAGATAATCTCCAAGGTTTTCCTTGAGACTTTCTTCTGGCTAAGCCCCACTTCGCTCTAGTACCCCCGCACTCCTTCGCTCCATTCCTACCCCCAAACACCACCACCGTTCCCTTCATGTCTTCATTGCTCTCAGGGAGTCCCTTCCCCTCCTTCCCTTTCCTCCACACACCTCACTCCCTAATTAGTTGGGGCAAGATAACCTCCCTGAACCTGCCGATATTCTAGATTCCGGGGCTCTGGAGAAGGGCTGGTGGGGCACTGATTAGAGTTTCTGCTCAAGACGCCTGGGTCTCATTATGCTCTGCTTGAGTCTGGGAAAGTCCCCAGGCTCCTCTTGAAAAGTGATCCTTCCTGCCCCCTCCCCCTCGATGCCCACTCCCCGTCCTGGGCAGCCAAGGTCCTCCAGAGAGCACGCAAGCCGGCGCGGTCTCACCTGTGGCGGTCAATCAGCCCGGCTCCCCTCCGCCTGGAGGTGGGAGGTAGGGGCCCAGCCCACCCGGCTCATGCAGAGCACTTTCTCCCCGGGACCTCCCCTCCCCGGTCCCAACCCGCAGCTGTCGGCCCCCCTCTGAAGCCCCCCACCCAGACTCTCTCACCATGCTGCCACTGTCCCTCTTTCGTTCCAGTTGTGCGTCTCGCCGGCCAGGAGGTGCCTGGGGCAGCACAGGCTTGGGGAGGCGGGAGGGATTAGATACACACTGGGAGGAAGGAGGGAAGAGGCGGAGCCAGCATCAGAAAGGGGGGCACCTCCTGGGCCTGGTGGGTGGCAGGACTGAGCGAAGTTTGACTCCTGGCAACCCCTGGGGCAGGCAGAGGTGGCGGGGCGACACAGGGAGGTGCTTTGATGGCCCAGGAGACTAAAGCGAAATCGAAAGTCCCCCAAGGGCTGCCGAGTGAGCCCGGATTTTGTTCTCTCCTCTCCGCCGACCGCCTTCAGCCTCCCAGCCTTCACCGCAGCCTCCTTCCAAGAAGCAAAAAAGAGCGAGACTAGCCAATGACTGGACGGGGATGTTTGGACTTTGTTGGGTGGAGGGCAAGAGCAATGTCTATCGTCCCACAGCCTGGGACAGCGGACTAGATACGTTTCTACACCAAGGTGGCCAGGGCTGCAGGATCGCGACAAACTGAACTCAGTGGCTGCCGCCTTATTGCCCCTAGGATTAAAGACAAAAGTGTTTTGTTTGACAAATAAAGCCCACCTCTCGCGGCCATGTCATTTCTCTCCACATTCTAAGGTTCAGTCTTATACGCTGGCCTTACACACCACGTTCCACCTTCCATCTCCATCGATGCCTTTGAGGAGATAGATGCTGTCCCTCTGCCTGGAAGACGCTTCTTCCTCACTTCCCGGCTCTTTGGAATCTCTCTTCCAAGCCGAGCCTAAAGGCCACCTCTACAAGACGACTTTTATTTACTCTATATTTACAGATAGGGGTATCTGTTCTGTCCTCTGACAAGCTCCTTGAAGGGAGGATCTGTTTGGGTATCTCTGAGCCTGGCAGTAGTGCCTAGTACAGAGCAGGCGTTTAATAAATGTTTGTTGATTGATTGGTTCCACCAAAAGGCATCAGATTGGTGGGGGGAGCCTCAGGAAACCATGTCGTTTGAGGAAGAGCGGAAGGAACTGGGGGGCAGTTGACATGGAAAAAGGAAGACTTGGAGAGGCGGCCCTGGTCAGAAAGCCTTGGGTCAAAGTCTTTCTGCTGACATAACCTAGCTGAGGGACCCCAGACACCTCTCAGTGCCCCTGGCAACTCTTGAACAAGACTACTATAAATTGGAGAACAGATGAAGACCTGCATGGATAGCAGGATGGCTTTCCTCACTCAGCATCCCTGTGATAGGAAGTGTTCAGGCAGAAGCTAGATGACTTCTTGTCCCAGGATGCATAGAGAGGATTTATGTTTTGGGTAGGAGGTTACAGTAGGCAGTCTTTAACATACTGCCCACCTCTGGGATTCTGACCCAGGGTTCCTAGGCTGGGATCTGGTCCTGCTGCCCCTATCGCCAGGGCAGAACCCAAGCTATGCCTCTGTTTTTCTGCCTGTGTAATGAGGACGTGACAAAGAGGGTGATATGGGTGAGAGTCTTAGGAAGCTATGGGTCTAGGGAAGGATTTCAACGAGCAGTCTCTTCTCCAGGCTAGAGATCACCAGTTACTTCAATGAATGTTCATAAGACACGAACTCAAGGACCCTTTGGTCTCTTGGGAGGATGTGTTGTCTGATAACACCTTGTGATTTTGTCAGTCTGGGGAACTTCCATTACATATTCACTCCAGAGGCCTTGCAACAATAATTCATAGTCTTCAAAGAGTGGCCTAGGGCACCAACTAAGCCATTTGTCCCTGTTAGGGTCAGAGGCAGGGCTTGGACCCAGTTGTTTCTGACTGCAAAAGCTGATGCCTCCCTGTCTCCTTTTGAGAGATGGGGCACTACCCACGTGGAATATTGCATACATGGTGAGATTCAGTCAGTAGATTAGTTGGTTTTGCTAAACTGGGTTTTTTTTTCCTTTGTCGACATAAGAGATGGCTCACTCTGTGTGTGTGGGTAGGTGTTCAGTAATAGTTGGATAGAAGACTGGGCCTGGAATCAGAAAGATCTGAATTCAAATCCAGCCCCAGACACCATTAGCTGGGCAAATCATTTAACCCTGTTTGCCTCGGTTTCCTCATCTGTAAAAATGAGTTGGAGAAGGAAATGGCAAATTGCTCCAAATGGGGTCTTGGATTGTTGGACGTGATTGAAATGATACGACAACAAAAAGGTGTCTCGGTGTGTCGCCAGAGCGCTGGGCCTGGAGTCAGAAGGAACTCGGTTCAAATCCAGCCTTAGACACACACTAGCTGTGTGACCCCTAGCAAGTCTCTTAATCTCTGTTTGCTTTAATCCACTGGAGACGGAAATGACCAACCACTCCAGTATCTTTGCCAAGAACACCCCATGGACAGTATTGGCATGCTATGATCCTCTGGGTCATGAAAAATTGGACACATTTGAAAAACAAGTATAAAAACAAAAGAATTGATTTTTTAAAAAGTGGTTGTTGCTGTTATCCATTCATTTCAATTGTGTCTGACTCCTCATGACCCCATTTGGGGTTTTCTTGACAAAGATGCTAGAGAGGTTTGCCATTCATTCCCTTCTCCAGCTTATTTGACAGATGAGGAAGCTGAGGCAAACAAGATTTAGGGACTTGCTCAGAGTCTTTAAATGTGGTTCCCAGAACTAAAAGCCGTACTGTTAGTATGGCTGGTGCAAGACAGAGCACAGCCCCCTAATTCTGGACACCATGCGTTCAGGGCAGCCTTAGATCACAGCATTGTTTTTTTGGAGAACCACAACACATTGCTGAATCAGACTGAGCTAGTCCACTAAAAAGTCCCAGCCCCTGCCTCCCTCTCTCTTCCCCCTCCTCTCCAAACCTCACAGGGTTTTTGTGAAGTTAAAGCTTTGTCACATTGAAAAGTGCAGCAGAAAGCTGAGCTATTATCAGATTGGGGTGGGGACTGGAAAATAATACCATAAGACCCAAGGTTAGAGTAGGAGCCTGGGCCAAAGGGTTCTACTCCAGCCCCTGGCCTATTACTGTCTCTAAGCCTCCCAAGCTCAGCCTCTCACCCTCCAAAAGAAAAAAATAAATCTATATTCATCCCTAAAAATACTATTGTAAGGGAGAACAGAGAAAGCAAGACCCCATGTGGGGCAGGCTGAGGCCCTGGGAAGAGTAACAACCAGCAAGGCGACCTGGGGCAGGGGGCGGGGAGAAGAGGAGGCCGCAGACACAGAAGCCATTGTCCAGAGGGAGGGAAGGAGGTAGGGGGCTCTGTCCTGTGACACTGACTGTACCCAGACCCAGACGAATAATGAAGGCAGACTCACTCTAGCACAGCAAAGTCAAGGCCCATGGATGGAGGGACTGGGCACTCGCTGAAGTCATAGCTGCTCCGAGGACACAGCATGACCAAGCAAACCCAGGCTGACTCTGACCCAGCACCTCAGCCCAGAGGACACAGAAGCCATTGTCCAGAGTGGGGGAAGGAGGTAGGGGGCCCTGTCCTGTGACACTGACTGTACCCAGACCCAGACGAATAATGAAGGCAGACTCACTCTAGCACAGCAAAGTCAAGGCCCACGGATGGAGGGACTGGGCGCTCGCTGAAGTCATAGCTGCTCCGAGGACACAGCATGACCAAGAGAAACCAGGCTGACTCTGACCCAGCACCTCAGCCCAGAGGACACAGAGGCCATTGTCCATGGCAAAGGAAGGAGGTAGGGGGCCCTGTCCCCGGACCTCGGGCCTAGCCACAGGCTGAATGGGGAAACAATGCTTACTCCAACTCAGGAAAAAAAAAACTCAAGGCCTCTGCTGGTCCTGCTGGAGATTGGCAAGCAAAGACAGAGACAGAGCCTCAGCCAGAGAAGGGCAGTGTTGGCACCTGGGCCAGGAGCTCACCTGAATCTCAGGCCAAGGGAGGAATAAAAATAATGTTAATGTTGCTGTTGAGTCATTTTTCAGTTGGGTCCAACTCTGTGCGACCTCATTTGGGGTTTTCTTGGCAAGGATACTATAGTGGCTTGCCGTTTCCTTCTTCAACTCATTTTAAAGATGAGGAAACTGAGGCAAACAGAGTAAAATGACTTGTCTAGGGTCACACAGCTAGTAAGTGTTTCATGCTAGTTTTGAACTCAGAAAGATGAGTCTTCTTGACTCTAGGCCCAGTATTCTATCCAATGAGCCACCTAACTTGTCTCAGACCATCAAAAGGCACTTTTTTTTTGAGGGGAGAAAGCAGGGCAATTAGGGTTAAGTGACTTGCCCAAGGTCATGCAGTTAGTAAGTGTGTCAAGTGTCTGAGGCAGAATTTGAACTCAGGTCCTCCTGACTCCAGGTCTAGTGCTCTATCCACTGAGCCACCCAGCTGCCCGTAAAAGGTACTTTTGCTGCTGAACGATTAGTCACTGGTAGGGGAGGGAGGAAGGTAGAGAACAGCTCTTATCTAAGGAAGAAGTGGCCCCAAGACACCTCAGGGTTTCTGAGATGCTTAAGGAGTAAAAGTTTAGTCCTAGAATGAGGCTACCATGGGAGCTGCTTCCCTCTAAGTTTTTGCTGTCCTGAGACAAATCTCTGTTGGTCTCACCCTAGTTGTGGCTCTGAATAGAAGAATGCCAGCAGCCCAACAAGTCTGTCTGGCTTTTAGCTACTTCGGCTCCTGGCAGCAAGGTGAATTTGTAAGGGTCTCCAAATATCCCTATGAACTCTTGACAGAGAAGATCCTAGAGATTCTGCTCCCAACTCAGCAGTGGTATCAGGGTTCAGATTGCTGGATTCTGAGTGAGAGGACATGGATTCAAACCCTGCTTCTATCACTTACCTAACTGTGTGACTTTGGACAAATCCCTTCACTGCTCTGGGCCTGTTTCCTCATTGGTAAAATGAGGCTTTCTTTCCTTAGGTGGCCTCAAATAGTCCTTCCACCGTTAATTCTATGATCCTACAGCCCTAGACAGACACTGTGGTGAAATGGAGAAAGAGCTGGCCCCAAAGCCAGAGGGACCTGGGTTCAAGTCCCACCCCTGACATGCACTGGCTGTATGACTCTGAGTACAGACTCTGTCATTGTTCAGTCCTGTATGACTCCTTGTGACCCTGTGGACCACAGCATGCCAATAATGTTCATGGAGTTTCCTTGGCAAAGATATTGGAATGGTTTGCCATTTCCTTCTTCAGTGGATTAGGGCAAACAAGGTTAAGTGACTTGCCCAGGGTCACACAGCTAGTGAATGTCTGAGGATAGATTTGAACTCTGGAGTCAGGAAGACTCCAGACCCAGCGCTCTAACCACTGCGTCACCTAGCTCCCTCTTTAGGGAGTTAGACAATTTTTTAAGACACACAGGCCATGCACCCCCATGTGGCCCGCCTGTGTCCACCACAAGCACAGAAATTTCCACAATTTCCACACTGTAGTAAACACGGGTGAGCCGCATAAAATCCATAAACTCTCACTGCGGGCTGCATGCAGCCCGCTGGCCACACTCTGGACAGTCCTGCTTTAAGACGAGGGCTTTTAACCCTAGGTCTGGGGGACCCTGTAGACACATTTTGGGGGGCCACAAACTTGGATGGGGAAAAAAACAACATCTTTATTATTTCAATGTTTCCTTGTCAATACTATGTATTTTATTTTGTATACTTAAGAACATCATTCTGAGAAGGCGTTGCCACAACTGCCCAAGGGGTCTGGGACACAGATAAGGTCAGATTATAAGTTACAGAGGAAGTGGCAACCTGCATTGGTAAACGGAATTTCCTCACCAGCGACTTCTCTATACAATGAAAGAACAGGTCTTCGCCCTATCCTTAAGACCCTGGGCGGATTAAGACAAGGATGTAAGAATGAGGAACGTCTGGGGAAGAGCTCCCGTCCTGAGCATTTCAGAAAATCAGTTATGACTTGGCTTGGTACCTAGGCTAACATTTCTTATAAAGGCATCAGTGACCTGGAAGAAAACCACGCTTATGTGGGAAAGGTTGACACACACGAGTCCACAAGATCCCCCTTCTCTTCAGACCATTGGGTCGCTTGGTTGGTTGTCATCCTTTATTCTCAAAGAGGACCAAAAGGACATCCTTACGTTGGAGTCAAGGTACAGCGTCTCTGTGGCTGATCAGATCAGACCGCTGGGTACAGAAGACACAGTGGTAGGGAGTGGGTCATGCTGAGTAGATGGGTTCTGGGTCAGGTGAAGAGCTCCTTGGAATCTTGAATGTTCTGAGCACCCAGGCCACTGAGAATTGTTGACCTAGGGATTTTCTGATGTATAAAGGCACTGGCAGTCAACTCTTCTGTACCAGGGGATACAAAACTACAGTTCCTCTTCTCAAGGAGCTGACATTCTATACGAAGTGAAGAGAGGGAGGGTTCGGTCTCTTTGTCCAGTAGAAGGGAAGCTTCTTGAGGGCAGGGACCATCTCACTTTTTAACGTTTGCCTCTCCAATGCCTTCAGGCACCCTGGAGGAGTGGGTAGAAGTCCGGTCTCAGCATTTATTAAGTCCTTACTCCATACCAGGCACTGTGTTAAGTACCAGGATACAAGGACAGGCAAAAAGAGTCCCTTGCCTTCAAGGAATTCCCATTCTAATAGGGAAACAACATGCAAATAACTTGTTACACACAAAACCTGGGTTTGAGATCTGATATATCTTGGCTGAGAGAGCCTGGTCATGTCACCTAGCTTCTTCTGAGTGATTCTCAAAATCTCAAAGTTCAGGGACAACTGTTGATCTGCACTGATAGGAGTGGGAAGAGGGCATTCCCTGTGCCAGTGAAGTCACATGTCCCTTCCCAGCCTCCCCAACAAAAGCCCAGGCACCAGACAAATATTGAATGAATTGATTCTACCTAGCTAGCAAACTTTTTGTAAGCAAAATCACGTGGAAAACTTCAATCCTAATATAAATGGGAGTTATTGCCAAGTCGAGGATAAGGGGTAGTGAGTGGACTTGCAATCTCTTATTTGGTAAGGCAATCAGGGTTAAGTAACTTGCCCAGGGGTCACACAGCTAGTAAGAGTCAAGTGTCTGAGGCCATATTTGAACCCAGGTCCTCCTGACTCCAGGGCCGGTGCTCTATTCATTGTGTCACCTAGCTGCCCCTAGACTAGAGATTTCACTGGTATAGGGAACTCCCAGGTGAGGAAAGTCCCTTCACCATGCAGGCTGGCATTTTCTCTGCAATTCATAGTGGTGGAGAGCTGCCTAGATCATTGAGAAGTTTGGTGTCTTCTTGCTCAGGTCAAACCCCCAGGATGCTGGACCTAGGTCTTCCTGGTTCTCTATCCACTAGGATGTACTGCCTCACTTGACTTAGAAGCTCTTCCAATTTCTGACTGTCAGCCTAGTCCCACTCCTATCCCCAAGGCAGAAACATGGCAGCTAAAGAAGATCTCAGAACTCTTAGCCCCAAAGCAAAGGACCAAAAAATGGCCTTGGGGCAGGGAGGAGACCGACGACACTAAAAGGACACTGAAAGGTCTTTATTACCTACAGGTCACCAGCAGCATTCCAGGGGACACAGACCATCTGGCCCATGCAGAGGGCCCCCTGAAACTCAGCCACAGTCTAGTGCATTGGGGCCCGAAGGCCCTCCCTCCCTTTCTTCCCCTCCGCATGCACACGTGGTACCGGGTGAGGCTGAGCAGGACAGAGGGCCCTTAGATAAGGACTATGGGGTGGCTGGGCAGCATTCCACTTAGGGGAGGGAAAGAAGAGGAAAGGAGGTTTCCCCAGGCAGCAAGGAGGAGGAAGAGGAGGAGGAAAAGGAGGAAGAGGAGGAAGGGGAGGAGGAGAAAGAGGAGAAAGAAGAGAAAGAAGAGGAAGAAGAGGAAGAGGAGGAAGAGGAGGGCAGAGATTGGTACTGAGGCTGAGGGAGGCCAGAGGAGGGAAGGGGAAGAGATGGAAATATGGCCTTCTAGATTGTGTTGGTGGCAAAGAGGATGATGAGGATGATGATGATGCCCACGATCACGCAGATGAGAACGATCATTTTCACATTTTTCCACCAGAATTTCCGAGCCACCTTCTGTGATGTGGTCTTGAAGTGTTCTGACTGTACAGGGAGACAGAGCAAAAATGAATGACAGCTCCTGGGGGTCCTCCCCATCTGGAAGCAGGGGCAGGGGTGTAGGCCAACGGCCTCCTCCACCCTGCCTTGCCTCATCACCCCCCCAAACTGCAGCTGTAGAGACAAGGGCTCCCTGAGACTTGCCATTCCCACATTGCTGAGCAGGAAGAGGCCCAGAGAGGCAAAGACTGCCCACTGTGGTCTTTCCCCATAATCAGAGACTTGACCTGGCTCCAGTCAGTGCCTTCCCTCCAGGCCCTGCAATCTGAGGCCCAGGACTTCACTGGACTTTGTTCAGTGAGGGATTTACTTTAAGCAGCTGCAAGAAAAGAGATTGAGCTGGGGTCAGGTGAGACTAGTCTAGAAGGCCTAGCTTTCAGCTGGGCATGAGGACCCCATGTTCTTTTTGTCTTCTCCCTGGATTCCCTTTCAAGCCATGTCAGCTTCTCTCCTGCCTCCTGCCCATCAGCAGTCCTGGAAAGGCCCACCAGAGGGGTGGGCTTGTACAGAGGGGCTCCCAAAAGATAGAGGAACACATGGTGTGGCGGTCCTAACACGCTGCTGAGGTTTTTACATGAGCGAAGTCAGGTTCAAATGAACGTTCAAGTTCGTCTTGAAAGGGAAGAAAATATCACAAAAGGACCACTTAAAAGATTCATTTGTGGAGATGGGGAAAAAGGCAATCATACTCCATCCTCTTGATAGAGAGGACAGGGTTCATGGCCTGACTGTATGAGAACCTCAGGGTTGCTATGGAACCAACCGGTAAAGCCACTCCTTTGCCTGGCAGCTGGTAGCCTCCCTGAGTCATCCCCTGACAACCGGCCCAGAGGTAACCACCCTCATTCATGGTATCCTAGGGAGTTCCTTCTGTGAGGGCTTGGTACTTCTCTGTGTGGGAAGTCCAGGCTCAAGTCTGGCAGTAAGGGCTACATGGACTATTTCCCATGATGGGGGGAATGGTAGCAGATAGTTAACTCTGTCTCTCTCTGTCTCTTCTTCTTCCTCCTTTTTCTCTTTCTCTTCCTCTCTCCCTCCTCCTCTCTATCTCTGTCTCTTTATCTGTCTTTTCTTCTTCTCTCTTTCTCTGTGCCTTCCCTCCTTCCTTCTCTCCCTTTCTGCTTCCTTCTTGTCTCTCTCTCTCTCTCTCTCTCTCTCTCTCTCTCTCTCTCTCTCCCTCCCTCCCTCCCTCTTCCCCCCACCCCATTCTGTCTCTTTCTCCCCAATATCCCCATTCCCAACCCATCTCACTGTGGCCTCCAGGTCTTCCGTCTTGTTCCGAAGGTGGTCCAGGTTTTCTCCCCGAGCCAGGATTCGCTCCACATTTTGGGTCATGATGTTCTTCACCCCCTCCACCTCACTCTGGAGGCTCCTCACCCGATCACTCCCACCTCCACCACTGGCTTCCTCCTGGTAAACACACAAGGAGTTAACAGGGACAAGTGGAAAAGTCTCTGAAGCCTCAGAGGATGAAACCAGACTCTACCCAGAGTGGGTCAGCTTCCCCAAACTGTGTAGAGGGAGTCAGTGGTGATGGATGGAGGGTACATCAGGGTCGCCTTTCCCCTTTCTCATCTACCTCTTCCCTTCATTAACTATAGCTAAGAGATTGGAGAATGGTTTCAGATCAGGGACAACTTCTCGATGAAATAGAAAACACCATAAATTCGTATTAGCTTCATGATTGTAGGCAAGGCTCCTAATTTCTCAGAGTCCAGGTTTTCCCTTCTGTAAAATGTGGATAAAAACACACACACCAGTTCTCTCATAGATTTTAATTAAAATCTTTTCAAAGATCATGTGCCTACTACATGCAGAGCATAGTGTTAGGTATAAAAAGATTTAAAAAAAATATACTTCTACCCTTAAAGGTACTTTGATACTTCCTACCCTTAAAGGAAAGGGAGGGGAGACAACCAGTACATGAGTCAGTAAATAGAAATCATAGAGATATATCATAGTAAATAAGGAACAATACAAAGTTATTTCAAAAGAGAGATTAGTGCTGATAACTGGGAAGGTGTCGCTGAGCAGTCCAGGGAGAAAGTGGCTCTGGAGGTTCCAAGAGTCAGAGGTGAGCAAGTCTCCCACCTTATCTCAGAAATCTCCTCCGGGAAAAGTCCTGCTTCCATTAGATTGTAAGATTCTTGAGGGCAGGGGTTGTCTTTTGCTTGTTTTTGTAAACTTTAGTGCTTAGCAAGGTGTAATCAATTAATCAACATTTATTAAGCTCACCTTCCTGAGTTCAAATCCAGCCTTGGACACTTACTAGCTGTGTGACCCTGGCCAAGTCCCTTAACCCTATTTGCCTCAGTTTCCTCATCTGTAAAATGAGCTGGAAAAGGAAATGGCATGCCCTGTCAGTATCTTTGCCATGAAAACCCTAAATGGGGTCAAGAAGAGTCAGATACGACTAAGACTGAAGAACAACAACACGGTGGGTGCAGAATAAATGTTGGTTGATTGCCTCTCTCCTTTCAGCCAGACTGTGTGGCTCCTTAGAAATGGGACCAGCAGCTCTAAGTTATCACCCTGCCCCCACTCCTCAGCCCCCTTCCATCTTCAGCCGTTGAGCCACAAACTTCTGCTTTTTCTACCTCCTCGCCCCCCCCCCCACCGCCAGTGGCCCAGGGCATGGGGATGGGGGCTCCTAGACACTGAGGATGTTGGTGATGACAGTAAATAAAACTATGGGGATGTTGGGAGACAAAGGGGGTAGGTCTTCTTGAAGCCTGGCCTGTGGCTACCACGTGGTATGGCACGATAGTCATCGGCCCTGGGTTCAAATTCCAGCCCTGATTCTACCAGCTTTTGTTTGATCTTCACCACCACCCAGTGAGACAGGTACCCATTACGATGTCCATTTTTACAGACGAGGATGTTAAGATTGATAGTTAAGTGACTTACCCAGGGTCACACACACACACAGCTATTAAGTGTCTGAGGTCACTCTGGACTCAGATCTTCCCAGGCCTGCACTCTGTCCACTTTGTCTCTCCCCTCTAGCCAACCCTGCTTCAGACACCAACCCTGGGCATATCACTATATTTTGGTCAGCCTCCATTCCTCCATCTGTAAAGTGGGGATAAGGATAAACAGAGTGCTGGCCTTGGAGTCTGGAGGACCTGAATTAAAATCCAGCCTCAGACTAGCTGTGTGACCCTGGGCAAGTCACTTCACCCAGTTCGCCTCAGTTTCCTCATCTGTAAAATGAGCAGGAGAAGGGAATGGCAAACCACTCGAGTAGCTCTGAAAAGAAAACCCCAAATGGGGTCAGGGAAAGTGGGACTCACAACAAAGTGGGGAAAACAAGGACAGCTATCTCACAGGGTTGGGGTGAGGATCAAGGGGATAATGTATATAAAGTGCTTTCTAAATTGCAAAGTGCTATATGGTGAGTATTATTATCATTACAGGTTAAGTTCCCCCTCCCCCTTCATGCAGCCAGAAAGGCTAATACTAAGTAGATAAAGCTAAGGGAAAATTGTTTGAGGCTCAGACTTAAGGGACCACCCCAAGGTCACAAGGCTAGTAGAACAGTAACTCTGCAGCTAAAGTAGCTGGAGGCTTGGAGAGATTACGCGATAATGCTTTAGGTTTAGCCTTAAAGGGAAGGACCAGTCCCTTTCTACCACAGAAAAGGCAAGCATTCCTGCTTCTTCCCCTTCCTCCCCCTCGTCTCCAAAGCCTGGGTAAGTAGGGTTTGAAATCATGACATCAAACACCGAACCCAAGTTCCACATTTGAGGAAGCCAAGGCTGATCCCTCTGGACAGAAAGAGTAATGAAGAAGGGCACTAGTGCCACCCCAACACACCCAGGCCGGTCTCAAGTTTCTCCCCCAACCCTCCAAACCACGAGGCTTTTGTAGTCATATCAAAACTGAAGGAAGAAGGGGGAAGAAGCCTGCCTCCAGCCCTGGGAAGTTCCATTTCTTCCTAGCTGACCCAGCAAGCCAGGGAACACTGGGGCTCCAAGGGAGCAGCTGGGGCCCTTGAGCCTGGAGGGAGAGGCCTGGCAGGCTTTAGTCCCTCTCTGGGGAGGTGGGCAGCCAGGCCAGGCTCTGCTCCTCCCTGGATCGGGGAGTCCTCCTCCTATAGCCTCCGCCCCCACAGGAACTCAGCCAACCATTCCAGGAAGAATTCCTGGTCTTTGGGGCCATCAGGGAGGTCAGGGAAGTGAAGGCCAGCAGTGGGGAGGGTGGGGGTGATCGGAGAAGGGAGCAGCCACCCCCAGCTGGGACAGCCCGGAGTGTCTGTCAGACAGGAGCCTCTGGGGGTCCTCCTGCCTCTTCTCTCCCCTAAACCCTCCAGATGATGATGGATCGCCACTCTCTTCCCCCTCCCTTTTCCTCCTGACCCACCTCCCAGCCCCTCTCTCATTCCAGGCCTCCCTCACTCACCATCTCTGCCTCCCGTCCAGCTGGGGCCCGTCAACAGCTGGGACAACAGCAAGCAAAGAAACTGGCTCGGGTACTTTTCTCCCTGGGTGCGCTCAACCTACTTCCTGCTTTTTCCAACTTTCAGCCCGCCCCAAAGGCCGAGCTGCGCTGCTGCGTGGGAAAGGTCTACACTGCCATCCCAGACTGGGCGGCACTCTGAGGCACACCTGGATCCACAGGTTACTTCGAGGAGGAGGAGGAGGAGGAAGAGGAGGAGGAGGAGGAGGAGGAGGGGCTGGCTGTCTTGGGGCCTCCCCCAGCCTTTCCTCTAGCAGGGCTGGACTTACTTAAAGACATAGGGCTCCCGTGGCCCCTTCAATACTCTGGAGGCTCCCCAGAACATCCTGAGAACCTGGGGAGAACAAATCTCCAGCTGGCTACCTCTGCTGGGGAGATGGCTCCTACCCTCCAGGCCTTCTAGGCTGCCCTCCCCCAACTTTCACTACCTGGAAAAGAACCCAGTTCATTTTTCCTGAAAACATTTGCAAGTTAGAGCCTGAAGGGAAGTTAATAGCCATACAAGCCAACTTCCCAAGGCGCAGATGAGTACTAGGCTCAGAAACTACTGTCTTTTCTCCCTTTCTCCTGTTTAATCAATACCTCAATTTTTGTTTTGGCAGATTAATATGTGAATGTGATAGGCTGGCAGCAAGCCCAAGAGGTTAGAAACCTGGCCTTGAAAGACTTGGGTTCAAATTCGGCCCCTGGTACCCATTGGCTGCCTCACCCTGGGCAATTCACTTCATCCTTTGGAGCCCCAGGTTCGAAGGCAGGAGTTCCCCTGGCCTTGAAGTAGAAAATCCTCATAGCCTTCGACTAAAATTAACATTTCCTTCAAATAACTAAAAACCTTCTTCTGATAAGGATTCCGTAGGTTTCACCAGCTGTGAAGGGGTCTGAGACACACAAAAAAGTGGAGGAGCCCTGTGCCGAGGCTCTAAATTAAAAATAAGCAGCTCATCTGCACCCGTGGCAGGAATTGGCATGCCAGAAGTACTGTACTCCGATGAAATGGTATAAATTCAACATTTATTAAGCACCCACTAGGTACCTAACTGCCAGGAGTGGGGAACCTTTGGCCTCCAGTCCACACATGGTCCTCTAGGTTCTCAAATTCAGCCTTTGACTGAATCCAAACTTCACGGAACAAATTTGTAAATGAATTTTTGGCCTTGAGGCTGCAGGTTCCCCGCCCCTGAAAGCACTTATTAAGCACCTGCTGTGTGCCAGGCATTGGAGGTACAAAACCAAAAGGAAAACAGAACCTGAGTTCTAGCAGTTTGGATCGGAATGGAGTGGGCAACATGGACGTGTGTATATAGAGAGAAGAAGGTAGATCTGGGCAGGACAGCAGTAGTGTCTGGGGGGAATCAGGAAAAGTGTCATGGGGAAGATGCATTTCGAAGGAAGGCAGAATTCCAAGAGTCAGGATGTATCATAGCTTTCGAGCAGGAAAGACTCTTGGAGGTCGCTGAATCTGGGTCTCAAATTCAAGGTCACCCAGACAGTGGCAGAGCAGTGATCACAGATTCTAATCAAAAATAAATCAAATCCAAAATTAAAATTGACTAAGTTGTTGCTATGCCTTGCTCTGCTTGAGGGTCTTAAGAAATTAAGGCACCCCTATTTTTAGTGCAGGGTAGCTGGAAAAAATAAAAACCCTGGATTAGGGAGTTTAGAGATCTGGGCTGAGCAACTCTGGGCACGTGGCTTCACCTCTGTGTCTCATTTTCTTCCTGTGGCAAAACGGTTATAGAGGCTGAGACTAGATTGTTAGTATGATAGCGTTCAAAGACCACCTGGTCCAACCCCCTCATTTTAAGATGAGGAAACCAAAATAACCCCTAAGACAACTTTTAGTTTAAAATTATGATTTCTGTTTCTGCAATCTGAAGTTGAGGTTTTGTGTTTTCTGGGAGCTGAGAGCAAGGGGCACTGGCCAAGCAGTTAGGGACACCTCCAATGGAAGGAGGATGCCCTGTGAGGGAGGGCAGGTGCCCAGCCAAAGGCTAAGACAAGGACTGGAGAACAGGAAGGAGGCTGGGCAGCTGCCCACACAGTGAGCCTGATGGAGCTGGAAATGGGACAGGTGGAGAGAGGGGGCGGCTCCTTGCTAGACACGCCGTGCTCTTTCTCTCTGTCTCTGTCTCTTTCCCTCTCTGTTTCTGTCTCTGAGCTTAGAGCACTAGCACCCTAAAAGGAAGATGAGGGTAATTCTGTACCTCTCTCCAGGATTACACCAGGTGACAAGAAATCTTGTCAGAGACACCTTCGGAGAGTCCCCAGCGGCCGGGAGATAGGGACCCTAAGGGAAGGATTTTTTTCCCCCATCCCTGGCTCCCTGCCAAGGGAAAAGGCCATTGCTAGTCTTCCTAGACTTTACCTTGGTGGGAGGACAATAGCAAAAAGGCATGAAAGGTGAAGCATCCTGTCCTATCTCAGAAGAGAGAAAAAATTCCAGGATGATTTCTGCAGCTGGAAAAACACATTCCAGACCAATGCTAGGATTAATTAGCTTTTTTTTTTTCCTTTTGGCTGTCAAGACACCCAGACAGGAGAAGGGAATGGCTGGATGTGCCAACTTGCCTTCAGTTTGAATGAATGTGGCCACCGTACACTGTAGGACTTTTGACAGCTTAGTTTAGAGGGGGCGGGGTATGACAGGAAATGGCAGCCCTGCCCAGCCGGAGAGCCATCAAGCAAGAGGAGGGGAATACCAAGCATACCAGACTAAGGATGTGAGTTACCACACGTGAGTAGAGGCCAAAGACTGCCACTGACACTCTGGCACGTGTCCCAGGCAAGAGAACATTTGGCCTGTTCCCAAAGCTCCCTGCATCCAGGGCCTGTCCTGCCTATATTATTACCTTCATCTTCCTCCAGACCGGCACTGTACAAATGCGATTATGACTCTGGAAATGAAAACCTGAGCCCCTCAGAGGCTAAAGAGCTAAGGCAGATGATAACGGCATTGATCTAAGTCATAAGAGACATTTGCTAATTAAATGCATGGAGACCTTAGCACAATAACAGGGTGGAGGGCAGTAAAAGGGAGTCAATATTTTCATTGCTTAGTAGGAATTATTAACCCATGTCTCACTGAATTTGGTTTAAAAAAATATTTTGACAACTGTATTTTAACATAATCATTTTCATTATAATACTACTTTGAAAAACTGATGCATTTAAAAAACATTACCCTGAGAAGGAGTCTGTAGGCTTGGCTAGATTGATTGCAAGGAGGGCCAAGACGTTCTTGGAGCCTAAGAACTCTTGGAGAGTGTGCATTTTGTACATGGAAATCCATAGCCCATGGTCAAGGAAGTTACTTCCTTCTAAAAGAAAGATCACTTTAGGACATTTGGGAAAGGAAATAAAGACTCCTGGTAGGTTTGGGGGCAGGGGGAAGTGAAGTCCATGAGAAAAGGCAGTATATTGTATGATAGCTCACAGAAGCAGCCAGGAGGATTCTGGGGTATATAGTAGGTTTGGTTCCCAGGAGCACAAGGGATACAGGTCTAGATAAAAGACAGGCTTGGGAAATAAAATGTGTCCAAATTTTGCCCCTCTCTTCTTCCGTCTCTTCCCACATCATTTTTTTTTAAAGAAATTGGATAAAAGAAAGAAAAGAAAAAACTCTTTCTAACAAATATGCAAACAAATTTCCACATTGATTGTGGCTGAAAATGTATTTTTCTACCTACCACTCTCCATTAGGAGTCAGGAGGTGGGTAGCACACTTCACCACTCATTTTTGGATGGTCGTTGTGTTGATCAGAGATCTAAAGTTTTTCAAAGTTGTTTGTCTTAACAGTGTTTTTGTTATTGTGTGAACTGTCCCACAGGTAGGATTTGAACTGGTCTTTCATGGACCCCAGGGCCCTCTAATGGCCCAGATTAATCAAGGGCTTTGGTATAGGATCCCCAGGTTAGTCCCCTGAAGGGATCCAAACCTCACCTTAGACCCCAAAGTAGCCTTCCTCCCTGCTCTCTTGAGATGACACAGAGATGGCCTAGAGCAGGGGTGGGAAATCAGTGGCCTTAAGGCCACACATGGCCCTCTAGGTCCTCAAGTGCAGCCCTTTGACTGAATCTAAACTTTACAGAACAAATCCTTCTATTATTTATTTCCTCACCCCTGGCCTAGAGTCTAGGCCCTAGACCCTCCTAGAATAGACCAGGCAAGCGCTTGCTTCAGCAGCATTCACCCCCAAAATCAATTCTGCTCTTTTTCATGACTGGCTTATTCATAGGCTAATAACATCATAGGTTTAGAGCTGGAAAGGACCTTAGAGCTCATCTTGTCCTCCCATTTTACAGATAAGGAAACTGAGGCATCAGGCTGTACTCCTGACTCTCTGAACCATGCCACAGGAACCTCTTGACTCTGGAAGTTCACTTTCCTCATGGACTTCTCACACTGGAGGTCCGTTTGGCCCACAGCTTCTCTCTCATTGGCTCCTCCATCTGGAGGAGGATGGCTGAGGCAGTTATGCCATCGATCCTCTCCAGGCTGTAATCCTGAATCTCCAGACTTTCTTCATCATCCTTTACCCAGCCCCAAACTTGAAGGTACCTCCCCCCACAACCCTTTAGAGAAGGTGATTTCAGTATTGTGCTCCCCCTTCTCTTGGGAGATGGGGTGGTGGGTAAATTGCTATGGTCATTCAGCCAGAACAGAACTCTGTTCATATGTCCTATGTCCTTAAGAGCTGAGCCTTAAAGATAATTGTGGTAAACTGCTGGGCCTTTCAGCCTGGTAATTTAAACTTCCCCTAAATTCTACTTGGGAATCTCTTTAAAACTCAGTTTTTCTTCAAAGCAGCCTGGAAGGACTGAATTTTTGAGGGTGTAGAAAGAAATGTTCCCTTCATTAAAAAAGGATAAATTCAAAAGAATTAATCGTGTTCTCCCCTTGCTGGGATCAGATGCGTTTGATTGCTGATGGTCCTCCCCCAGCTGCCTGGTGGAGGCCTCCTGGTAAAAGGCCCCTTTTACCTTTTAAGGGAGTCCTTCCGATCTGTATAAATATTTGGTCTTGAATGGCTTTGTGGAAATGATTAAGACAGCTGAACCAGCAGCCCTTGGGACCCCAACAGTGAGACAATGAAAGCCAAGGCAGATCCCTGGAATTTTAAGATTGTTGAACATTTATAATGAAGAAACTGCTTGAGGGTTTTTTGTTTTGTTTTTGTTTCTTAAATTTGGAATTTGAGAGACCGACCACAGTTCAGCCACAGGGATTTTGTTATGGTTCTTCGGTGCAAACCACTGGAGGAGACATTGGAATTGCTAAATTCTTGCCAGGTCTCCAGAGTTTTTCTGAAATTGGGCATTGGGACAAACGTACCAACTGCACTACATTTAATTAGCTGAGGACGAGCGGGGGTGCTGAGTCAGTTTAAAAAAGATTCCCCTTTCACCCCTGAACAGAGAACACACCACCCCCCCGCCCCGCCCCAGTCCAGGGAGGCAGAATCAGGCCCCAGAAACAGAGCCCAGTCAGTGGCAATGCAGGCCTCAGCAATGTTTTCTCCGGGGATGTGGCAGAGGTACAGTTGAACCTGTCCGAATGGGGCAGGACCAGGCAGTATGTGGATGCTCGTGAGGCAATGCTCAGTCTGGGCCCGGTAGTAGTGGTTGTCCTGACCCAACATAGGGGTAGCCGTTGACCTTGGCAGAGACAGCATCGGGCAAAAATATGCATCTCAGCCTTAGTGGACAGGAGATCAGTCCTCAGCTGTGGCAGCAGCAGTCTTGTGGCCAAAGAGTGGGCTCTGGCATGGTCACTGACAAAAGGCAGGCCACTATAGCCCACTGATTACTATAATGCAATGCTGACCAATGTTATTCCTGCTTATGATCACATTTTTACAGTGAGAGACCTACCATGAGATACAAAGTTCTGTCATAAACCACCGTCTAGCCCTGATGCTTTAGACCTGGGACTCTGTCCTTCCTGGGGTTCTCCTAGATTCAGTCTTTCTTTCAAGGGATGGTTACATTGTTTGTCGGGTTTTGGTTAAGTTTCTGTCGTAGTTTTTCTCTTCCTTCATAGTTCTGCATGTCTCAGGTTTTTTTTTTTTTTGCATCCCAGAAATCAGAGTAGCCCAGTAATAACCCTATGGTTGCTTAAGTGATAGAGAGTTCTCTGGAACAGATGTGTCAAACATGTGATCCAAGGGCTGCAGGCAGGCCCAGAACACTCCCAAATGGGGCCCCATGCAGATTAAAATGTAAGTGGGAAATATTTAACAAAATAAATAAAAATACAAAAAACATGGATAATATTACAGCTCAAAATCAAGTCCACATGCAGCCTGCAGGAATCTTTAAGTACTGATTTTCCTCCAAGTATTCTAATTGAAGTTCCTAGAATGGGACACTCCATCTCCCATCTCTATGCTTTTGTTCTGGCTGTGCCTCCCCCCCAGATGCTCTGTCCACTCTCACGTCTGCCTCTTAATCTCCCTGACTTCCTTCCAGACTCAGCTCAAATCCTATCTTCAGCAGGAGGCCTTTCCCAGTCTCCCCAGCTGCCAGTGCCTTCCTTTCCCAAATTGCTTTCTATCTATGCTGTATATATCTTGTATCTATCTACTTGTTTGCATGCGGTCTCCCTCATTGAAGGAAGCTCCTTGAAGGCAGGAACTGTGTTTTCACATTTCATTTGTATCCTCAGTAGAGCTTCTGGTACACAGGAGGTGCTTAATAATTGCTTTCTGGCTTGACCGGGCCACTTATTACACCCAGGAATGTGTTGGCCAATGTTTAAAAATCAGCTCATAAAAAAATAAAAAATGTAAATGAAACATACTTTTAAGTTAATTTGCATTACTATCATTTTTCCATCACTTTCTTAAGTCTAGACAATCCCTAAGACAACAAATTCAGCCATAATCTGTAGCTTTGCCTTTTTCTGGCATAAATGCTTGCACTGAAAATTTAACAGTCAACTCTCCCGGCACAGCCCTGCACCTAACAGTCTAAATAGGCTCTATTGCTTTCTTTGGTCTTGGCACCAGGCTGTTCTGCTGGAGTCTTCAGTGCACCCTTCCAGCCCCTCCCCTCTACCTCATTTGAGGAGCTATACTATTCGATTTGCTGGGCTCCAAACCAGGGGTCTCACAGGGTTGAATTTACCGAAATAAGCTGCCAGCCCTGGGTTGTCAGTGTTTTCTCCTTCCTCACAGAATGCAGATACTTATCCGTTTACACTGGTTGTAGCCCCCAAGTGGAATGTAGGTTTCTTGAGAGTGGGGGACAGGGGCTTTCTTTTTCTTTTAATGATCTGTCTTTGTATCTCCAGGACTCTGCAAACTTCTGGCACTTAGGGAATACTTGTTGGGCTGAAATGGATTGGACTGAGTGGCGGAGCTGGGACACAAACCCAGCTTCTCTGATCCTGAATCCAGAATTCTTTCCCTTGCACTCTCTTTCTGCCTCGGTGTCTTTGTAAGCAGCTGGGGATGAGGTGGAGTGGGGGAGTACACTGAATAGATTGCCAGACTTGGGGGTCAGGGAGTTCAAATCCCCCATCAGATACTCGAGCTGTGTGACAGTGGTCAAGTCACTTAACTGAGGTCTGCCTCAGTTTCCCCATCTGGAAAATGGGGATAATAATAGCCTCTACATTCTAGGCAGCTAGGTGGTGCTGTGGAGTGTCTGCTAGACGTGGAGTCAGGAAGACCTGAGTTCAAATCCCATCTCAGACACTGTATCAGCAAGGTGATAATCACAACATCGACGATAATTGTAGATAGATCTTCAAATTCACATACCATTACAGACACTTATTAGCTGTGTGGCTGTGGGTGAGTATCCTGGCTTCAGTTTTCTCATCTGTAAAATGAGGCTAATAGCACCCCCATCCCAGGGTCGCTCTGAGGATCAAGTGAGATTGTGCTTTTGAAGTGTTTTGCAAACCTTAAGATGCTAGCTATTATGCTCATACAGCTCACCTGAGATGTTCTCCCCTTTCTATGTCCTTCATTAAAATTACCATATTTCCCCATGTATAAGATGCACTTTTTTTCGAAAAATTTGGGGTCTAAAAACTGGGTGCATCTTATACGGTGGTTGTAGATTTTTTTTAGTTGCATTTCCCGCTTTTCCGCTCTCGTTTTTGTGCTCATTGTTGTAGATTTTTTTTTTTTACTTGCATTTCCCGCTTTTTCGCACTTGTCTTTGCGCTCATTGTTTCACATTTGTTGCCGGTATATTAGATTATGTTTTGCCACGTACTGCCCAGAAATGGCTCAGAAACGATTTTTGTACAGTGCTGAATTCAAGTTAAAAGTGATCCAGTTTGCAAAAGTGAATGGCAATAGTTCTGTTGAATGTAAGTTTGGTCCTCCTCCAACTGAGAAAACAATCTGAGACTGGCTACAAGAAGAAGAAACCCTACTGAAAATACCATGGCAGAAGAAGGCCATGAGAGAGAAATCAGCAAAATAGCCTGATTTAGAGAGGGAATGGAAGGTATGGATTGAAAAGCAAAGGGCAATTGGAATTCCTGTGTCCACAAAGATGATTCAGCATGAGGCAAGAAGAACTGCTGATGAAAAAGAAGTTACTGATTTCAAAGGAGGACACAATTGGTGTTTTAGGTTCATGAAACTCAATGGACTAAGCATGCGTACACGCACCAGACTTTCCCAGAAGATGCGTGAAAGCTATGAACAGATGAATAAAACTTGAGTTCAGTAACTTTATGTAATACATTTTTCTTTTTTCAAATTTTGGGCCCCAAAATTAAGGTCCATCTTATACATGGGGAAATATGGTAACCTCCAAACCCTTTCTCAGTGAATTCAGTGACTGACCCTACTCAGCTTGGTTCATCTTTTGATCTGTGTTCATTGCCTGCTCAAATGTCGCTTTTATTTGTGGAAGTGCAGGCCAAGGGGCAGCACAGGCTGGACTTTGTCCTCCAAAACCATGGCACACATGTGTAGGAAGGGGACCCTGGGGGACTTGAATTGTCATCCAGACTCAATGAACGTGACTAAGCACAGCTACTGTTTGCAGAGGATTGTTTTAGGCACCCAGGAGGCTACAAGGACTAGAACCACCCTGGGCTCTGATAGGTGAGCTTTTGCCTCAGTTTGGCCCACACCAGGCCTCACTAAGTGGTACAATGTATGATATTCTGGACCTGGATTCAGGAAGATCAAGTCAGTTCAAATCCTGCCTCCAATACTTATTAGCTGTGTGACCTTGGGTGAGTCACTTAGCTGTTGTCTGCCTCAGTTTCTTGACAACAATGTGGCTTGTAGCTGCTGCTGAGTTGTAAGACCCAACAAGACCAACAATAAGAGCTGCCAGCACAGGTTCTTTGATCTGCTTTTCTAAGAGAAGCAACTTTAAGGGGTTAACAATCACACTTTAATCAAACATACATATATCATTCACTTAGTTCAGGGGGAAAAGCCAGCACCCTGAACTCCAGAGCAAATACAAATAGAAATTACAAACAGAAAATATCAACAGATCAAATAACACAATTCAACAGACAGGCTTTGTCTGATCAAGACATCACATACATAGTTCCCAAAAAGAGAAGCATCAACATCTGGGTTTTCTTCAAAGCTGGGGGGGGCCTCTTAACAATGGCTACCCAGAGTCTCCACATCAATACTCTTCCAACGAGTGAGAGCCCCAAACAAAATGCTAACCTTTGAGTTTATATACCCTTCTTAGGGCCGGAATCAGCAAAAGGGTATGGGCCTGAGGCTTAACACCTAGTTAGCAAAAGGGACAGGGACTTTGTACCTAGTAAGACTTAATCAAAGGTACTTGATTACTTTAGCATTCTAAAAGAGAAAACAGTAAAAAAGTTCCACCTTAATTAATATTACAACTGTGAAATGGGGATAATAATAGCACCCACTTCCCAGAGTTGTTATGAGGTTCGATATTTGTAAGGCACTTAGCACAGGGCTTAAATTCAGTAGGCATTTAATAAATGCTTGTTTTCTGCTTTCCTTCTACCTTACTTCCCCGCTATAGCTCCAAACTATGCCCACGTTCCCTATATATGTTGTTTTCCCTCATTAGAAGGTAAGCTTCTTGAGGTTGGGAATTGGCTTGCTTGTTTATATTTGTATATCCAGTGCAAAGTAGTGCCTGGCACATAGTAAGCACTTAATAAACGCTGTATATACTTAGAGCTTGGAATTATCTGTATAGAGGTGATAAATGAACTTGTGAAAGCTGATGAGAACATTCAAAAAAAAATCCAGAGTGTCTAGAGAGAAATGAGAAGCCAACACAGAACCTCAGTGTGTGCCCACTGTTAATGGGTCTGGCATGGGTAAAGATCCAGCCAAGGAGATAGAGAAGAAGCATCTGGGCCGATAGGAAGAGAACCAGGAGACCAGTGCTGAGAAAACCCAAAGTCCAAGGGAATAATGTCATCTAGTGTCAAAGGCTGCAGAGAGGTGAAGGATGAGGATAGAGGATGGGCCACTGGATTTGGCAAGTAAGAGATCATTGGTATCTTTGGAGACAGCACTCTCAGCTGGAGGATTGCAGAGGATTTGGAGGAAACAGAGGAAATGGAGACCAATGAGTGAGTGTAGGCGGCATGTTCGTGGATGGGTGATGTCAAGGGATTGTGAGGCAAGGAATAAGGGAGGAGAGGGAAAATGGCTAGAATTGTGGAGAAGCATGGGGCAAGCTGTTTAACTGAGTCTGGGGGAGGCATGGGAGACTTTGGGAAAGCAGAGAAAGTTTGGAACAATTTCTGTGAGAATTGGGACAAAGTATCAATTAGGAAGGAGTAAAAAGATTGCCTTCCTGCAGTAAGAGACCAGTTGAGATTAGATAACAAATTTGAAAAGGTTCTTTTAAAACGGATGGTTCTCTGGGAGAAAAGAGGGGGAGGGATTCAGGGGAAAGTTTAAACAAATTGTAAAATTTGTTGTTAAACCCCACCCCCCATTTTTTAAGGTGACAAATTTGCAGTGGATGAAGTCATTTTGGTAGCTTGACTTCCTCCCTGTCCGTTTAGCCACAATGTGAGTGGATGAGGAGACAGATGGCAGCAATAATCCAGGATTTGGGTCTAGTCAGGCATGATTGGTCCCTAGGATGAGGGAGAAAAGAGATTTAAGGGACAGGAGTCTGGGGAGTGGCATCGCCTATGAGATCGAGATTGAGAAGGGAGGACAGTGTAGACAGAGATAGCAGCCAGGGATGGAGGGACTGGAGGTTGTGATGTGGAGGAAGAACAGGTTTAGGAGCAGTAAGGCACAGAGATGTCTTGATGGTGTAAATGGAGCAGATGTGGGTGATGGCAATATCAAGGGTATGGCCATTTTCTGTGCTGATCTGAAGCCTATTGGAGGACTGGGCTTGGGGAACTGAGTAGAGGGAGGGAAATGGAAGGGACCACCCGGGTGTATGCTGAAATCGTCTCCTGGGAGGACAGGAATTGTTGCAGAATGTGATTGGGAGCCAAACATGAAGTCACCGATTTTAAAAAAATATTGCTGAAGTTTGCAAAGAGCGTTACAAATGTGACCACATTTTATTCATTCCTTTAACAAACGCTGATTAAGCGCCGGGGATAAGAGAAGAGGCCAAGGTCAGTGCCCGCCCTCAAGGAATTTCCAGTCTAATTTGACCCCGACCACAAGGCTGGTAAGTGGGGTGCCCTTGTTATCCCTGTTTAAGTGATGACAACGCTAAATGAGCACAAGTGAGGGCGGCTGGCTCCAGGGCCCCTACTCTGTCTAGGCACCACCTAGCTAACTGCCGCAGCCCCTGGGAAAGGAGAATGTTCTGGGGGTTTGGCGGGTAGCCGAAGGAAGAGATGGGTAATGAGCCTGGAAGAACTAAGGATAAAGTCCAAACAAAGGGGTCTGAACGTCATCCCGGGGCACTGGGGAGACACGGTGCCTTCTTGAGTAGGAGAATGATTCAGTAGAGCCCAGCCTAGCCCAAGCTCATCTCCTTGGCCGCTAGGGGGTGTGATTCCTGGCTCTGCCCAGAGCTTGCTGGGGAACCTTCATTAAGCGAATCTCTGTAAAGTCAGGTTTGGCCTCGAGAGAGCCTCGGGGAGCCCGGGGGCGGGGTTACCGGAGGCCGTAAAGCGCCGACACTGCACGCCAGCTGGGGGGCGGAGCCTGCTCCCTGGGGCCCTTTGCGACATTCCCGGAGCTTCTCGCTTTGTGGCTCCTGGGATGGGGGAGGAGAATGGTGGCGTGTCTCAGGTCTTGACGGGGGAGGCGGGGTTCCGGCCCTCACCCCTTCTACTGCGCGTGCGCAGCTCTTGGGTCGGCCGCTGTGATCGCGACGGCGGCCACTGCAGGGAGCGATCCCGGAGGGACCAAAGAGACGAGGCCGGAGGCTAGAGCGGCGGCGGCGGGAGAGCATGGAGGCTCCGGCGTCGGCAACGCGAACCCGTCCCGCCGGAGGTGGCGCCCCCTGCCCGCCCGTGGGAGGCGGGGCCGTGAGGGAGGGGCCGGGGCTGGGGGGGAGCCCTCAGGAGGAGGGGGCAGTGGTTGGGGGGAGCCCCTAAGAGGAGGGGGAACAATGGCTGGGGGGAGCGCCTAGGAGGAGGGGGGGCAATGGCTGGGCGGAGTCCCAGGATAAGAGGGGGCAGTGTTGGGGAGAGCCCCTGGAGAAGAGGGGGGACAGTGGCTGTGGGGAATCCCAGGAGAGGGGCCAGTGGCTGGGGGGAGCGCCTAGGAGGAGGGGGCAGTGGTTGAGGGGAGCCCCAGCTGCATTGGAGGGGCTAGTAGTTTGAGGGGGAGTTTTGCTCCACAGTGAAAGAGAAAGGTGGTTTGAAAAGGAGACCTGTGGTATGGAAGTGACCAGTGCTTTGAGGGGGATACCTTTAGGGCAGAAGAGGGCTGGTTGAGAGGGAGACTGGTATTCTGGAGGGAGAGCTTCCCTTCTCAGTGAGAGCCACCAGGGCTTTGGGGGGAGACCCTTGGTCTGGAAGGGGTCAGTGCTTTGAGGGGTAACCCTGTCTCTGAAAAGAGCCCCTTGAGCTGTTTTCCCACCTCCTCTTTGTCCCCGCTGTGGCTGCAGGGCTTCCTCAGAAGAACAAAGCCGGGCAGACCCCAGGGCCCAAGCAGGGCAGCCGAATGGCCAAGCTCTTTGGCTTTGAGTGGTCCAATATGTCCAGCTGGCAGAGGCTGGTGACCCTCCTAAATCGACCAACTGACCCTGCAAGCCTTGGAGTCTTCCGGTTCCTTTTTGGTGAGTCCAGATGGGGGTGGAAAGGAGGGGAGCGTGGCCTTGACCTTCCCCCTATCAACACCCTTTACGTGGAATGGAGAGATTCCAGGGCATGTGGGGGCCTTGGTGGCTCTGTGTCCAGTGTGCCCTAGTTTGGTGACTGAGAGAACTATGACCCCAAGGAAAGCAAACAGTGGGAGTATTCTAGCTCACTCTCTGAGCTAGAATAATAAGTAACTGCGTGGATGGCAGCCTAGCTGAGATTCTGCCCTCCATTTTCTGGACCTCATGTTGAATGACCAACCCAGAGGAGACAGGAAAGATTCCCATCACACTTGGTAGATTTTTCATTATTTTATTCTACACTTAACGAATACCAAATAAAAGAACCTTTTTCATATACATAATAGAACAGAAAAAGAACATTGTACGTGAGACTCCAAATATTATATACAGCTCTTTTCTTTTAAAATATACAATAAATTCATCATATAACTCTGAAAGCTGTTCTGCTTGTCTGTGATTTTTTTCTGGCCTTCTCCCTGTTCTCTTTTGTGCATTGAAAAAAGTGCTTCAGTGACCCTTGCTCCTCTCCTTTCCCCTTCCCCTCGCCCCTTTCCCTTCTATCCCCTTCCCCTTCCCTCCCTCCTCTCTTCCTCTCTCTTCTATCCTTCTTTTCCCTTTCCTTCTCTTCCTTTTCTTTCTTTTTTTTGGCAACTCTAACCCTAGCTCCCTAAGCGTCCTCCTTCCTTTCATCTCCCCCACTGAAAAAATCAAAACCTTATGACAAATATGTGTACTCAAGCAAAATAAATCCCCACATTTGTGATATCCAAAAGGGTACGTCTTCTGCATCTTGAGTCCATTCCCTGTCATTCTGGGAGTAGATAATGTGCCTCTTCAAGTCTGTCCATTGGAATAGAAGTTGGTCGTTGACTTGATTGGAAGGCTTGGGTCTTTCAGAGTTGGTTTTCTTTGTCGTGCTGTTACTGTATAACAGTGGCAGCCTGGGTCTGCCCACTTCGCTCTGCATTAGTTCAGACCAATCTTCCCAGCATCTTCCATCGTTTTTGTTGGTTCTTTTTTTGGCAAGGCAGTCCGGGTTAGGTGACTCACCCAACATCACACAGCTAGTAAGTGTCAAGTGTGTGAGGTCAGATTTGAATTCAGGTCCTCCTGACTCCAGGGCTGGTTCTCTATTCTCTGTGTCACCAGCTGCCCCATTTGTGTTGTTCTTGAAAGCACAATTCTATTCCGTTACTTTCACATACCGTCGTTTGTTCAGACTAGGAACGTTTTCCAAATGCATCAAGCCGTGACTGGTTCCCTCTTGTAGAACAGCTTGTCCGCGCCCCTGTGCCCCCGGCCTGCGGCTAACCTTGGGCGTCCAGTGGTGCAGTGAGTGGAGCACAGAGCCTACAGTGCGAAAGGCCTGCGTTTAGATCCGGCTTCAGACATAGGCTGGCTGTGTGACTGGGCAAGTCGCTTAACCTCTGTTTGCCACAGTTTCCTCAGTCGTAAAAACAACCTTTCTCTGAGGTTGTTGTGTGGGTCAAATGAGGTAACTATAAAGCCTTTGGTACATCGTTCAGTCGTGTCTGACTCTTCCTGACCCCATTTGGGGTTTTCTTGGCAGAGATACCGGAGTGGGGTTTGCCATTTCTTTCTCCAGCTCATTTTACAGATGAGGAAACTGAGGCAAACAGGATTAAGTGACTTGCCCAGGGTCACCAGCTAGTTAAGTGTCTGAGGCTGGACTTGAACTCGGGTCTTCCTGATTCCAGGCCCGGCACTTTATCCACCGTACTACCTAGCTGCCCCTAGCCCTGAGTAGGTGCTATATAAATGTCAGCAATTATTATTGACCCTACTGAACACCCCCTTTCTAGGGCTGCTAATGGCACTGGACATTCCCCAGGAGCGAGGCCTCAGCTTCTTGGACCACAAGTACCTGGACGGGCTTGAGGTGTGCCGCTTCCCCTTGATAGATGCTCTGCATCCACTGCCCCTCGACTGGATGTATCTCATCTACACTGTCATGTTTCTGGGTGAGGAGCAACAGTAGATAAGGCGGGTAGAGCTAGGTCCCGGCAGCGTGCCAGGCGGCAGCTGGGCCCCTGGGGTCCTCGCCTCTGGCGCTGCCAGGCCTTGGGGTAGATGTTGGTAGCGGCTGAGCTGTGGCCTTCTGACACCTGACATCCCCTCTCCACACCTTAATGCCAGGGGCACTGGGCATGACACTGGGGCTGTGGTATCGCCTGAGTTGCCTGTTGTTTCTGCTGCCCTACTGGTATGTGTTTCTGCTGGACAAGACCTCGTGGAACAACCATTCCTACCTGTATGGACTGTTGGCTTTCCAGCTGACCTTCATGGATGCCAACCGCTACTGGTATGAAGTGGTCTGGGGGTGGCGGGTGGGGAGAGGGCTAGCACAAGCAGCCTAGCCGTCTGAAGCACATTTCAAACTTTGCTTTGCAAAATGGACTTGAAAATTCAAGCTGCCGTTTAAATGGCTTCTGAAGATCGTCCCTATAAATGGAGAGAGACACTCCATTCCCTCCCAGTTGCCCTCTGGGCTCCACAGGGACGTCGATCTAGTCACTGATGAGAGCCCTTCTGAAGAGTAGACTGAGAATAGACATGATCGCTCTTCAGATATTTGAAAGGTTGTTCTAGAGCAAAGAAGTGACAGATTTCAGCTCATCACAAGAGAACTTCTCCCCACTGCTATTCAGTGATAGAATGAGGTCTTTTGCGAGGTAGTGAGCTCCCTGTCCCTGGAAGTCTTGGAGAAGAGGCCAGGTGACTGTCTGAGAGGTCGATTTATTGGGTGGGACCAGATGTAAGATTTTATGATAAAGGGCTTTGCACACTAAGTTCACAAGGATAGAGAAAACAGGGAAATGGGGGCATCCTTGGAATAAGCAGGGTAGAGAGAGGGAGAGAATTAGTTCTTAGATGTAGAGGTGGACAGAACATGGTATCCCCTAACCTTTCTTGGTTTCCTTCTCTGAGCACAGGTCCTTGGATGGCTTAAGAAATCCCTCTAAGAGGAACGCCCACGTCCCACTTTGGAACTACACAGTTCTTCGTGGACAGGTGTGTAAGGCTCATTGGGGTTAACACGGCTGTTGCTGCTTCCTTCCACTACCAGCCCGTTTCATCACCTTCTGTGGGCCAAATGCAAAGGTTCCATCCTGGGCCCTCTTTGCTTGTCCATCCATCGTACTTTCCCCTCCCCCCTCCTCTCCCCTCCTTTCTCCTCTTCTTCTCTTCTTCTCCTCTCCTTCCCCTTCCCTCCCCCAATCTCTTCTCTCCTCTCCCTCCCCTACTTTTGCCTCTCTCTTTCTGTTTCTCTCTCATCTCTCCCATGGGTTTAACTGTCATTTCTAGGCAGATGACTCCCAGATCTCTCCATCCAGCCCCATCTCCCCTGAGCTTCAGTCTTGCATCACCAACTGCCTTTTGGGCATTTCAGACTGGATGTTGCAGAGACATCTTAAACTCCATAAAACTGAGTCCAAAACTGAACACCTTCTCTTTCCCCCAAGCCCTTCCCTCTTCCAAAGTTCCCCCTGTTCCTTTTGAAGGCTTCACTGTTCTTCTGGCTTCCCAGGTTCATGACCTCTGCATTATCTGAGGCTCCCTGCTTTCCCTCAGCCCCCACTTCCCATCAAACCTTGCTCCTTCCACCTTCCCAGCACCTCTTCCATCTGGCCTCTTCTCTCCTAACTCCCTTTGTTCAGTCCTTAAAACCCTTCACTAAGATCACTGCTCGGGCCTCCTAACTGGTCTCCCTGCCTCCAGTATCTCCCCACTCCAGCCACGGCTTGCTGCCTAAGGAAGGATGTGACTATGCAGCTTGGTCCCATCCTGGGACTTCCTGACGCTCCTGGGATGAAATGAAAGCTCGATTTAGCTTTGAAAGCCTACAGGCTCTGGCCCCCATGCCCCTTCTCAGCCTCATTGGATTTTCCTCTCTTCTCACACTCTTTAGTGCAGCCACACCGGCTTCTCTCTGGGCCTCAGGCTTCATCTCCAGTCTCCATGCTTTTGTACTGTCTGTCCTATGTGACTGGAACCCACTCTTCCCTTGTCTCTGCTTCGTAGACTCCCTCTCCCTTTAAGTCCCAGCTTCCATCTCATTGTCTGGTCTCCTCCCCTGCCAAGCTACCCCTGTGCATGCATACCTAAATATAAGCGTGTATATGGAGGCAGATTTGTGTGCATATGGGACAGAAATTCAGCATGTATATTTGTATTTCTTCACTTCTGTGGTCAGATAAGTAAACACACAGCCAGAGTGTAAGCTCCTAACAAGCAGGGCTTCTTTCACTCTCTGGGCTTGTGTTTCCAGCATCTGTCATAGGCCTGGCACACAGTAGGTGCTTAATAAATGCTAATTGATTGATCGGTACCAAGACCAAAGCAGAGCAGCCCCTCCCCTCAAGGAACTACATTTCGTTGGAATGTATCTACACAGATAAGTCTGTTAACAGTGTAACAGTGTACAGAGTTGTTTCCAGGGATCCTCTTCCTGTCAGAGAGGGCCCTTGAATTTAGTCTGGAGGCAGAGGCGAAGAGGGAGAGCATTGGGTGTAGGGGGCACAGGTGTGGCATAGAAGGTCCTTCACAGGGGGTGGCAGCCAGGCAGGTTGGACTGGCCTGCGGAATGAGAAGGAATGGACAGTAAGTCTGGAAGCACTGGGCCTTGATTGTGAAGAGCTGGAAGGGCAAAGCAAAGCAGTCTGAGGTCTCTTGCAGGCAGCGGGGAGCCCATATGTGATTGGACATGCGTGCTTTAGCTCTGTTTGGCAGTTCTGTGCAAGATGAACTGGAGAGAGGACACCAGAGACATGGAGACCAGCTAAGGGACTTTCTTTTCTCCTTGTACAGGAGGGTAGATCAAATAGAGGTGGGTCAGCCTTCCTTCCTATGGAAAAGAGATAGTTTTGTGTATCTAGAAGGAAGAGCAGGTAGTCCTCTCCCAGACAGTGAACCATGAACCCAGAGTCAGGGTCCTCATTTGTTCTTTGGTCTTGGCTTTTGCATATGCAGATATTCATTGTGTATTTCATTGCGGGAGTGAAAAAGCTTGATGCAGACTGGATTGGAGGCTATTCCATGGGCAACCTGTCCCGGCACTGGCTCTTCGACCCTTTCAAGTGAGTGGGGAGCTGGGTGGAGAGGGTCACGGCCATGGAGGATGGCTTTTTCAAGCATTTTGGCTTCAGTCAGGGATGATTGCCACTCTCCGTGGTAGCTTCTGTTTTCCTCTGTCTCCTCTTACTCCTCTTTGTGATACTGAAATCACTCTAGGGTAAGAACAGCAATCTCTGTTCCTGAGGTTAACCAGTAGGGCCCAGCACATATGGCAGTGGCCACTACTGGCAGACCTGAGACACAGGGAGGAGGGAAGGAAATAAAAAAAAAAGCAAGAAAGAGATGAGGAAGAGAATGAAGGGAGAGAGGGAGGTAGAGACAAAGGAGAGAGGGGAGGAGAGCGAGAGAGAGAAGAAAAAGAGGGAGAAAAGGGAAGGAGAGGGAAAGAGAGGGAGAAGATGGAGGGGAAGAGGGAGAAGGGAAGAGAAAGAAGAAAGGGGGAGAGAGAAGGAGGGAGAGGAAGAGAGAGAAGAGGGAGAGGGAAGAAAAGGAGGGAGGGAAGGAGAGAGGGGAAGAGAGTAGAAGGTGAAGGAGGAGAGAGGGAGAAATGGAGAACAAGAGGAAGTCTCAAACAATGGCCTCCTGTCCCCGGGTTGCTCAGCCCTCCACAGCCATGTGGGTGAACCCCATAAGCTCTCTCTGAGCTTCTTGTCTTTAGAGACTGTAAAGCAGAGCCAGGGGTTCATCCACGTATTTCTTGTGCATTTTTGTTTCTGGCTCCATTGTTTTCCAAACTCCTTTTTCTCGTTGCCCCGTTCTGTGTCTTTTCAGTGTCTTAGCCCATCATTGCCTTTCCTAGGCCCTTGTCTCTTCCCTCCCAGCCTCTGGAACATCCTTGAGTCTGTTCATCAGACTCTGCTCTTGATTTTGCCATCCCATGGTGCCAGCTGGTGGCACCTCACAGAGCTCTGGGATTCCTGTTGTATCGTAGAATGAGAAGAGCCTATAAAGTAGGCCCTGAGGCAGTCTTAGTGGGCAGGCGGGCAGGCAGGCAGGCTTCTTTACCAATTCCTCTGCCCATCGCTGAGATCTTAATGACTCGACATTTTTCCTTAGAAGGTAGAAGGCAGAGCCCCTTGTGCCCTCAGTGGCCTGGAGCCTGTCATCTGTGTTGACAGGCTGGTGCTCTCTGAGGGAATGACCAGCCTGCTCGTGGTGCACTGGTGTGGGCTGCTCTTAGACCTCTTGGCCGGCTTCCTGCTCTTCTTTGATGCTTCGAGAGCCATTGGTCTTCTGTTTGTCTCCTACTTCCACTGTATGAATTCCCAGCTCTTCAGCATCGGTTAGTGCTTGGGATCTGAAAGAGACCAGGAGCCATGGGGATGGACACAGTGACACCGAGGCATCATTTGGGGATGGAAGGGCTGTGCTGGGGGCAGGGACAGAAAGGCGGCAGGTATGGAAAGGGATTGAACTGGGCATGGGGAACTGAAGGCCTCCAGGTGGGCTCTGGGCTGGTTCTGAGCTGTGTCCAGGTCCAGAGCTTTGTGGGGAGGGGAGAGAGGCGTCAGACGGAACTCCTTTCTTTACTCTGCTAGGCATGTTCCCCTTCGTCATGTTAGCCAGCAGTCCCCTCTTCTGTTCCCCTGACTGGCCTCGGAGATTGGTTTCCTGCTCTCCTCGGTGGCTCCAAGGCCTGCTGCCAAGCAAAGCTGATGCCCAGCCCAGTTTGTCTTGCATGTATAAGAGAGGCCGAGCCAAAGGCAGCCCCCAGGCCCGCTTGCGGCATCGGCTGGGAGCTGTCTTCACGCTGCTCTATCTGCTGGAGCAGCTCTTCCTGCCCTACTCCCACTTTATTACCCAGGTACGGGCATAGGTGGACCCAGGCAGGTGAGACTTGGGAAATAGGAATCACGGGCTGGCAGCTCATCCTTGCTCAGACAAGGTTGTGTGTGCTGAGGGAGTCTGGGCTCTTTGGCTTGGTCAGCCTGTCTCCATCCTCAGGCCAGGAGCTATTCACGCCATATGTCTCCCACTGCAGGAGTAACTTCCCTGCAATCCCTTCACAGGGTTATAACAACTGGACCAATGGGCTCTACGGCTACTCCTGGGACATGATGGTGCACTCTCGCTCCCACCAGCATGTCAAGATTACCTATCGAGATGGCCGCACTGGGGAATTAGGCTACCTTAATCCTGGGGTGAGAGACAGTCCCTGAATCCTAAGGTTCTTCTCTTTGAACTTCCTGGTCTGGCCCCTCAGCACCACCCCACCCCATGAAGGGAAAAGTATTTGAAATCCAAAGTTAAGACTACACAAGAGTAGGGTATGGGGATGGTAGAAGGGGCGGGGGTGGAGCATGGAGAGGTGGCTAGAAAGCAGATCACCGGAAGGACCTACCTGTGGGGTTAGTGAGCCAGTAATGGGTTGTGGACATAAAGGCTAGTGCAATATAGGTTTCATTCACACATCTGGTGTCCAGATTATTTGCAGGGAAATAATCATCCCAGTGTACTCTGTGCTCATATGTTCACTCCTACCTAGAGTGATGGAAAACTGAACCGCCATCTTGTAGGAAGGACTTTGATCACTTGGAGCATGTCCAGAGTAGGGGACCAGAAGGAGGAGGGAACATGAAATCAGGGCACAGGATGATCAGCTGTGAGGGAACTGGGGAGGTTTAGCTTGTTAAAAGATAAGATTTAGGTGACGTACAACCACTGTTTTCAACTCTTTTAAGGCCTTTCCCTAGAAGAAGGGATCAGGCTTAATCTTGTCTCTGAAGGGCAGAAGTAGAACATAGAGATAGAAATTATGGGATAGTAGATTTTGGCTCAGAATATGAGACATCCCTAATAAACAGATTCGTCCAGAAATGACAGGGCTACTTTGAGCGAGTGAATTCTCATCAGAATTGTCCAAGCAGATGGTAAATGATGAACTTGCACGTCTGGGCATCTTAAAGAGGGAATTCCAGTTAGAGGACCCCACAGATCCTTTCTCTTCAGCTTTAACATCCCATCCCATGAGGTGATGGCCCTTCGGCCGAGTGGACAGCTCGGGTTCTTATCACTCCTTCCTCTTCATGCAGTATCACTCTTCTCCTCCTCGATGCCAGATTAACGTGGGGGCTGGGGACAGGTATTTACACAGAGTCGCCGATGGAAGGACCATGCGGACATGCTGAAACAATACGCTATGTGCCTGAATCGCCTGCTGCCCAACTACAATGTCTCTGAACCCCAGATCTACTTTGATGTCTGGGTCTCTATCAATGACCGCTTCCAGCAGAGGTATGTAGGACAGCTCCCAGCAAGCAGATATAGGGGGATGGGAGGAAAAGGCTAGGACTTGGTGGGCTCACCTTTGTCATCAGTGTCACCTGCAGAGGGCACTGTGACCTAAGGAGAAGCTGAGCATCCCCAAAGGGCTGGCCCCTGGCCAGGTGGCCCTTGACCTCCCTCCCCACCTGAGCCATGTAGGGCAAGGAGGCAAGGCTTCTCCGTGGGAGGGAAGTTTTCAGAACAAGGGGCGGCTTCTGGAACATAACACTTCCTGCCCAAAGGCTTTTTGACCCTCGAGTGGACATCGTGCAGGCTTCTTGGTCGCCCTTCCGTCCAACACCCTGGCTACTGCCCTTGTTGCTGGATTTATCTCCCTGGAGGGAGAAGTTTCAGGAGATCGAGAGCAACCTGGACAACCACACTGAGGTGGTCTTCATCGCTGACTTTCCAGGTATGGATAAGGCAGTGGTGGGGAGGGGGCAGGTTTTTGCTGCTCGTGGGTGGAGAAGATGGGCAGGCCAGGGGGCAGAGGTTACCAGGTGTGGGGTGGGCGTGATTAACTCTGCCTCTGACAGGGTTGCACCTGGAGAATTTTGTGAGTGAAGACTTGGGCAATACTAGCATCCAGGTCCTGCGGGGGGAAGTGGCCATAGAGCTGGTGGCAGAGCAGAGGAATCTCTCCCTTCAGGAAGGGGCCAGAGTCCAGGTAGGTCTTATGAGACAAAGGGCCGGAGGAAGCTCGGACCAATGGGAAGAATGTGTATGGCAGTGTTCTGAGTGTGGAGCCAACCACGCTGTGGCAGAGAACCCTTGGAGGTGTGATGGGGGGCCAGAGCAAGAGCCATGGGTGGTCTCCAAGCAGAAGCCCTGCCCTTCTCAGGCTTGTTTGGAGTAGGGAGCAGAAATGAGCGAGGCGGAGACTGGGGGAGGATGGACATGGCTCCCACTGCTCCCTCTTCCTCCTTGGCAGTTGCCGGCTGGTGAGTATCACAAGGTCTACACAATGTCACCGGGTCCTTCTTGTTACATGTACATCTATGTCAACACCACGGAGCTGGCGTTAGAGCGAGACCTGGCTCGGTTACAGGAACTCAAGGAGAAAGTGGAGAATGGGACTGGTGAGTAATTAGACCCCTGAGATGGAAGGCTGCCATGAGTCTTTCTCCACCAGGGATTAGCTCATGGGTGCCCCCTTCAGGTATAAAACTGCCATTGATTTCCAGCGGTCTGGGGTCTGCAGCAGTGGGGAATCGCTTGGCATGTTTAGAAGGGGTTTACTGTTTAAGCACACAGAATATTGGGCAAGCTCTCTTAGGAGGTCAAGCAGGGGCTGTTTTTATTTTTTTGTACCACACCTAGGCACTTGATGACAAGTAATAGCATTTATATAGTGTGCCAGGCACTATGCTGGACCCTTTACAGATATGGTCTCATTTGGCCCTCACAACCACCCTGGAAGATGCTGTTATCTTCATTTTACATTTGAGGACACTGAGTCAGAGCGGTGACTGTGCCAGGGTCACCCAGCCAGGATGTGAACTGAAATCCTTCTTCAATATCTGGCTGTTGAGGGACTGATTTTGTTTCCAGCTGCTGGAAGATAAATTTGGAGGGGGCATCTGTCCTGTCCACACCAGTGACTTTGTTTCCTGTTCCCTGGACAGAATCGGGACCACTGCCTCCAGAGCTGCGCCCCTTGCTGGAGGGGGAAGTGAAGGGTGGACCCGAGTTAACTCCTCTGGTCCAGACCTTCTTGCGTAGACAGCAGCGTCTCCAAGAAATCCAGAGGCGGCGCAGTTCCCCCTTCTATGAAAGGCTATCTCGCTTCCTGCTTCGAAAGCTCTACATCTTCCGCCGAAGGTCGGTGCCACCCCCACCGTCTCACCTCGCCCCCAGTTTGTGCCCTCTCATCTCAGTATTCTTCCTTTAGTTGAGTAGTCGTGGGATGATTCTCCCATGAAAGGGGAGATCCCAAGTCTAGTGGTCTTCCTTCTTCCCTTCAGTTTGAGGAAGGATTGTGGGAGTGAGATCAGAGCATTTAATGTGGCAAGTGGGTCATCTCCCCACACTCTTAAACATTATTCATGGCCTGCTCCAAGGCCTACTGAGCCTCCTGAAGTGTGCAGTACAAGCTCCCCCACTCAGCTGGACTTGAGTGCTAGAGCCCTGAGAGGATTCCTGTCTAATTTGGACATGTCTTGCATGGTTGTGGATGCCATGGGCTACTCACTCCCTAGGCTTTCACAGACGTAGTGATGCACTCGACCCTTTCTTTCTCTTCTTAGCTTCCTGATGACTTGTATCTCTCTTCGCAATATCTTCCTGGGTCGCCCCTCCTTGGAACAGCTGGCCCAGGAGGTGACCTATGCAAACCTGCGGCCCTTCGAGTCACCTGCAGAATCGATCCCTCCAGTGTCTGATGCTTCGGATGCTAATGCTGATCCCGCTGAGTCGAGCTACACACCCATACGCTCGGAGCTCTGAGCTGTTAAGGTCCTCAGAGAACAATCATGTACTCGAAATTTGTATAGGGTCATTTTTCTGAGTCATTTTTTAAAAAAATTCTCTTGCCCATGCCTCCTTGTTAAATTAGATAGCATGGACATTAACACCGACAGGTCCAGGCATCCGTTGTGTCAGAACTCATCTTCTGTCCCTTCTCAGTGGAGGGTTCCAGCATTTTGCCAAAGAACCAAATGCATTAGTTGCTGTACGTAGCATTTTTCTCCTGTTTCATTAGGATAGGTTCAGAAAGCAGCAGGGTTAAGACAGCTCCATTGGCAGTTGGAGCCAGTCTACTCACTCAACTCACTGATCTCATCTAGTATTTTCCCAAGGGTCCGTGGCTGGCTCTAGATAGGCCTCACCCTATGTGGTCACTGACATCAGTGGCCGAAGCTTGTCTTCTCTAATGCCTGGTAGAAAAGCCTTATCCCAATTACAGGAATTAACTTTCCAATTTTAGGGTTTGCCCTGCAGGCTGATATTCTTCCCCACACCAGCCAGATGATCAAGAGAAAGGGGAGGTTTTATCCTAGATCAGCACCACACTTTAATTGATCAAGTGAGGATAAGGAGCTGTATCATAAAGGTCCCCATACCACAGTCTTAGCTGTAAACTGATGATTTGGCTTAATTGTAGATCACCTAGATCCCCCATACCTGCTGTCTTTGGCCATGGTGGTTGTCTGATGCATTTTAGCTCCTAATTTTTAAGTGAACAGGCATTTATAAGCACCTCTATCACCCTGCCAGTGCATCTGTTGCACACTGGGGACATAAAACCAAAAACCCCTTCCTGTCCTCCAGGAAATTTAGGTTCTGTCCTGGGGAAATGTACAGAGTGGGCATCAAGCCTCCCTTCTTTGCTCAGCTTTCTGGGGCTCTTGCTGCACAGCATTTTGGGATTCACTACAGACAAGCCCAGCAGGAGCCTTGTTGCCTTCCTCTCGAGACACTGAAATTGTTTCATTGAGCATGTACAAAAGGGGCCAGCAGTGAATATTGCTAGAAAGTAGTTAAAATGCCTAGCACTTGGGAGAACTGGAAATCAAGTTGTGCTTCCAAGTAATCTGAATCACTGTGGCTCCATATGGCCTTTATGTGTGGACTGGATGGGGCCCTGACAGCTATAGCCTACAGACAGCTAGGAGGTGCATTGGATAGAGCTGTGCTTGGGAGTCATGAAAAGTCAAGTTTGAAGCCAGCTTAAAGACTTGCTGCCAGTGTCCCCAACTGAAAAATGGGAATACCTACATCCTGGAGTTGTGAGGACCAGATATTTTATATAGCACATAACAAGCTTAGAGCCTGGTACATAGTAGGTACTATATAAATATGCATATTTCCTCTATCACTTTCCCCAGGAATGTAGTGCCCTCTGTCCACTTTCCTCTGAAACACCCCTGCCTGTCAGGAACATTAAAGGTAAAGTCCTTTGGAAGAGATGGCCTTTCTTACCCTCAAAAAAAAGTTGACCTGTAGCCTACCAGGCAGGTCCAAGGTAAAATTTAGGGACAGATAGAGCTCTTTGCCCTTGTCCACTTCACTTAGGAAAAATAAAATGGCAGAGGGGATCATATCAAGGCATAAAACCTGGTCTACTAGAGGGAGTGGTGGGGCAGGGTAAAAGCTCTACCAGAACCTCAACAGCCAGTCCTAAGGAGTAACAACTGCAGCTCCTATCTGAGTTTTGCTGCTATAGGCCTTTTCTGCCCCTCCCTAGCACCTGTGTGTACCCTAGGGGCCACTTTCTGCTTCTGTTGGTCCTTGAAAAGAGGTGGAAGAAAACGAAGGCTTACAGGTAGCTGAGACATTTACTGCTAACCATTTGCCAGGGAGTTGCTTTCCACATTACTGGGGGGTATACTATTTAAAGAAATGCCTCCCAATTTTCACATATATACTCCTGTGAAACCCTCACTAGTATTATCTGATGATCTTAAGAGTTCAGAATGACCTAGCCATCCCTTACCTTCATGTTCTAAGGCAAAGGAAGGCAGAATCTCACTAATTTTGCCTGAAATCGTCTAACATGCCTTACCTGGAGCAACAGGTGCAAAAGCACAGGCACATCTGTAGTTTCCAACAGGCAGTAGAACAAGAACATTCACAAACTAGCCACTATCTGGTACCGCAGATCACATGCTCACCAGGCTTTTCCTTTTTTAATGCTACTCTTGTCCAATGAACTATTATAACATATGTTTAACCCTAACATCTTTTCCTATATGGAAGGAGCAGACAATATGGCTTTTTAGGCTACGTGGAACTATTCCACATGAATAAAACCCACCACATTCAGACCTTAAGTACCTTAACCTGGTATACTAGATGAAATCTTATTTGCCAAGTGCTGGAAGGTTTAAGTTTCCAACACTATTTTAAAGACGGCACAAAATTCCCTTCTGGTGGTGAGATTAGCACACATGGCTCAGTTTTCCTGCTCTTGTCTTAACCTATTTATCAACTCTAGTCTTAAGGCCTATCAGATTTCATTAAGTTGTGGCCACTGAGTCATTCCACCTCAGATATGTAGGAGAGAACAGCCAGAGTGCTACCACACCCTGCCCTTGCCTTTGTCTTCCCCAACCACTAGCACTGATCAAATACAAAATCCTCTAACCTTTACCTTTTGGTCAATAGTATCCTGAGAGGGCTTTTTAGCCAATTTCCTCTTTATATAGCCTTTCGATGACGATGTGTCCATCTACCAAGGCTTCTTACCTGACTCTAGATAAACCTAGGTATCTAGATAACTTACTTTAACACGCATAGGAATCAGCCACCCACTTCCTTCCCGAGGATTTGCTGTATTAGTCACGTGGTTTGTATGCTTGTAGGTAAAAGAAAACACTTATTGAGCAAAGCAGTTTGGCGATGTCAGCTGTAGTGGACCAAATTGCGTTTAGGCATCAAAGAATGCCCATTTTCTCAGTAGTGAATGGACACAGTGGTAAGGTAGAACCTAGCATTTTATTTAGATCTTCATTAAACTGTTGGAATTGAGAACCAGACATACGTAATAAACCTCCAAAAAATAGATCCTGAAAGGCACTTTCTGCTTAGGGCAGCAGCCATGGACTAGGCATGTAAACAAGCTGGCTTCTCTGTACCACACCAGCCAAGTCAGCTTCCTCCATGGCTGGCTGCTCTAGCTCTGCCCTCCCTTCTGTTAACACCAGCCAGACCCCCTTGTAGGTGTAACCCAAGGTTCTTCTGTAGGACACCTTGGCCTACCTGGGAATGCTGGAAACATGTCAAAGGAATCATGGTGTCAAGGATTTTTTTTTTTTAAAAGCTGCCCTCTGAGGTGATAGCTTCTCTGTACTCACGCCACACCCCAGAATACAATAAATAAGCAATTAGAAAATGTTCAAGTATGAAGGGATTTCCTTCTCCTCCCCGCCAAAAGCATTGCTCTCTGAAGGAAGCTGGTTTCTCTGTATCTACACCAGCTGCTCAGAAAGCTCATTGGACCTGGTTTTGAAAATAAAACAAAGTTAAAACCCCTGGGAGGAGTTCTTGTGCAGTGTGGAATACTCAGTCTTTCTTATAAAGAAAAAGTTAACCGGTACCAAAGTGTGCAACCTACAGACTCTCAGATACCGCCCTGTGACTTCTCTGTATGACATCACAAGGCTGCCAAGTGCCCGCTTAACTAGAGCTAGGAGTTGGTGAGGTTTGGCTAGTGCTGAAACCATGCATAGGATTGGTTTACTAAATAAAAACCTTATTACGTACGTCCTCCAAAAGACAGCCGAGTGGAGAAATTTTAAGATTTGGTGCCTTAAGAGATGGTCATTAAGAGCATAAGCACCAGAAGGTGGTTCAACTAGTAACTGCCTTTTTCATGAAGTCAGGCTAGAGCTCCAACTGGAACTTGCGTTTACATGCAAGATTGATCTGGTAGGGAACACTCCCTGACAAAAAGCTACATAATTAGAAGTGGGTCAGATTACAGGGAGGATGGGGGGGGGGAAGGCTTCACATTCATAATAGAGCTCAAGACATTACAAAATCATGCTGACAGGGCGGTGGCATTGTTGGACAGAGGCTATAAATGGAACTACAAGTACTTGACGTGCACATTACAAGGACATTTTTCAGCATTTGATGGGAGAGTCAATGCAGTTAAGGTTTTGGGGGTGGGTGGAGGGACACAAAGGTTCAATCTTAA
>CM053625.1:332573328-332597618 GCA_028646595.1 Phalanger gymnotis
AGCTCAAGACATTACAAAATCATGCTGACAGGGCGGTGGCATTGTTGGACAGAGGCTATAAATGGAACTACAAGTACTTGACGTGCACATTACAAGGACATTTTTCAGCATTTGATGGGAGAGTCAATGCAGTTAAGGTTTTGGGGGTGGGTGGAGGGACACAAAGGTTCAATCTTAAAGCATCATTTACTAGACAGTGCTGTCTGCTCATCTCTAGGCAGTTACACGGATCACCTATGCTCACTAAATCCATTATAACGGTGAGCAAAACACCAGGGACAGAATAGCAGAGCCCATCTTACAGTCCCCACAAAAACTAAAATCAGATCATTGGACAAGAGTGACTGCAACTGATCAAGAGCTGAAAGAGGACAGGAGAAGTTTAGGGAGAAGGGCCCTTTCCCTCAGAGCTTGAAGGCTTCTCTGTAACCTACGCCAACAAGTCTGGGGAAAAAAGCCTAACACTTTCAATATTTAAGCTTTCTGGGCACTTCCCATGGGAAGCTGTCCCTACCAAAGTGGCCATAGGCTGCAGTCCTCTGATAAATGGGCTTCTTCAGATCCAGATCCCTGGAATATACAAGTCCATAACTTAATATGTAGCATTCAATTAAATAAAAGCAAAATAATTAGTAAGACTCATTTTCAAGAGTTCTGGCAAATGAGAAGTTCAGTTCTCTGGGGAAAGCTAGGAAGAAAATGTAGGGAAGAAGGATCACATCCCTGATGTCCAATCTCCTTGCACCTTGTTAAGGACAGGCACTTACTTTCCAGCTTTCAGATTAAAAGTAACTACAAATCTTGTTCCAGTCACTGGCTCAACAGATCTGAAAGCTTGTCACACCATCCTGAGAAACTTCAAGGGTCAAAGCTCATTGAGAATCCAATACTTACCACCCCCCTAAGGTATAGACAGGCACCATCCCAGCGCTCCACTTGGCTGGAAGCATTAATGGTTTTCTGCTCTTAATTAAGCCTTGTTTCCCCCCAAAGGCTGAGGAAGGCAGCTACAAATGCACACAGCAACTCCAACTCAAATCCAGGATTTCTTGGGCTCAACTCAGCCAACCAGGTTCTGCACTGATTTTCACCGGTAACAATTTTGGAAATTAAAAGAGGCAACCTCTAACCTTTAATAGTCTTTGAAACCTATTATGAATGATGACAACTTAGAAAAGGCTATCAGGATGGAAGGGCTGCTTGTGTTTTTTCTCATCTGTCTCCATACTTAGACCTTAGGCTTTTACAATTACAAGTGTGAAAATCCCCCCTGACTTAATTCTAGCTAGTGACATGCATTACCATCTTTACCTGACAATGACCCCAGGGCGGAGGTCAAAGTTCTTCTTCACAATATCCAAGAGCTCTCTTTCACTCTTCTGAGAAGTGCCATAATGGAAAATGGAGATGGACAATGGATGGGAAACACCAATAGCATAAGAAACCTAGAAGCAACAAGCAGCAAATAATCAATCATCAAAATTCTGGTTTGATCAGTAACTGTCCCTCAAACCACTCTACACACAGTACCTGGTGAGCATGGATTTTTTAATCCCCATAACCACTTGATATATTAAGAGGCCTCGAAAAACCTACTTGCAGCTGCAAGAATACATACCTGAACAAGCACCCTGCGACACAGACCACCTTTAACCAGGGATTTTGCCACCCAACGGGCAGCATAAGCAGCTGAACGGTCCACCTTAGTATAATCTTTTCCTGAGAAAGCACCACCTCCATGAGCACCCCAACCACCATAGGTATCCACGATGATCTTCCGTCCAGTCAGACCAGCATCACCCTGTAAGCACAACTTCTTTTAGATCCGTTGGTTGACAAAGAAAAATGTGAAGACCCAAAGACCCTTATTAACCGGTAAGAGAGAAGAATCCATACTGATGAAATCATCTCATGTTGAAGAACACACAATTACCCAGCAAAATCCTGACAATGTCTTACCTGAGGACCACCAATGACAAATCTGCCGCTGGGTTGCAGATGGTAAATTGTATCTTCATCCAAGTATTTTGCAGGTACAACAGCTTTGATCACCTTTTCCTTTAGAGCATCCCTCATCTCATCAACGCATACATCTTCATCATGTTGAACAGATATCACAATTGTATGGACCCTTATAGGGAGAACAGCACCACGATCCTGCATATACTGCACAGTTACCTAAGAGATACATAAGACAGACTTGGGGACATCTGAAAGGAAACATTTTCCCAGTTGCCTCTACACAGACCACTCTACATACAGCACACAAATCAACTAGTAACTGACACACCTAAGACAACAACACTCATTTTTTTCTACTTGGTTAACGGTCGGCTACCTCTCCCTCTTTATGTATCTGTAACATTAATTTTAATAGTTTTGCTTTACATCATTGACTTTAAACAGCACCTAGACCATTACTTACTTGAGTTTTGGAATCTGGGCGTAACCAAGGCAAAGTTCCATTGCGCCGCAATTCAGCAAGTTTAGCGTTGAGCTTATGAGCTAACACAATAGTTAGGGGCATGCATTCTTCAGTTTCATCAGTAGCATAACCAAACATCAATCCCTGTGGAAGAGATATCATGAAATCTGAACTGCTCAAAAATTACACTGCATTTTAATGAAATTAAAAACCCATGTAGGCAAAATACCTGGTCTCCTGCACCAATATCTTCTTCATTTCGATCTAGATGTACCCCCTGAGCAATGTCTGGTGACTGCTGCTCCAAGGCTACCAGAACATTGCAAGTCTTGTAATCAAACCCTGTAAGCAGTTAAATACATGTTTAAACTCAGTACTACAGTGGAAAAAAGGAAATCAGACAAGTGGTCCCCATGCTCTTGAGCCAGTCTCTCAATATAAGAACACATCATTACTACTTTTTTCAAATGTATGCAGATGTTGTTGTGATTAATAAAATGCAAACTTATGTAAGAGCATGTGTATATACAGAATAGGAACAACTATTTTAGAGGTTGGTGGAGGGGATAAATTCAGAGATATTTGGGAGTAAGTGCTATACTGTAAAAGATTGGGAAACAACAACAAAAAAACCCCAACACATTTATAACATAAATAAATAAAAGCTAAAAGACATAGATCAAAGCTAATACCTATCAAAGAATGGTTCTAGTGCTTCCACAAGATCAACTTATAAAACCTACCTTTGGAAGAATCATCATAGCCTACATGCTTAATTGTTTCTCTAACCACTTTCTGATAGTCAACAGCAGCTCTGGATGTGATTTCACCAGCAAGTAGTATCATTCCAGTCTTAGCAACTGTTTCTGATGTGAAAAAAAAATTAAACATCAATCCCCAATAAACAAATTCACACTGCAATGTGTGCTTAGCAACTGACATTCCTGATCACTTACCACAAGCAACTTTGGCATCAGGGTCCTGCTGAAGGTGGGCATCAAGGACTGCATCACTAATCTGATCACAAATTTTATCTAGAAAAAAATTCAGAGTTTATTAAAAACCACAACTTATCATTGCTTTTAATTTTCACAGGATATTTAACATAGAAAACATAACCAATGAAAATTTGTCACTAGATCTATGGATCTACCAAAAAGTCATTTGCCTGAATTGAAAGTGATTCAGTACTCAAAATTTGAAAACCTGACACCATGATCTGAATATAGCTCTACCTCAAGAGTATAACCTATTTATATGCCTTTGACATGCCTTAAAAGGAACACTTTAGACTATTCAAAGGTCTTAATCCCACAGCTAATATAGTAACTGCCTACTTTCTTCTAGTTCACAGAATACTAAACCAAGTTCCTCAGAGTAATCTTTATTATCACCAAAGTCCAAAATGTGTTTTCTTTGGGAGGATAGAGATGAGGTTATTTTTAAATTTCAGAAACAAAGTGACAATATCTTCTAAACAGCACAACTAAAAAGGCACTGTTACTTAAGGTAGAAAAATTTCAATAGTTATTTAGTATCAGTTCCTACTAGAGACAATAGCTCTTTTGTTTCCATTTTAGCCTCATGTTTAAGGAATACTTTGAAAATATTTAAAAGATATCCCTCCCCACTTAGTTTTAAAAAATGAGCACTCTTCTCCCGGTGGCATGTGTTTAGGTCTGTATCTGTTAAGATGTGATTCTCTAAAGAACTATTTCAATTTCATTAATTGAATTAAGCTTATTTAGCATGCTGTCTGCACTGCTACCCTTGCGGCAGCACCTGGGATACAAGAGTCAGGTTCTCTCCTTATCTAGCTGAGCTGCTCAATCTCAAGGTGGTCTGGGCAGCTGGTTTGCTGCGGTACTCAAACTAAAAACCCAGGTCTAAATCACAACCCAGACCGTTTCCCTAACGTGCGTAGTTTTTAAGGAAAGGATCGTGACAGTCGTTTTGTGCACCTCGGGGCCCCCTCAAACACCAGGGCTGGGATCCTGGGTGGGAGGGGAGGGGGGAAGGCCAGCTCTCGTCCCAGCTCACACCACACCCGGGTGACAGGTGGAGACAGCGCTGCCTGCACGCCGCCGCGTGGCCGTGCTTGGGGATTCTAGGGCATCCTCCACGACCCCCGCACACAGGGAATTCGTGTCGGACCCCTAACAAAAGGGCCCGGGAGTCCGGGCTACGGTTCAGGCCGTCGGTCCGTCCACCCGTGCCGGGCTTTTGTTCCCCAGTCATGGCGTCCGGACAAAGCCCTGCCTCGGAGGGGCGCGGACCGGCCTGCCGGCCTGGGGCGTCTCCGCCGGACTCTCGGCGGCCGTAGGAAGGCGCCTCCCTCCCAGAAAGGGGCGCTCCCGCGGCGGGCTATATATAGAGCGGGCCGCTGTCAGCCGCCGTCAGTCCATCGGTCTGTCTGTCCCTCCTGCTCCGGCTCGGCAGCCCCCCCCCCAGCTGTGCCACACGCGGCGGGCACGTGGTTGCGGCTGCAATGCGGGGCGCGCGCCCCCGCGGAGTGGGCACGCGCCTCCGTCGCGGTGGGGCACGGGCTCCCGCGCCGCAGTTTCCAGCGGGGCAGAGGCGGGAGTAGATCTTTGGGTCTGGACAGCCCGCGTACCCGCAACCCACCGGCCCCCACCCCCTTCGGGGTTTCTGGAATTTTCCGGATACCGGGGCGCGCGGCTGCGGCGGGGCGGGGCTGAGGGGGAGGGGCGCCGGCGAGGTGGGGGAGGGGCGGCCACGCGCTCGTACCGGCAGCCCCGGCGCTTCCCGCCAGAGCCGGGGGGGCGCCGGTACCGAAGGCCCCCCCAATGCTGACTGGACCCCGCCCGCTGGGCCCAGGCCCCCGACCCCCGCATCCCGTTCAACTCACCGGGGTGCCCTTCGCCCACAGACTCTGATGTGAAGAGGAAGGTGCCTTCCTCGATGAAGGTCTCGTCGAAGCCGTTGAGTTGCCCGTTCATGGTTGTGACAGGGAAAGAAGCGCCAGGCAATGGCAGACAGAGAAGGCGGAGGATGCGCGGAGGGCGGCGAGAAGGCGAGCGGGACACCGAGCTAGCGCGAGCCTGAGGACAAAAACCAGAAGATCCTCACCGTGGCGCAGGCAGAACGAGGTAGCGGGCGGTGCTCCGCCCTATTTATAGCCGCGCTGCGGCTCGCGCTCCTCCTCCGCCTCGCCCCCTTCCGCCGCGCGCCAATGCACCACCGGGGGGGGGCGGGGGAGCGGGGCCGCGGACCGAACCATCGGCGAAACGTGGGGGGAGGAGGGAGATTGGAACTATGCTCTTCCCCCCGCCCTCCTCTTGGGACCTTTTCTCCCCCGAGGTAAGGTAAGCGAGGGATAGAAAGTCGGCGGTGCGTCTCCGCTCCCAGAGTCTAGGAGGGGAGGCGACCACCGGCCTTCCCGCCGCCTCTTTTCCCCCCCATTCTGAGGAGTTGGACCGGGCCGCTGGCGGTTAGCGGAGCCCTCGCTTCTCGCGCCGCCGCGCGTCCTGTTACGTCACGCAGGAGGCTCCTCCGGCCGAGCGGTTTTTGTCGTAGTCGTCTGTCCTTGGGGTGGTTTCAGTCCAAGCCTCCTCCTGCGAGCCCCCCGGCCGGGGCTGGCCCTGGCTCTCGGGGCGCGGGGGTGTGTGCATGGTCTCGTTTGGTCCTCGGCCCGCCCTCGGATGGGTGGGCAGAGCGCCTGCCGGGACCCCCGCCCTCCCTGGCCTCGCGTGGCGTGGGGGCGGCCCCCAGCCGGCGCCTACGGCCGTTGACGTAGCGGAGAATGGAAAAGGCCTCGAGGGCCCGGCCCGCCTCTTCTTTCTTTCCCAAATTAATCAATTAATCTTTTGTGTTTGGGCCAAAGCCTTAGAGTAGACTGGCTGTGGAAAACCGGATTAATCCGAGCCTGAGGCGTCGACCTTAGCGGCCGGGCCCCGACCCCTGGTTTCTTGTAGCCCCTCTCTCAGCCCTGGCCCCCTTCTCCTTTGTTCAGGGATTAAGGTTAGGCCTTGGTGGAGGCGCCGTCCGCGGCCGCCCTGTCCTTTTGTCCCAGGCCCGGGAACTTCGCACACAGTAGGCGCTCAATGAGTGCCGGTCGGCGAGCCCGAGGAAGGGCCGTGTCCCCGGAGGGGCAGCCTCTGCGGTGGAGCGCAGGGCCAGGCCTTCGGATCCTGGCACACCACGCTCCCGCAGCACGATTCCCGACGGCCTGTGTCCGGGACCCGTGGGCGGCTGGCTGCAGGAGACCCCCACTAAAATGCAGGCCTGGAGGAGTGACCGGTAGAGCCCTAGCGGAAAGGCCGGGAATGGTCCCTTGGGGGGGATGCGAGGGGGGGGCAGGCAAGAAGCCTGTGCTGGGGCCCCGGGGTTCTTCAGTTGGCTGAGCAGTCGCTTAGCCGAGGCCGAGACCTTGGGCCTGGATCGGAACCACCTCATGCACTTACTCAGAGTCACATGAGGAGTAGAAATAAAGGAAGGACGGCCCCCATCGCCCTCTGGAGCTGAATCATGCCGGTCCCATTAAGAGGCCGGGGAGGCGAATGGGCTCACTGGCAGCCTCACTACTCCGCAGGATGACCCAGAGGTTTAGGTGAATCCTGAGGCGTAATCCTCTCAGGAGCGAGGCTGAGCAAAGACAAGAAAGAGATTGCGCATCATAATCTCCGCCTGTACCATGATAGCTTGCTATAGAGCACCAGCCCCCTCAGTTAAGGTTTAGTGACAATTCCCGCATGCAGAGTACTACACTGGGGGTTTGGAAACAGGTTAAAGAATAGATGCATTTCTTGCTCTCGGAGTCTCCTGCTGACAGTGCTGCTGATACACAAAAGAGAACAAGCAACAAAGCGGTCATCACGAAACGGTTATAGTGTGTTGCGTTTTGGTTTTTCAAACAAAAAAGATAAGTTACTTCCATGCAAATGCGTTTACATACTGATATTTAACACTAATATTGGATTTTTGAGAGTTCTCTCACTTGCAGCTTTAGAGAGAACTGGATCATGCCAAAAAGAAATGATATAATGAGAACGACAGGGTTTGGAAAATTATGAGAAAAAAATAGGGAAGATGGGAAAAGGAAGAGAGATGACTAAAGTAAAATCACAGAAAATGTGTCATATGATACTCAGAAACTGAAGAGTTTGACTCTGGAGTAAATGACTATCGTTTATTAAAGAAAAAAATTGCTAACCTCGTTAGGACTGTGCCTGTTGTGTCTGCTAGGCCATCGGGGATAAGTTATAATCACGTTATTTAACATTTAATGGGTGCTGACGCATGCTAAATGAAGAAAAGATAAGATCACTGGCTGGAGGCTCCCACTCTCAACTAAGAAAACAGGGCACAAAGTATCGGGCCGTTCTTAATGCGGGAGGCGGAGAAGAGTAGCTGACAATGGTAGGCTATCACCAGGTCCTATCAGATTGGTGGTCGAGGAAAGCCTTTCGGAAAGGAATGAGAAGAGGCATTTTTCCCCCTCCAAGGTGGAGAAATAGTTGATTTGGCAGGTGAGCTTTAGATACAGAAATATTGTGTGGGAGAATGTGTGAATTGAGAGCAAAGAAAGTAAATGAAGGAGAAATGAGATAAACCATAGTAAAGGAGAGGAAGGCAAATGAGAAACAGAAAAGAAAGGTTACTGGTTAATATTTATGTTTTAATAATTAACTCTGTTATAAGACAAATGTCAAAGTGTATTCATTCTCTTAAATTGGATTAAATGTGCATATTACTTTTGGGAAGCAATCCTGTCAAGCCCCCCTAGACCTGCTGTACCTGAACTACCAATCTCTAATCTTGGATAAGATCCAGCATCATCTTCCACTCCCCATCCCGGGCAGCTGGAAAAGTACCATAATTGTGCTGATTGCCTTCAATACAAATTCATGCTATCTGACCAGCTGGGTCCTCCCTCTTGCTCAACAATCCTTTTATTCATCCGTAGTTGACTCCCTTTGCCCTGCTATAAGAATATCTTTATGGAGAAAGGCCTAGTTTAAATGGTGATAAAATAGGAATTTGCTTTCCCTTTTCCCAAGCTGTTTTATTTCCTCTCCCCCCAAACCTGTAATACAGAGATTTTCCTTCTCCTTGGGAGATAGTACTGAGGGAGAAGGAAAGAGGAACAGAGCTTGCCGAATTGGTCAGTGCTCCTAGTCAGGGCAACATCCAGCTACCATTTGCCCAGTTTGAGTATCACCAATCCTCACCTCAGATTTCGATTTGAGAGCTTTCACCTGTCAAACCTATACTGTTTTTAGATTGACCAGATGTAATTTGGTGTATGAAGCCAGAACCTGAACTCAAAACACTAGTGGATCCATGATTTCCTTGAGAGAGGGATTAATTCTCTCTGGTTATATAGATTGCAACCCATCCATTCCTGCTTTGCCTGTGGACCCCTTGTCCTTGCCCTTCTGTAAGACGGCCACAGCAAATATATCCAACATCCTGTGAGTCTTGCTTGCATTCCTTCGTTATTGCGATACCAGTGGGATGTACACACTGTTCATCAGTTATGGGTACAGTATGTCAGAAATGATTCCATAATAAAATCTTGGTATACTTAATTGAGGGCAGTATCTAGCCAGGCAAGTTAGCAGAGTTTTGCTGATGTATGCTATAAACTATAAGAATGTAGCCCCGCAGAGGACACTAAGTAAATGTAAATGTTAGTGGATTATTAGGGAGAGTATATTGTGACACTTTTGCTTTTTCCTTTTCATAGTCCTGAACTTTATATGAGGCTTTACTGAATATGAACCTACCAGAAAAAGCTATATGCATGTTTAAGATAAGAGGCTCTTTGAAATCCACGTTAGACATGAGATACAAATGTGTCCTGGGAGTGATATGAACAGGCCCTCTTTTCCTTACAGTCAGCTGTCATCCAGATCCTATAGATTCTCAGCACCTCAAAACATGAATACTTCTAGTGCCATTCCATACTTTCCACCTCTCCAGTGTGTCCCAGGGCATGGATAACAGAACCTTAGGTCTTAGGAAGCTCCTTTCCAATCCCAATTATATATTCCATATAGCAGCATTTCCAGCCCTCATAATTTTCCTTAAACTTCTAGTCTTCCTTCTGCATTTCAATCTCAGCAGTTGACCTGGCCTCATATTTTATCTTTTTGTTAAAATAAGATTGATAGAATTTTCATTTGCCCCACCTTTGCATTGCCAAATTCCTCCAATAAATGGATAGCTAGTGATGGAATAAAGTGCTGGGCCCTAAGAATCAAGAAGACTAGAGCTCAATTCCCACTTGAGCTATGTGGTCCTGGGCCAGTTGCTCTGCCTCAATTTACTCATCTGTAAAATGAGGTTATGATAGAACCTACCTCCCAGGGCTTTGATGAGGATCAAAAGAGAGAATGTCTGCAAAGTGCTTTGCAAACTTTAAGACATTACTGTAAATGCTATTATTATTACCACTTCTTATCCATTTGCTGTTAGATTTCTGCCCCCCACCAATACCACCGACTGCTCTTTCAGAGGATATTAATCGCCAAATGAAATGCTTTTCTTAGCACTGTGTTCCTTGACCCCATTAACCTTGAAGTTCTCACCTCTTATTATTGTGATAATTAGAATGATAAGCCAAGCCTGGAGACCAGTACTTTGTCCCAAGGGGCCTGCTTCTGGGAGAGGTGCTTCTTACCTGTGGGGATTTAGTGACTACCATCCTCACCACCACCACCCCAGCCTGTGCTATGTGAGTCCTTCCCCTTCCCTGTGGATGTCTGGCCACTCCTCTCTCCTCTCAGAATGTCATTTTGCAGTTAGACTGCCTCACTGCGCCCTTCCACCAGCAATCTTTTTTTTGGCCCAGGTGAAAGAATTCCTCATGATTCTGGTGAAAATTATTTTTCCTTCCTTGACTCTTTTTTGTCCTCCCACTTCCTAAATGTTGACATTTACTAAGGCCTTTTGTGAATTCTTTAAGCAAGGTGTAAATTGCTTTTGTCCTGAGTTGCTCTACAGATGTAGACTTTCTTCTGGTTTGAATTCAGGTTCATGACTAATTTATGTACCTCATTTATACCCTTGGACTTGGCTTTTAAGACATTTTCAGGGACTTAGGGAGAAAAATTACACAGATTTAGGTCCCTGAAGAAAGGTTTAGGCATTATGTGGATACATAATCTCTCCAAGGAACTATACAACCTTCCAAGGAGTCATGTTCTCAGAGGTACTATTGTATCACCATATGGAAACTCAGACTGAGAGTCAAATGCAGAAATATGCAGTAGGACCTGGATGAAGGCCAACTCAACCATGCAGGCCTCCAGAAAACAACGTAGTTCTTGCTGGAAATAGGAAGTCCTTGAAGGAGCTTTGTGTGTTGAGGAATCATCATAGAATGCTGAAAAGGGAAGTAAGATTGGTGGTGGTGGCAGAGGCAGTGGATGCTGGGTAACATAGTAGCAGTGAAGAGTTCCTGAACCAAGCCAGAGCTACAGCAATTCTACTTAGCAGCAAATAACAATGGCTATGGTTGCTTTAAAGCAGCTAGCAGTACTTGAGCCAGTACAGGGAGATGTGTGGCTATGTTGAAAGAAAAGTTGGGAGCTATGGAATTTAGATGGTAAAGTGGTGGGACTCTAACCCTAAGGGTAGTGGCAGCAGCCATGGCAAAGGCCAGGAACCAGGATAGAGACAGGTGAAAGGGAACTGCCCAGAATTAGTTTACCAGTGTCCCCAAGCACTGAGACTTCCCACAGGCTTTGCCAGTTACTGTTGGGAGTTTCTGAAGACTGAGGGAACCTTGCTGTTGGGGGAAGGGTGGTAAGAAATGGTATCCATCTGGAGATAAGATACATTTCCTGCTGTTTCACTAAATGGATTGGGATTCTAGTCTCTTCTTTACTATCTGGAATAAATATTTTCTCTAAATGCTGATTGGAAATTTCAAGTAGTTTGAAGGAGTCAAGTGTATTACTTGAAGTTAATATACGCCATATTATGGTTTCCCCAAAGAGAGAATTGGAGGCAGGGGAAGGATTAGGAGAGCCACAGAGAGATCATGGAAAATATTCTTAATTATTGATAATCTGACAGATTGAGCATGTGTTCATGTGAATCCAGAGCTGAGGTAATAAGTCACAGTAATGTATCTTTTGTATTATATTTCTCTGTACCTATATATTTCTTACTATTACATCTATATTCTATAGGTATATATTACATCTATATAATAGATATATATTATATTTATATCTAGGATGGCAAGCCACCCTGCCCTATTTATCTTTGTTCCTTCTCAGCATATAGCTCTATGCTTTGTACTTAGCAAGTGCTTAATGAATGTTTGCTGATTTGTTATGGAGCTTTGGATGGTTATTCTGACTTGTCTTAGAATTACTCATATAAATTTTATTTTATATGAAAAAACATTAGTATTAAGTACCTACTATGTGCTAGGCACTGTGCTAAGTGTTTTGTAAATATTAAGTAATTTGATTCTCACAACAACCCTGTGAGGTAGGTGCTATTATCTCCATTTTACAGTTGAGGAAACTGAGGCAGACACGTTAAGTGACTTGCCCAGGGTGTCAAATAGGTAGTAAATGTCTGAGGGCACATTTGAGCTCAATCTTCCTTAGTTCAGACCCAGCACTCTGTCTACTACACCACTTATAGCAAAGAAAAGGCTTGAATCGTAAAGAAAATATTACTTGTACAAATATAGAATTTGGTTACAATTGATCTTGCTTTTAGAAAAAACCTGAAGCTTGTCCTTAGCTGTATTGTGTCCCAGAATAGAAAGCAGTGGGGTTGCCATTGTATGACGACCAGGTTGTGAAGCATGGATCAGGAGGAACAACAGAGGAAAAGAAGAGGAAGAAGCTATGCTTATTTTTCCCAGATCCTATGGGATACTCTACATTCGGCCACCAAGCTGCCCTTACAAGCAAGTAGGGTTGGAGACTAGATCTAAGTGGGATTGGTTATTCCTATTCCACCTTTCCTACTGGCCTGAAATTCTGATATTAGAAATTGACTTCCCTAGGTCTTGCATACTTGATAACTCTGCAAAAAATGAAATAAGCACCTGATGAGGAAGAAGGAGAAGGAAGATAATGACTGAAGAACCTTCACTCCCTTCACAGTTATGTTCACCATTGATCTTGGCAGGTGTCATGCCAGGCCCCTCCCTTCCAGTTATAATGCAATGAAATTGCCACAAAGTGACTGCAACAACATTTTACCCCCTTTATTTCACTCCCTATGTGATTGCTACACAATCCAGTCCGATCTCATTCCGAGAATACTCAAAAGATACTAGATGTTGAATCAACCCCATAATGTTGCTTCTGTGGTGGTCAGTGCCATAGAGTCTCTAGAAAGTTTGTCTGTGATAAATCTCTCATTCTACACCACAAAGTGCCTAAGCGTAAGAAACTTTCACTATCATCATGGTATCAAAATGAGGTCCACTAGACTTATCTCTTTTGCATGTGTATATATATATTTACACACATATATATATTTATAAACACTTTAAAGGGTCATTGTTACTAGGTTAGTAATAGGTAAATAAGCGATGTTTTTGTTATTCTAGGAGAGATGCCAAAGGGCAAGAGGACCAGTTCATTGAATCATTCAACATTCCAGTCAGATCCTTAGAGATCATCTAGTTGAACTCTGGCCATAGGATACATCCCATGTATAAGATCCTGCCAGATGCTCATCTCACCTCCATTTAAAGACCCTCATAGTAACAGTGAACTGACCTCACTACTTCCAGGCAGCCAATTTCATTTTTGTATTATTATTAGGAAGGTTCTCTCCTCACTCCCCTGCCCCACCCCCAGTCTATATTGAGCTGAGCTCTATATTCCTGCAACTTCTGCCCATTGGTCTTAGTTCTGCCCTGAGGCTAAGCAGAAAAAAAAAACCACACAACTAAAGAGATTCATTCAAATAGCTGAAAGCTTTTTTTACATTCACTTTAACTCTTCCCTTGTCCAGGCAAAAGCTCCCCCATTCCTTTGATGCAGAGGTTCTTAACTTACAGTCCATAAACTTATTTTTTAAAAAAAATATTCTATTTCAATAGAATTCTGCATTCCTCTTCCATCCCCTCTCCTTCCCCCATTCCAATCAAATCTTGGATGCAATGTAGGGGTGGGGTCCCTTTTATAGCCCTATTTTTTAAACACCTGCTGCTTTTCAGAACACTTTCCACCAATCAGAATGGGTACTTGGTGACACTGTGTCCAGACAATTTATGGACAGTGAGGGTAAACTACAATAACTCACATTTCTGTAACACTTAAAAATTTACCAAGTGATTATGTCATAGCCATGAGGTAGGTGGTGCATATGTTGCCCCATAATCCTTTTTCAATCCTCCATCCCAGCAGTGACAATCCATGTGTTTTATTACTTCTCAAGCCAAGGGACTAGCACTCTGAAAGTGTTGATGTAAGACACATTGCTGTAATTTTCTTTTGAAGGTTGAACATTGGTCTTAGGAATCTTGACCTTTCAGTCTGGTCTACTAAGTCACTCTGACTATTAAGACAATGCTCCGTTCGATTTACTCGGATTTGCCACAAGTCTGAAGACCAACTCCAGCTTCACATTGTAACATCCTCCTTTGACTTGATGGGACTCATAAATAGAGATTACCTTACTTGATTAAAAAAGTTAAATGTTAAGCTCAAGAGGGAGAATTCCTTAGGGACATCCACCAGGGCTTACACAGATAGATATATTTTTAAATTAGATTCTTATAATAGCTTGCCAGCTGTTTGCTAAGTTATATTTTAAGTTCTTGTTCTTGATTGATACAAGGGTCCATTTGAAGAACAAACCCCTAGGGAACAGAGGGGCTGCCAAGACAGCAGGAATCCTGGCTAGATAGAACTTTCCCAGGAGCCCTGACAGCTGTTGCCAAGATCTTTTAGAAACTTTCAGTATCTGGACGTGGTTGTGTGTGACTGGCTTCGTAAAAGTGACCATGTGGACTGCCCCGACCTGACCTCTCCCCTTCCCGGCACTGCCTCTTTCCCCTTTTCCCCCAATCCAAGCCCCGGCAATAAAGTAGGAATGATCTTAGGTAGGTGGGTCCTTTAGGCAATGAAATAATGAAACTACACGTTCATTGCTAATAATAAGCAATCCTTCAAGGACTCTGTGACTCTACTAAAAGAGGAATCTAGGACTTTTTCTCTTTTTCTCTTTTGCTTCTCCTGAGCCAGAGGTAGTTCTTTCCTCTAAATTGCCAAGCCATCATCTCTCACCTTTCTTGTTGCACTTTCAAATTTTATATTATCCTTATTTGTACATGTGTAGACTTCCAAAGAGTTCCATGAAGACTAAGAATGTGGCTTATTAATCTTTGTATACCTGAATCATCCATATCACTTAACACAGTACCTGAAATATAGAGGGACTCAATAAATATTTATTAAATGGATGGATGGAATATGTTTGCCTATTATATACATTTGGTTCTAATACATGTTTGTTTATATTTGCATATACGTCTAACATATATTGTTCTTTATATTACATATATACACACCTATACATACACATAGAGAGAAAGGAAAAAGGAAGGAAGGAAGAAAATGGAGAAAGTCTCAAGTTCTTGGAATATAATATCCCAGGAAATGTAGGATAAAACTAGTTTGAAGAGTTGTCAGTATGCTTGTTAGCATGTTCCATGACAGACTTGCCTCCAGGGGCATGAGAGATGGCTTGATCCAGAGGTGTTCTCTTGTCTGGTCTGGTAGACTGGGTTGTATTCCAAGGGGCTTATGTATTCTTGGGAAGAAAGATACCAGATAGTTAATCCATCATGGACTCCTGAGGTAGGATCTGCCTTTATCTTTCCTTTGGATTCTTCATAGTTGTAAAGATGTTCCAAAGAAGTCTGGCAAATTCTGGAGGCCAAATAGTTATCTCACAGCATACTCCCAGCTTCTGATAGAAGTAAGGTATGGAAAATGGGAGGTATAAAGAGGTCAGTTAAAATTACTGTTAAAAACCTACATATACGTATTTATCAAAATTGTTCTGTCCTGTGTAAGGAGTAGTTCTGGAAACTGTATCTATAGCAATTTGTGAACACGAGCCATTTGCTGCTAGTGGCAACAGATTTTGGAGTAAACAAGCCAAGCAATTAGAACTTCTGTCCCTGGGCCATCCTTCCGTCTTCACTCCTCTCTAGGCTCTGCTTCTGACAATCTGGATTTCTTTATCCACCATGAAGCCTTCAAACCCTGGAAGATCTCACTACCCCTGCAGCATTCTTAACCTGGGAGATTCTTCTGCCCCTTTTGCCTCTTCCTCTAGTTGGTTAGGTCCTTCCAGAGCCTCCATTTTAAGGAAAGGTGCAGGCCAGCCAGGTTCACTCCTTCATTCCTCTCTGGGTTCTGCTCTTGAGCCTTCTTTCCCACCATGACCTCAGTACATACTTTTCCCATTCCTCCTCCCCCCATCTTTTTTACTTTCATGTGTTGTAAGTGTCTCAAAGACAGGCAGTCTCTTTTTGCTTGTATTTGTATTTCTAGCATTCAGCACAGTGCCTGGCACATAATAAGTAATTAATAAATGCTTGTTGATTTGACTTGGGCCCAAGAAGCTAAAGCACTCTATCTTTTTCCTCTCTTCTAAGGGGCCATCTGCTCTAGACCCACTCATCATCCCACCCTGGTGATCCATGGAAAATTGCTTAAAGATCATATTTGGCACATTTCTAGGGTCCCCAAAGACAGAGCGGAATACAAAGGTATTCAGTGTACAGAATGAATCAGATATAGGCTTTTTATTTCCTCTGTGCAAAAAGAAATGAGTAACATACACAAAGCCCATAAGTGCACATTGACAGACTTAAAAGAAGGATTCATTAACTTATAACTACTATTATATTCAGTGTACATTGACAGAAACTTAAACGAGCAGCAATATAATCATGTTATAATCTCCCTAGAGATTGAGACTTAAACCTCAGAACACAAAGTAATTTTTTTTTGGAGGAGAGAAGGCAGGGCAATTGGGGTTAAGTGACTTGCCCAAGGTCACACAGCTAGTAAGTGTGTCAAGTGTCGGAAGCTGGATTTGAACTCAGGTCCTCCTAACTCCAGGGCTGGTGCTGTACTCACTGCACCACCTAGCTGCCCCACACAAAGCAATTTTAAAGATTGCTGATTAGACATTTTACATTTCACCTTATCTCTGCATGGTTTCCCTCAAAATTCATGTCTTCTAGCAAGCCAGGCCAGGGATTTGGCTCATCCACTGGCTGGTGGTTAACTTCTTCAAGGGTGAAGTTTTCTTTGTTGCCTCCAAGTCCAACTGATGATCTCAAGATCTTCAACTTCTTGAACTCAATGGGGTTATTTCTTTATTTTTATAGTATTTTACTTTTTCCCTCAATTCCATGTCAAGAAAATTTTTTAGCATTTATTCTTACAAGATTACGAGTTCCAAATTTTTTTACCTCCTTCTTTCCCTTTCCCTCTTCTGAAAATGGTAGGCAGTTTGATATAGTTTATACATGTGCTATCATGTTAAAAATATTTCTATATTAGTCACAGTTGTAAAAGAAAAAACAGATTTAAAAAAAAACAAGAACGAGTAAAGTAAAAAAAAAATCTGTGATTCAATGTGCATTCAGAGTCCATCAGTTATTTATCTGGAAATGGATAGTATTTTCTTTTATGAGTTCATTGTACTTGTCTTGGACCATTGTATTGCTGAGAAGAGCTGAGTCACTCATAGTTTGCATCAGTTTATACAAGTCTCCAGGTTTTTCTGAAATCTGCCTGTTCATCATTGCATAATAGTATTCTATTACATTCATATACCACAACTTGTTCAGCCATTCCCCAATTGATGAGCCAATCCCCTCAATTTCCAGTATTTTGCCACCACAAAAAGGGCTGCTATAAATATTTTTGCACATGTAGATCCTTTTTCCTTTTTATGATCTCTTTGGGATACAGGCCTAGTACTGGTATTGCTGGATCAAAGGGTATGCTCAGTTTGGTCGCCCTTTGGGTATAGTTCCAAATTGTTCTCCAGAATGGTTGGATCAGTTCACAACTCCATTTGACCGCTGTGTAATTGACCACCGCTTCCTGTGCACCCAAGCTATCCCATTGATCCAACACTCTATTTCTTAGCCAGTACCAGGTAGTTTTGATTCACAAGGCTGTTTCTAAGGCTGGACTTGTCAATTTCAGAATCACAGTGCTCAAGAAAGGAAATAACAAATGAGAAAAAATGTAGCTGGTGCCCACAAATCCATTAGGACCTACTATAGCTGTCATGAGGAAGTAGTTGACATGTGGCCAGAATGGGGTAAGGGAGGGCCCTCTCCCATCCTCTCATGGGAGGGTCTCAAATAATCCTAACATGATGTGAAGCTAGTAAGAAAAAAAACAACTGAAGGCATATCTAGAAATTCTACTGAGTCCAACTCAATGAATCAATGAATGAGTGAATGAATGAATTGCTTCATCTTCAAAGTACAGAATCACCCATGGCTAGTTGAAAGCAATCAGGAGCTTCTTCAGCCCTCTACAAGGCCAAGTGCTGAGCTAACATAAATTGTCAGGGGGGAGCAAGTAGGGAAGTGTGCTTCTCGTCTGTTATGTAAGTGGTGTATGTATCTATCTGTGGTGAATAGGATAATGTTAATTGAAGACAGAGAAAATGCAGAGTTGTTCAACTGGCTTCATTTTCTAGTTTTCTCTGCCAAGGAGAATGATCACTGGACTGGAAAGGACAGGACGAAAAATGTCTAATAGCAAGTGGGTACCTGAGATATGTCAGAAGATAGTAAGAGAACACCTAGCTTGCCCTTGAGTTCAAGTCACCTGACCCACATAAATTTCATCCCAAGGTACTGAGCGAACCAACAAATAGAATTGCTGAGCCCCTGCCAGTGAACTGGAGAAAGGCAAATATCTAACTTTCAAATAAAGGGTTTGATCCTCACCACAACCCTGGGTGGTAGGTGCTGCTATTATGCTCATTTTACAGATGAAACAAGCAGACAAAGTTTAAGGGACTCATCTAGGGTAACAGAGCTATTAAGTGTCTGAGGCAGCATTTGAACTCAGGTCTTCATGACTCCATACCCAGCACAGTTGACTACACCAAAGCATCTGTTATATTCAAAGCATTATGCTAGGATCCGAGGACATAAACGCATAAAATAAAAAATAATCCATGTCCTCAAAGAGCTTACTGGATATCTGCAACGTGTTAATAAATGAGCAAATGTGAAATAATAAAGAATAATTTCAAAGGGTAGAGATGATAAAACAAGCATCCCACCATTCATAGAGATGTAGAAGACTTCAGATGTAGTTGTTCTTTCATTCACGTCCAACTTTCTGTTACCCCATTTGGGGCTTTCTTGGCCAAGATACTGGAGTGGTTTACTATTTCCTTCTCCAGCTCATTTTATAGATGAGGAAACTGAGAGAAACAGCATTAAAGGACATGCCCAGGGTCACACAGCTATGCTAGTAAGTGTCTGAGGCCAGATTTGAACTTAGGAAGATGAGTCTTCATGACTCCAGGCCCCACACTGTATCCATTGTGCCACTCAATAATCCAGTCCAGATGCAGACAGTCATACATGCTGTCAGATAACATCATTTTTGTCCACTAGTTTTGCTAACTGATTTTTTTTTGGTTAAAATAGAGGGTTTGGTTGGAGCTGAGGTAGTTTATAAGGGAATGCTTGTTATATGAAACAAAAGGCATCAATATAAATCTTTTTTTAAAAAAGCTCAAGATGTTTGAGAATCATCGAAGAAAGACTAAATTATGTTCACTCTTGGCAAGTGTATTTTATTTTATATTGTTTGAAAGTTGGTAATACTTTTATACTAAGGAAATAACATACTGTAATGAAGATTCCCAGTGTGTTGCTTTATCAAACTAAGCGTTGAATATAGTATGTAAATTCAACATCGTACCATTATGTAACATTAAATGAAAGTCAAATCTAAAAATACAAAAACTTTAAGGGACAAACTTTTCCCCTCCAAAAAAGAAGTGATTAAAATCTAGAGAAACCTGAGAAAACTTATCCAAATGGACACAAAGCAAAGAACCCAGAACCAGGAGAATGTCTACAGTAGAATAAGTGGAAACAATACTGAAAAGTGGCTGAATTCTGATTAAATGTAAAGATCAGTATTAGTTCCAGGGGACAGATGATGAGCACACCTCCCTCTTCTCTGTAGAGATGGGCAGGGTGCTGAAGGCTGCATGTGCTGACAGACACAGCCTCTATTATGGATCTATTAGTATTGTATGCTCAGGTACAGTGGATAGGGTACCAGCCTTGGAGTTAGGAGGACCTGAGTTCAAAACTGACCTCAGAAACTCCTGTGCGACCCTGGGCAAGTTACTTAACCCCGCTTACCTCAGTTTCCTCCCCTGTAAAATGAGCTGGAGAAGGAAATGGCAAATTGCTCTAGTATTTTTACCAAGAAAACCCCAAATGGGGTCATGAATGTTCATCAATGAAGTTCTGAGACACAGGTGTAACAGAGTAAAGTATTAAACTTTTCCTCCTCTCTGATGACATACTTTGTAAAACTTTGAGTCAAAAATAAATATTTTAAAAGGTCTTTTCCAGAGTAACAATGACTTTTTGTGTATTTCTAGTCACTTCTTTCCAGAGAAGCACCAGCCATCACTACCCACAAACCTGTGAAACTTTGAAAATCGCATCCTATAGGAGCCAGAAATTAACTTGAATCAGGTAGTTAGCCCATGCCAGAGCAAGATGGCAGAGCTGGCAAAAAGGAGAGGGATCCTCTGACATTATCCCTGGCCCCTGGACCAACGGGCCTCAATAGGAGAGTGAGCCAGTGTCCTCACCCTAGCATTCAGTGCTGCTACCCTGGCCACAACTGGAAAAGGGTCCTCCCCACCCATCGCTTGGCTGAAACCAAGGGTATTGTTTTTGCTTATTCAGATTGCCCTCAGTAATCCCGGGGTTGTCTTTATGTAACTTGCTGGGTATGAGATCTCTGATTTCATGGTATGGAGTCATCTTAGGGTGTTGAGTTCTTGATCCTCATTTCTCCCTGTTTGGCGCAGCCTCAAGACTATAGGGGAAAACTAATAAACTGATTATAAGAACAATAAAAATCCCCAAACATGGTAGCTATGGAAAAGCCAACGAGGCCATGTAATGAGAAAGTCTGAGCTTCACATTCTCATAAGAATCCAAACTCACACAGAGGTCACAGGGAAAGAATGTTTTGTTCTTGCCCTAGCAAGGTTGTAGAAAGATAAATGCAGCTGAAGTCATAAGAAGTTTATGATCTGAGTATTTACGCTGGCTTGGACACTTAACCCCAGCCACCCTCTGCCTTCTGACTAGCTGGCAGCAATACCCACAAGCTTGATAAAAACTGTATTTCATTTATACAGATAACACGACTGACCTTCAGCTAGGGTTGGGTTCAACTCAATCCAATAAGCATTTATGAAATGCTTACTATGTGCAAGATTCTGTGTTAGGTGCTAGAGATACAACATCTCTGCCCTCAAGGAGATTGAGAGGTGGGGGGACAGGGGTTGGGACAGGGTGGGTTCACAACCTATACATCAGTAAGTAAATTGAAACTGCATACAAAATATTTCAAGAGAGGAAATGCTAATAATTATGGTGGTCTACCAGCTAATACCACTTTCCTGCTGTCTCTCATCCATGAAGCCTAAATTCTCTTCATCTTCCTTATCTCCCACTAGAACTCCCCCTAATTTGGTTTTATCTTAGTGTTAACTTGTGTGTTTGTCTTTTCAGAGACTGAGACACCTCCCCCCCCCCCCCCCCCCGCCCCAGCCCTAGTGAGTTTTTATCTTATCTGTCAGGACCCAGGTCTCTGCCAATTCAGTTTTTGATTAAATTCAATGAACATTTTTGACACCCATTTTGGTACCTACTTTGTGCCAGGCACTGTGCTAAGCACTGAGGGTAAAAAAAAGATACAAAAAAAGTCTCTGCCCTCAAGGAGCTTGCAATGTAATGGAAGAGACAACATGCAAAGAAATATATACAAAGCAAGCTCTATGCAGGATAAATAGGAAATATTTAACAGAGGAAAAGTACTGGAATTAAGAAGGGTTGGGGCAGGCTTCCTGCAGAAAGGTGGGATTTTAGCTCTGACTTAAAAGAAGCCAGGGAGGTCAGTAGTTTGAGCAGAGGAGGAAGAGTGTTCCAGGCATGCAGGACAGACAGAAGATGCCTGGAGCCTAGAGATGGAGTGTGTTGTTTGTGGAACAGCCAGGAGGCCAGTGTCCCTGGATCCAAGCGTATATGTCAGTCAGGGAGTAAAGCATGAGAAGACTGGAAGGGTAGGAAGAGTCTGGGTTATAAAGGGCTTTTGAATGCCAAACAGAACATTTTGTATTTGATCCTGGAGGTGATAGGGAACCACTGGGGTTTATTGAGTGTGTGTGTGTATGGCCAGGGAGACATGGTTGGATCTGAGTTTTAGGAAAATCACTTTAGTGTCTGAATGGAAGATGGACTGGAGAGGGGAGAGACTGGAGGCAGGCATACCCACCAGTAGCTGTTGCAATAGTCCAAGCACGAAGTGATGAGGGCTTTCACGAGGGGGATAGCAATGTCAGATGAGAGAAGGGGACCTATTCAAGAGATGTTGCAGAGGTGAAATCAGCAGGCTTTGGCAACAGCTTGGATTTGGTGGAGGGAGATAGTGAGGAGTCAAAAATGACTCCTAAGTGGGAGCCTGAGAGACTGGGAGAAGGGTGGTACCCTCTAAAGTCATAGGGAAAATAGGAGGGGGAAGGATTTAGGGGGAATGATAACAGGTTCTGTTTTGGGTTTAAGATGTCTACTGGGCATCCAGGTGGAGATGCCTGAAAGGCAGCTGGAGATGTGAAATTGGAGGTCAGCAGAGAGATTAGGGCAGGATAGTTAGATTTGAGAATCATCAGCATAGAGTTGGTAATTAAATCCATGGGAGCTGAAGAGTAGTTTTTAGAGAAGAGGAGAGGGCGCTGGGACAGAACCCTTTGGGACAGTTAGAGGGCATGATCTGAAGGAGGGTCCGGCAAGGGGGACTGAGAAGGAGCAGTCAGATTAGTAGGAGAGAAGCAGGAGAGAGGAATGTCCAGAAAACCTAGGGAGGAGAGAGTGATCAACGGCGTCCAAGGCTACAGAGGAGGATGAGGAGAATGAGGATGGAGAAAAGGCCACTGGATTTGGCAACTAAGAGATTGTTGGTACCTCTAGGGAGAGCAGTTTCAGTAGAATGGTAAAATCAAAAACCCAGTAAGGGATTAAGAAGAGAGTGAGAGGAGAGACAGTGGAGGCACCTGGTGTGGACGGCATTTTCAGGAGTTTAGGTATAAAGGGCAGAAAAGAAATAGGATGATACTCCCCTTTATGATTAGTCTTATTCATCAGAAGGTGAGCTCCTTATGGGTAGGGGCTGACTGGCTTTCCTGAATTTATATACTTAGCACTTAGCATAGTGCCTGGCCCCAAGTAAGTCCTTTAGAAATAACTTTTTGTTAATTATTTAATTCTGGCAATAGAGATGTTTTTGTACTGATCCATTCACACTCTTTCATCCTGTCTCCCTCTGGACAAAAGGCAGGCACCACTAGAGTTAGGCTCTATGGTTAAAGGAAAAAGTTAAGATAATTGACCTATACCTTTGTTTCATTACCAACAAGTTGAAAATCCTACTCATCCTTCAACATCCAGACAAAATACATGCTCTTCCATGAAGGCTTCCTTGATTTGTCCCTCCTTGAACCCCCAAACACTCTACCTGGTCCTCATAGGCCATTTTTCTTATTTACTTTTTTAAATTAAAAAAAAATTAGTTTACAACACTCAGTTCCATAAGTTTTTGAGTAACAAATTTTCTCTCCCTTCCTCTCCTCCCCCGAAACCCCCAAGATGGCATGTAATCTAATATAGGTTCTTCATACGCCATCACATTAAACTTACTTAAATAATAGTCAAGTTGTAAAGAAGAATTATAACCAATGGAATGAATTGTGAGAAAGAGGAAACAAAACCAAAAAAGAAGGAAAAAAAGAGAGCAAATAGTTTGCCTCAATATGCATTCAGACTCCATAATTCTTTCTCTCAATGTGGATAACTTTTTCCATCATGAGTCTTTAGGAGCTGTCTTTGAACCTCTGTGTTGCTGAGAAGAGCCAAGTCTTTTTTTTAAAAAAAATTTATCATAATTATTTAATATTTTAGTTTTCAACACAGTTTTCCACAAGATTTTGAGTTACAAATTTTCTCCCCATTTCTACCCTCCCTCCCCATTCCAAGACGGCATGTATTCTGATTGCCTTGTTCCCCAGTCAACACTCCCTTCTGTCACCCCGCTCCCCACCCCATTCCCTTTCCCCTTACTTTCTTGTAGGGCAGGTTAGATTTCTATGCCCCATTCCCTATATAGCTTGTTTCCCAGCTGCATGCAAAAAAAAATTTTTTTGAGCATCTGATTTTAAAACTTTGAGTTCCAAATTCTCTACCCTCTTCTCTTCCCACCCACCTTCCCTAGGAAGGCAAGCAATTCAACATAGGTCACACATGTATCATTATGTAAAACACTTCCACAGTACTCATGTGAAAGGCTAACTATATTTCCTTCCATCCTATCCTGTCCCTCTTTATTAAATTTTCTCCCTTGACCCTGTCCCTTTTCAAAAGTGTTTGCTTTTGATTACCTCCTCTCCCTATCTACCCTCCCTTCTATCATCTCCCCTTTTTTATCCCTTTCCCCTTACTTTCCTATAGAGTAAGACACACAATTGAGTGTGTATGTTATTCCCTCCTCAAGTCAAATCTGATGAGAGCAAGATTCACTAATTCCCCCTCATCTGCCCCCTTTTC
>CM053625.1:332598118-332613202 GCA_028646595.1 Phalanger gymnotis
ATGGCTTCCAGGTAGTCCAGTAATTTTTAAATTATGTCTCCTGGATCTATTCTCCAGGTTAGTTGTTTTTCCAATGAGATATTTCACATTGTCTTCCATTTTTTTCAATCCTTTGGTTCTGTTTTATAATATTTAGATTTCTCATCAAGTCATTAGCTTCCACTTGCTCCAATCCAATTTCTAAGGTGATATTTTCTTCAGTGGTCTTTTGGACCTCCTTTTCTATTTGGCTAATTCTGCCTTTCAAGGCATTCTTCTCCTTATTGGCTTTTTGGAGCTCTTTTGATATTTGGGCTAGTCTATTCTTTAAGGTGTTATTTTCTTCAGTATTTTTTTGGGTCTCCTTTTGTAAGTCATTGACTTGTTTTTCATGGTTTTCTTGCATCACTCTCATTTCTTGTCCCAGTTTTTTCTCTACTTCTCTTACTTGCTTTTGCAAATCCTTTTTGAGCTCTTCCATGGCCTGAGACCAATTCATATTTTTCTTGGAGGCTTTTGATGTAGGCTCTTTGACTTTGTTGACTTCTTCTGGTTGTATCTTTTGGTCTTCTTTGTCACCAAAAAAGGAATCTAGAGTTTGAGTCTGAGTGTGTTTTCACTGCCTGTTCATGTTCCTAGCCAACTACTTGACCCTTGAGCTTTTTGTCAGAATATGACTGCTTGTAGAGTAGAGAGTACTTTGTCCCAAGCTTTATGGTCCAAGAGCTGCTGTTTTCAGAGCTCCTTCTATTCCACTGTCACCACAGGCTCTGTCACAGTAGCTCTCCTCCTCCCCCAAGAACCGCCAACCAGGACTGCAATCCAGATCCAAGCAGGGCACAGCAAGAGAAACTGCCTCTGTGCCCACAAAGCGCTCCTTGGACTCCTGCTCTGATCTGCTGCTAGATTCCTCCCACCACATGAGCCAGAGACTCAGTTAGCTGTTGACACTGTCACTCTGGAGGCAGCCTCAGGAGCTTCTTGCTGCTGCCACCACCACCGCTGTACCACCTCTGTCACCCCCAGGAATGGGGCCGGACCACTCTAAACTTCTCGCAGTTTCCCACTAACCTGCACTTTGGTGTTTGTGGGTTGAGAAGTCTGGTAACTGCCGCAGCTCAATGATTCATGCCCCTAAGGCTTGTTCCAGATGGCTGACTCTAGGTCTGGTCTGTCCTGGTGCAGCCCATGCTGGGCTGCACTCTGCTCCTAGCACTGTGCAGTAGACCCTTCCCAGTGACCATCTAGGCTCTCTTGGCCTGGAGACCTGTTTCCCTCTGGTATTTCATGGGTTCTGCAGCTCTACAATTTGTTCAGAGCTGTTTTTGACAGGCGTTTGGAGGGATTTGGGGGAGAGCTTAAGCAAGTCCCTGCTTTCCAGCCACCATCTTGAGAAGAGCCAAGTCTGCTAAAGTTAGTCATCACAGATAATGTGAATCTGTAATTGTGTATAATGTTCTCCTGGTTCAGCTCTCCTCACTCAGCATCAGATCACATAAGTCTTTCCAAGTTATTATGAAGGCCATCTGCTCATCATTTCTTATAGCACAAAAGTATTCCATTGCATTCATATACCACAACTTGTTTAGCCATTCCCCAATTGATGGGCATCCTCTTGATTTCCAATTCTTTGCATCCACAAAAAGAGCTGCTATAAATATTTTGGTACATACAGGTCCTTTTCCATTTTGTATGATCTGTTTGGGATACAGCCTTAGAAGTGGCCCTGCTGAGTCAAAGAGTATGCAAATTTTTATAGCCCTTTGGGCATAGTTCTAAATTGCTCTCCAGAATGACTAGATCAGTTCACAACTCCATCAACAATGTAACAGTATTCCTATTTTCCCATATCTTCTCCAGCATTTATCATTTTCCTGTTTTGTCATGTTAGCCAATCTGACAGGAGAGATGTGGTACCTAAGAGTTGTTTTGACGTGCATTTCTCCAATCAATAGTGATTTAGAGCATTTTTTTCATATGACTATAGATATCTTTAATTTCTTCCTCTGAAAACTGCCTTCGACCATTTATCAATTGGGGAATGACTTGTGTTCCTATAAATTTGACTCAGTTCCATGTATATCAGAGACACTGGTTATAAAAATTCCCAGTTTTCTGCTTCCCTCCTAATCTTTGTTGCATTGGCTTTGTTTTAAAAAACTTTTCAATTTAATATAATCTAAATTATCCATTTTGCATTTTGTAGGTCTCTTGTTTGGTCATAAATTCTTTCCTTCTCCGTAAATCTGACTGGTAAACTATTCGTTGCTCTCCCAGATCGTTTATAGTATCAGCCTTTATATCTAAATCGTGAACCCATGTTGACTTTATTTTGGTATACAGTGTAAGATATTGGTCTATGCCCAGTTTCTGCCATAGTATTTTCCAGTTTTCCCAGCAGTTTTTGTGAAATAGTGAATTCTTAACCCAGAAGTTGGACTCTTTGGGTTTATCGGAGAGTAGATTGCTATAGTCATTGACTACTGCATCTTTTATACCTAACCTATTCCACTGATCCACCACTCTATTTCTTAGCTGGTACGAAGTAGTTTTAATGACTGCTTCTTTATAATACAGTTTAATATCTGGTATGGCTAGGCCACCTTCCCTAGCATTTCTTTTCATTAATTCCCTTGATATTCTGGACCTTCTTTTCTTCCAGATGAATTTGGTTATTATTTTATCTGGATCTATAAAATAATTTTTTTGGTAGTTTGATTGGTATGGCACTGAATAAGTAAATTAATTTAGCTAAAATTGTCATTTTTATTATGTTAGCTCTTAGGCCGTTTTTCACTCTCTGTCTTATAGTTATAGTGATCTTTATATTTGTTTTTTCTTCCCTACTACATTAGAAGGTTTTACCTTATTCATTCCTTATCTCCCAAAATGACTTACATATATGTAAGAGGCCAAAAACATTGGATGAGGAAAAATACCAACCAACCAGGCTAATCATATATTTCACGATAGAACTTAGTGACAGGGCTTTAGAATTCTTTTTTTTTTTTTTGCAAGCTTCTTAAACACCAAGGAATTATGTAGAAAAGAGCCAATCGACAACCATACCTGAATGCCCATTGTGAATCATTCTGGGTACTTGGTGAGTTAGAATGGAAGGAAGTAGAATGATTTGATGTCTGACTAGAACATGATATACAGGGAAAAAAAAACTTCATAGCCCAGATCAAGAAATATATAAACAAGCCGCACATCATAAAGATTATATACTATGACCAGGTTGGATTTACACCAGGAATACAGAGCTGGTTCAATATTAGGACAAATATAAACATAATTGACCTTATAATAATAATAATAAAAATATTCTATCAATAGATGTAGAAAAAGCTTTTGACAAGATATGACATTTGTTCCTGGTAAAGAAAAAGATTGAATAGCGTAAGGATAAATGGATCATTCCTAAGTATGATACACAGTATCTATCTAAAAGCAAGAAGTGGCATTATCTGTAGTGTGGATAAACTAGAGACCTTTCCAGTAAGATCAACAGTAAAGCAAGGATGTCCACTGTCATCATTACTATTAATAAAGTGCTAAGAATGCTAGCTACAACAATAAGATAAGAAAACAAAATTGAGAAAATAAGCATAAGCAAAGAAGAACACAATTATCACTTTTTTTCAGGTGATATAGTTTATTTAGAGAACTCTAGAGAGTCAACTAAAAAGCTAACTTCAGCAAAGTTGTAGCATATAAAATAAATCCACATAAATCATCAGTACTTTGATGTATTACAGCATGAAGAAATAGAAAGAGAAATTTCATTGAAAATAACTGTAGGCAATATAAAATACTTGGAAATCCACCTGCCAAGACATACACAGAAACTATATGAACACAACTATGAAACACTCCTTACACAAATAAAGGCAGTTCTAAATAACTGGAAAAATATTAATTGTTCATGGGTAGGCTGAACCAGTATAATAAACATGATGATATTATCTAAATTAATGTACTTATTCAGTGCCATATCAATCAAGCTACCAAATTATAGAGCTAGAAAAAATAATAACAAAATTCGTCTGGAGGAAAAAGTGTCAAGAATTTTAAGGAAATTAATTTTTAAAAAGTGAAAGAAAAAGCCTAGTACTATTACATCTCACACTATATTACAAAGTGATAATCACTGAAACAATTTTGTACTGGGCAAGAAATAGAGAGGCTGATCAGTGGCATAGATTAGGTACATACTATGTAGATGCAAAAATGCATAGTAACCTGGTATTTGATAAACCCAAAGAGCCCAGCTATTGGAGCAAGAACCTGCTGACAAAAGCTGTTAGGAAATTTGGAAAGCAGTCTGGCAGAAACTAGATATAGATCAACATCTCACACTATATACCAATATAAGCTCTAAATGGGTACATGACTTAGATATGTCATAAATAAATTAGAGGAGCAAGGAAGAAATTAACCATCAGGTCAATGGATAATGGGAAGAGACCAAGCAAGAGATAGGATCATGGAATGCAAAATAGACAATTTTGACTATAATAAACTTAACAGGTTTTATGCAAAGAAAACTACTACAACTAAAATTAGAAGAGAAGCAGGTAAGGGGGGTGGGGAGGAGTCTTTGCAGGAAGATTCTTTGATAAAATTGTCAGTTCTAAGATATATAATGATCCAAATTTATAAAAAAAGAGCAATTTGCCAATTGGTAAATGGTCAAAGGATATTAATAGGCAGTTTTTTGAGGTAAAAAATCCAAGCTATCAACAGCTATATGAAAAAGTGCTCTAGATAATTAATAATTAGAGAAAGGCAAGTTAAAATAACTCTGAGGTTCTAAATTGGCAAAGTTGACAAAAGAGGAAAATGGCAAAGACAGGATCTGGGAAAACAGACATTAATGAACTAATTAGACACTAATTAACTAATTAAGAACTAAGCTGGTTCAGCCATTCTGGAAAGCAATTTGGAAATATGCCTCCGAAGCTATTAAACTGCATACCCTTTTACCTAGCAATATTCCTACTAGTTCTGTACTCCCAAAGACATCAAAGAAAGAGGAAAGGGGCCTTTATGTACAAAAACATTTATATAGTGGCAAAGAATTGGAGACTGAAAGGATACCCATCAATTGGGGAATGGTTGAGCAAATAATTGCTTATGAATAAGATGGAATACTATTGTGTTGAAGGAAACAATGAAGGGGGATGGTTTTGGAGAAATCTAGGAAGACATATAAGAGGTGATGCATAGTGAAGTGAGCAGAACATTTTATACAATAACAGGAGGACAAATTATACAATAACAACATTGTAAAGACAATTAACTTTGAAAGTCTTAGTAACTGTGATCAACACAATGATGAAGCACAATTCTAGTGAAACTGAGGCTGAAAAGTTAAGTGACTTGTATGTTAAGGGTCTGAAGCTGGATTTGAACTCGGGTCTTCCTGATTCCAAATCCACTGTGTCACTTAGCTGCCTCAACCTAGTGAATCTGGGTCAGTCAATGAAGCAATTTGAAAGATGGCTATCTGTGAGTTCTGGTTTTAAAATGTGGAGACCTGAACAATTTCTCTCATCTGTTTAAATGCTTACATTTGATGGCAAAGACCTCTCACAGTGAGTGATTATATGATAATTTGGTTTCCACACGAGGGAAGTGAAAGAAGAAAAATACACACATGAGGTTTACATTTCCAAATGAGGCAGATTAAAAACCTGGGCCTCAGGAGGTCTGGAAATTGGAGGGGAGGGGACAGTGTGTTCCTCTCAATCTCTGTCCAGACTAGGTTTGTGGGGTGAAGCATCCCAAGATGACTTCCCAGTTTTCCCCTTTTATCCAGGAAAAGTCCCATTTCTGATCTGCATTAGAGGCATTCCCTCCTTTGAGGACATTCCATATTGGTGTTTGGCGTTCTCTGTTTCTTCTGCTTCCAGATCTGTGCTTTGAGATCTTTGAGTCCCATAATTGGGGGAGAGGAATGAGAGAATCAAAGAATTGCAATGTTCTTCAGTCTACAGCAGATTGGCTGCAATTGGAGTATGAAGGGTCGTATCCATGATGCCTATTGTTAGGTGGCTGTTTGGGTCCAGGGGCATTCCCATTACAAATTACAACTGGGGAGATGAGGGAAAACTTTGCTGATTTTAGGGTAAAAGCAAAAGAAAGTGAGGAGGAATTAAAAGAACACAAGTATAGCCAATTAACATGGGTCTGAATCTTCCCTAAGAGTCCCGCCTTTGAATTTCCTGGCCAATGCCAAGAGTTTGGACTCAGGTTATCCTCTTAAGTGAGGATGAAAGGCCCTCTTACACAGTTGCTTGCCTCTTTCTTTTCTTTTCCTTTCTTTTCTTTCCTTTCCTTTCCTTTCCTTTCCTTTCCTTTCCTTTCCTTTCCTTTCCTTTCCTTTCCTTTCCTTTCTTTCTTTCTTTCTTTCTTTCTTTCTTTCTTTCTTTCTTTCTTTCTTTCTTTCTTTCTTTCTTTCTTTCTTTCTTTCTTTTTTTTCCCTTCCTTCCTTCCTTCCTTCCTTTCTTCTTTCCTTCCTTCTTTCCTTTCTTTCTCTCTTTTTCTTTATCTCCAAAGTATTATCTCTTTGTCCCATCCCCCACTTCTGAATTGAACAATTTTTTTTTTAAAAAAAAGGAAAGAAAATTCTCATAAGAAGCATGAACAGTCCAGTACAACAAATTCCCACATGGGTTTTGTTCAAAAATATATCTTAAAAATGTATTTTAAATCCTTAACTTCTCTGGTGAGAGTGGGCAGTTTGTTTCATCCTTGGCCCCCTGGACTCATGGTTTCTCATTGCATTGATCAGCATTCTAAAGTCTTTCACAGTTGCGTTTTCTTTATAATGGTATCATATAAATTGTTCTCCTAGTTCGATTCAATCCATTGAATCAGTTCGTAGAAGGCTTCTCAGTTTCTTCTGAAAGAGTCCATCTTGTCATTTCTAATGGCCCAATAATACTCCATTACATCCATGGATCACAATTTGTTTAGCCATTCTCCAGTAGGTGGGTATTATGTATGAGAAACTGAAACCCAAAGGCCTTAAGTGTCTTGCCCAAGGGTGCCCCTTTGTTTCTAGTTTTAAGCTACTTTGAACAAAGCTGCTATGCATAATTCTGTGCCTATGGGTCCTGTGATCTTTCTTTGATCTCTTTGGGGGTAGAGACCTAGTCAATTTAGTGACTTTTAGAGTATAATTCCAAATTGCTTTTCAGATTGGCTGGACCAATCACAGCTTGATCAACGGGGTACGAGTGTGTCTGTTTTCCTGAAGAACCTGCCAACATTTGTCATTTTCCTCTTTTATTGTCTTTGCCCTCTTCTCAATACTCTTTTTTCTCTAGTTTTTGTGTCACTGTTCTCCTCTGGTTCCCCTGTTACCTGTCTGACGGCTCCTTCTCAGTCCCTTTGGCTAGACCTTCATCCAGTATGGCTTCATCCAAAAGTATGGGTTCCCTATGGCTCTGCCCTCTTCTTTTTTCATTTTATACTACTTCACTAAGGGATCTCATCAGCTTCTATGGTTTCAGTGATCATCTCTACGCAGCTGATTCTCCTACCCTAACTTCCCAACCTCTGGTCTCATATCTCCAACATCTTCTAGACATCTTAAACTGGATGGCTGGTAGACCCTTGGAAATCAACATATCCAAAATTGAACACATTATCTCCCCAAAAAACCCTTTCTCTCTTCCTAACTTTCCTATTATTTGGAGGGTACTTCTAGTTACTCTAGCTTGCAACCTTGATATCATCCTCAACCCCTCACTTTCTCTCACCTCCCATATCCAATCAGTTGTCAAGCCCTAGCATTTTTGTTGTTCGGTTCGTATCCGACTTTTTGTGACCCTATTTGGGATATTCTTGGCCAAGATTTCCTTCTCCAGCTCATTTTTACAGATGAGGAAACTGAGGCAAACAGAATTAAGTGACTTTCCCAGGGTCGCACATCTAGGATGTGTCTGAGGCTAGATTTGAACTCGGGAAGGTGAGTCCTCCTGATTCCAAACCCCAAGCTCTATCCACTGGACCTTTGTAATGTTTATCCTATACAATCACTTCTCTCTTCTTGTCTCTGTAGCTGCCACCCTGGTGCAGGTCCTCATCGCCTTATGCCTGGCTAGGACAATAGTTACTAGTTGGTTTCCCTGTCTCAAGCCTGTCTCCTCTCCAGTCCCGCATCTGCTCAGCTACCAAACTGGTGTTCCTGAAGGCCAGGTCAGAGCATCTCACCCCACTCTTCATTCGACTCCAGGGGTTGGCTCTCGTCATCTCTGGGATCAAATATAAAACCCTCTGTTTGACTTTTAAAGTCCTTCATACCTGACCCCTTTCACCTTTCTAGTCTTATGTCTCACTTTCCTCCATGGACTTTGCAATCCGCTAAGATTCCTTGCTGTTTGCTGAACAATATGACATCTCATGAGTCTTGTCTACTCAGATGCCCCAGATCTTTTTAACATAAACACTATAAGCCACACCTATTTTGTTCTCATGAAGACAATTATGCCCAAATATAAAGTTTTACATTCATGCTGATTACATTTCATCGAATTAAATTTGGCGTAACGTCAAGGCTTTTTTTTTTTTTCTGGAATCATGACTGTCATTCAGTGATCCAGCTCAGCTCTCTGTTATCTGCAAACTTGGTAAACTTTTGACATTGGGAAAAGAATCATTAAAGTCTTCTGGGGCTTCATTGTGTTATTTTTTAAACTTTCCTCTTTTTGCCTTTTCCTCAGGGGATTAATGTTTATACACAAAGTTTGAACTTTAAATCGTTTTCTTTGTTTTTAGAGTTACTTGTGTGCAGATGTGACTCTGAATTAAATCTACAGACCTCACCTCTTTTCTCTATCCTTCTTGCTCACTCCCTCAGAGACCTAGTGAATTTACATTCAGAAGTAAAACATTTCCCTGATCTAAAGAAGTCCTGAATTCATTCCTTAAAATGGTATAATTCAGTACTTTTATTCTTAATCAACCCACCAAAATATGCATACATTTTCAAGTTCCTACTATATGTTGGGATGACACCATGGTGCCAATCTAGGAGTCCAGAAAGCTGACTTTTAAGTCCAGCCCTACCACAAGGTACAGGGGCACCCTTGGGCAAGACACTTAAGGCCTTTGGGTTTCAGTTTCTCATACATAATAAGGGGCCACACCCTATTCTTCAGAAAACAGACATTTCCTTAGCTTCCTCTATGTTGCAGGGCCCTGTACTAGACTCTGTTAAGAGTACCCAAGTAGGAGACATGATCCCTGTTCTGAAGGAGTTTACGGTATAGATGAGGAGAAAATTTTGAGTCATGAAACAAAATGAGATGGTATATAATTAACTACTGAATTGTGGGATACACTTGATAAGTGATTTAGGAGCTTAGAGAAAGAGGATCTCAAGGAAGGCTGAAGGAGAGACAACATGCATTGGGAACCCTAGGGCCTGGGCTTGAATTCCATCTCCGTTACCCTGTATGACCTTGGACAAGTCATCTGCCTGTCTGCGTCTTATAGTAGAGTCATCCCCTTTAAGATCCACTGAGTGGGGTCACTCTCTTCGTTCAGTGGCCAATTTTCTACGATCCAGCTTTAATTCAGCCTACCTACCCCCTTCAGCTGGCACAGGGTTGGGGACCAAGAGAAATTATGCCAAAGGGCTAAGTTCTTCTGTGTTGAGCCACACCAATTCTAGAAATCTCTTAGCTCGAGCTCCAATGAGATATACTCCAATCTAACCCCTGAGACGCGTAAAACGAGGAAACTCTGCCCAATGGCCTTTCTGGGCCCCTCCAGATCTAAATCTATAATCTTATTCAGGGAAGACCATGAAAGAGTTGGGCAGAGTTGTGAAACAGCTGACTTGACTAGAGCAGGGGGAGACCCAACAGGAAGGTCCTTGAAAGTGAGGTGGTATGCTCCTGGAGAAGTCAGGACAAGGGAAATACATTTGGGAGCCACTTGCATAGAGGCAGCTGTTGAGGCCTTGGAAATAAAATTAATTGCCAGGGGAAAGAATGTAGAAAAATTGAACAGAGCTGTGTTCACTCTAACAGGAAGAGAGAACAAGTACGTATAATTATACAGGCATACCTCGGAGATGTTGTGGCTTCGGTCCTAGACCACTGCATAAAGTGAAATTGCAATAAAGTGAGTCACATGAATTTTTTGGTTTCCCAGTGCCTATAAAAGTTGTTTTCACACCATGCAACTTAATAATAATAATAATAATAATGCTTAATAAACACACTACAGTCTATTAAGTGTACAATAGTACTATGACTAAAAAAACCCAATGTACATACCTTAATTAAAAATACTTTATTGTTATGAGAGAGAGAGAGAGAGAGAGAGAGAGGGAATTGAAAGAGATAGATGACATTAAAAAAAGCCAACAGAAATCCTTTGATGCTTTTAAAGTATATGACCCGATGAAAGTACTGTTTTGGAAAATTAATTTTGCAATGGTTATCCTCAACTTCTCACTTTCTCTTACACAACATATCCAATTAGTTGCTGAGTCTTGGCTTTTCTACCTCCCAAACTTCTCTTAAATCTGACCCTTTCTCACTCTTCACACAACCACCACCCTGGTGCATCTTTCCTCTGGACAGCTATAATAGGTCCCCTGGCCTTAAGGACAGGTCTGACCATCTCACTCCTCAACTCAATAAACTTCAGTGGTTTCCAATAGCCTTGAAGATCAAATACAAACTCCTCTGTTTAGCTTTCCATGCTGTTCACAATTTGGCCTCTGCCCATCTTTCCAATTTCATTCTGTCCATTCGTGTCCTGTAAGTTCCAGCCTTCCTGGGCTTCTTTCAGTTCCTCCCACCTAGCACTCCATCTTCTGTCTCTGTCTTTGCACCTGTCATCCACCAGACCTGGAATAAATTCCCTCCTCACCTGCACTTCATTGAATCCCTAATTACCTTGAAGACCCAGCTAACACCCACTTCCTACCTAATGCCTTTCCTAGTCCCCCTCACTGCTAGTGCCCTCACTCCCTAACTGCCTTATTTTTAATTACTGTATGTTTATTCTGCATGTGTTTATTCTGTCTCTATTTATGTGTGTACAAGTTGTCTCCTCCAACAGAATGTAAACTCCTTGAGGGCAGGGATTGTTTCTTTTTTGTCTTTGTCTTCCTAGTACCTAGTTAGTACTTGATATATTGTAGGCAATTAATAAAGGTCTGTTGATTGGTGGATGGATTTTAGGGGGAGAAACTGGAGTGTCTCCCATCAGGAGGCTTCTCCAGTCTTTCAGGCATGAGGTAATGAGGACCTGACTGAGCGGGTGGTAGTGAGGATGGAAAGGAAAGAAGGGATGGGAGAGATATCCCTATGGAACATGGACAGAATTTGGTGATTTATTGGCTATGGTGGGTGAAAGAGGAGTCCAAATGTGGAAATATATCTAGCATGATCACACATGTATAACCTATATCAGATTGCTTTCCGTCTTGGGGAGGGGGGACAAGAAGGAGGGAGGGAGAAAAATTTGGAATTCAAAATTTTATTTAAAAAAGAACATTAAAAACTCTCTTTACATGTAATTGGAAAAAAATAAACTACTATTTATATAAAAAAGAAAGTGTTGCCAAAATGAACATGGGACCGAATGGGAGAATTATGGTGTCCTTGGTAGAGATGGTACAATAATAGCTGACTTTTACTTGGAGCTCTAAGGTTTTTGAAGCATTTCCTTATGCATTATCTCATTTGGCCCTTACAGCAATCCTATAGATGCTACAGATTTTATTGTCACCATTTTATAGACAAGGGAACTGAATTTTAACTTTAGTAAGGTTAAGAGACTTGATGCGTCCATGGTCTCACGTCTAATAAGGGAGGAGTGGGATTGAACCCCAGATCATCCTGATTCCACATCAGCATCTGTCCACTGTGGAAATTAGGAGGAAGAGTTGATTTGGGGCAGAAGATGATGAGTTTGGTTTTGCACATGTTGAATGTAAGGCAAAGACAAGATGTCCAAGTCAAATGTCCACGAAGAATATAGACATTACAAGATGAGAGGTCCAGAGAGAGAGGCGGGAACTGGAGTTTTAGCAAAGATCTGACCCAAAGGTTCAGATTTAAGAGGTGTTTTAGAGGTAGAAACAGCAATGAGAGTCAATGAGATCTCCAGGGGGGAATACATCAAGAGACAAAACCAGCAAGTCACTTGAAGAAATGTTTTGGAAGGTTTTTGGAGGGCAACTCAGGATGTGGCTATAACCAGGATGCTGCCCAGATCTGCTGACTCAACCACCCAGAGCCTCTGGCAGAGGTGTGGAAGAGTTGGCATCAGATCCATCTGGCTCACAGAGCTGTGAATTAGTAATTTTGGCATATGTTTCTTGACTTCTTTCCCTAATTATCTTCTAGGATCATGACTCATATGGTTAGTAGACAATGCTTTAGGCTGGCTAACTGGGATCCTTGGGATATTTTTCAAGCTCAATCTAGCATTTTTCAAGCACTTTTGGAACCTTGGTGTAAATTGCTGCTGAAAATTGAGAGGGGCAGCGAGAAGGCATGAATGTCCATTGTTGGTATTCTTCAAAAAAGAGTTAGATAGCTACTATGTTGTAGAGGTGATTCTTTCTTAGGTGTGGGTTGGATTGGATGGCCACCAAGGTCTTTTCCAACTCTGACATTCTGTAATTCTATGATTCTTTCAGGGGTGTTCCTCAAACAACATGATGTTATGGGCAGTTCTGTTCCACCCATGCTTAAGGCCTGTCCTATTGCATGTTAGATCAGAGGGTTGATGCAGAATCATAGACCATTAGATCTGTGAAAGACCTTGGAGATCATGGGGTCATGGATTTAAAGTGGGAAGGCCCCTGATAGGTGCCAGCCCAACTCATTATTCTGAAGGGAAAGAAACGGGCCCATGGAGGTGAAGGGACATAGTTTGGGTCATACAACTATATGGGGTTAAACAAGGAATTGAGCCCACTGGACCCTCCTGGAGATCTGACTTCACATCCAGTGCTCTTTCTGGAGACTTGCTGCCTAGTGGTTGATGCAGTCCAGACCAACAACTCAGTAGATATCTCTTGAGCATGTATCCGCTGATGTCAGTGGAAAGGACTCAGAGATAGTCAGCTCAAGGAATGAGAAACAACATGAGAGCCAGAAGAGTACTTGGTGAAGAATTAAACTAAATTCAAGAATGATTTATTCAGTTCATCCAATGTGATAGGCAGTGTGCTGGGTGTCTGACATACAAAGACAAAAGGGAAAGAATCTGCCCTCAAGGACCTTACAACACGTGTGCAAATAAAAATTAAAAACATATAAAATAAATTCAAAATAATTTGGGGAGAGGGATGTCACTAATAGACACCTCTTCTTTGTGAGCTGAGCCTTGAAGGGAGGGAGGGTTCCCGAAAGGCAGACATGCAAAGGCACTTGGGACCATCTGGGTGAAGGCATGGCCATGGGAGTAGCATGTAAGCCAACATGGATGAAGCCTAGAATCTGTGAGGGGGAGTCTGGTGCAATAGGTCTGGAAAGGTAGCTTGGATTCAGATTGTGAAAGGCTTTACATGCCAAATTGGAGAAGTTTGCGTTTTGCCCCAGAGGAAATAATTATGGTATTATGGTAATTAATTTTTATTAAACCCAAGCTAGTAAATTCCAGGCTGCCATGCTTCTTGCCAGTGGACCATGGCCAAAGAGGAGAAAATTCCTCATCTGCGTGACCCACCAAGGCTTGTCAGTGGGAAGCCAGGATGGGTGGTGGGTTAGGACAAGCTCCTGCCTAGAGCTTAGCTCCCACTCGCCAAATATGCTGACTCCATCATTTAGCCCACACCTAAGGGATGTTGGGTAGGAATGGATAACTCCACTGGGTTCCATCTATGCGTTCTCCTGGTGTTCTGAGTCCTTTGTTTTGTTGGCGGCCTTGGAAGAGACCTGGGTAGACCCCAGAAATAATACCTACTGGTCAGGAAACCTGCTGTTGTTCAGTTGTTCAGTCACATCTGACTCTTCATGACGCTTTTTGGGGTTTTCTTGGCCAAGAGACTGGAGTGGTTTGCCATTTCCTTCTTCAGCTCATTTTACAGATGAAAAAACTGAGGCAAACAGAGTGAAGGGACTTGCCCAGGGTAACACAGCTAATAAGTGTCTGAGGCCGCATTTGAACTCAGGAAGATGAGTCCTCCTGACTTTAGGCCCAACACGCTATCCACTGCCCCCCTAGTTGCCCTAGAAATACTAAGCTTTTTTTTTTTTTTACTTTCGGCCTGGCTTTTTTCCTCTCCCTTTTCTCCCAGAGCGACATTTATATCGCGCTTTAAGGCTTAGAAATCCCTTTACATATGTTACCTCATTTAAAATAATGTTCCCTGTGAGGTACTAACTAAGGGTATCAGTATTCTCATTTTACAGTAGATGGAACTGAGGCCAAGGGAGCTTAAGTGACTTGGCTGGGGTCACATTGCTAGCAAGTGTCAGAGGTAGGACTTGAACCCAGATTTCCTGATTCCAATCCTAGTACTTTAGTTAGTGTTCCACCCAGAGAGCAGGAAAGTCATTATTGTCCTGGGGCAAAGACTTCATTTGGCTCCTGCTAAGACCAGATAGACATAAGGGTCCAGATTGTTAAAGACTAGTCCGGTTATAGGCAGTCAAAGCCACACCCTAGCTTTGGCTCTCCGCAGCTCCGCAAACACCCTGCCCCATGTGAATTCTCATCACCATATTCCTGTATAGACGTACACCCCCAGACAGACACACACACATAGACACATATAAGAAACTTTCAGAGAATAACAAGGATCCCTTCAGTCTCTGTGTTCCTAAAATGCCCAATGTGAACAGTCAGCCTGGCAATGGAAGGGTCGCGCTGCATGGTTCTTTGCATCCCTGCCAACAGAGTCAATATGTAGGAAGCACGGCCAAGATGGCGGCTGGGAAGCAGTGACTGGCGTGAGCTCCCCACCAAATCCCTCCAAAAACCTATAAAACAATGGCTCTGAACCAATTCTAGAGCTGCAGAACCCACAAAGTGGCAGAGGGAAGCAGGGCCCCAGCCCAGGACACCCTGGATGGTCTCTGGGTAAGGTCTGTCCCACACGGACCTCCCAGCCCCCAG
>CM053625.1:332613702-332659045 GCA_028646595.1 Phalanger gymnotis
GGTAGGACTTGAGGCTGGGCCTTGCTGGCTTGGAGGCCAGCTTCTATGGTGTCACAGTGGAAGCAGAAGGAAGAGCCCTTGTCCTACCCTTGTCTTACCTCTTTTGGGAGGGTGAGGAGGTGGGGGTGGGGGGGGGTGGGGAGGAGCAGTAGTGGCGGAAGAGGTTGGAAGGTATATTAGTGAGACTAGTCCTCAGAAAGCCTTAAAGCACTAGCCGAGGGGCTTTGACCCAAGATCTATCTAAGGAACTATAAAACAACAACCACGGTAGTAATAATATTAGTAACTGACTGATTGAAGCTGGGTTTCCAGGCCGTGCCAGGGGAGGACAAGAGCTGGTAGATCCCACCACGCTTGAAAGGTTTCTGGTACAGGCCTGGCAATATTTTCTGAGGACCAGCCTACCTAAATTCAGAGAGGCTCATCGAGTCTGGTGTGGCTGCCAGGGGATGCATTTTTTCCAGATGCATCACTTCACCAGGGATGTCTGTCAAAGCATAGAGGGATTGTGATCTACATTGGCGGAACCCGTTCCCTCATTGATGAAACTAGAGACCCTTCTCATAAAATAATATTACACGGGATAGGGATGGGACCTGCGATTTTATTGGATAGACCAAGGAACTCCCAGGTGAGGATACTCTCTCTACTAATGCAAGTCACATTTCCTCAGCCGCTGAAAAAGTTCTTAACGTTTTTTGAATCATGGACCCCTCTGGCAGTCAGATGGAGCTTATGGGTCCCTTTTCAGAATCATATTCTTAAATTCATAAAATAAAATGTGTAGGATTACAAAGGAAGCCAATGATATTCATAAATAGTTTAATTTTTTTGAAAAATAAGTTCATGGAGTCCAGGTTTAGAACTTTCATTTCAAAGAGGTGCTGAGGACATTGAGAAGGTAAGTGACTTGACCAAGGTCACCCAGCTAGGATAGTTTAGGGGTAAGTACCCAAGTCTTCCTGCCCCTGAGGCCAGCTCAGATCTATCCACTATGCCATAATGCTAGTATAGAATAGAACAGGAAATGATAGGTTAGGATGCAATGGAACGGAACAGAATTTGGTATAATGGGTTATATAATTTCTCATATATTATTGTGAGAAATAGCACAGCATACTTGACTGAGAAATAGCTTTGGAGTCAAGACGATTTGGATTCAAGTCTCATCTCTGGCTCATAATGGCTGTCTTCCAGAAAATCACTTCTGATCTGCTTTGATAGAGGGATTTCCTCATTAGGACTTCATTATCCCAAAGAAATCACAAGTCCAATAAACAAGACAGACAGACAGATATAAACACACACATACACCTCCACAAAAGTCCTCTTCCTCTGACACTTGATCATGAAGTAGAGATGATATCGGCTTCTTGAAGGGGATGCCAGAAGAGTCCAAGTCTTAGTAGGTCTGACCCTACGGGAAAGCCTTCAAGTATGACTAGACTGACTGCATCTGCTGTCCAAGGATCGACCCAGCCTAGAGTGGAGAAGTTCATCACCAATAGGCTGATAAATAAATGAGAAATTCTTTGGTCATGTCATCTCTTGGAAGAGAAAATTACGAAATGGCCATCAGTCTTGTTCGATGCCCGCCGCTGCTTCTGCAGTCAAGATAGTAGAAAAGGGGGCAGAGAGGGTTGAAGATAGTAGTTTTTAGGATCTATATTTATATATATCCTAATATATAACATGTAACATATATCCTAATATATATAATACATATCCTAAAATATATAAAAATTTATATCTATATCCATATATACACATGTATATGTGTACATGTGCATGTATATGTATATACCATTCCAGAATCTTTGCCAAGAAAGCCCCAAACAGGGTTATGAAGAGTCAGATCTGACAGCAAAATGACTGAACAACAATCATTGGTATACTAAATGTGTGATCCTGGTCCAATGAGTAATCAGCAGATTACTGGATCACTCCCATTAGACTCTGAGCTCCTCGAGGGCAAGGACTGTCCTTTGCCTTTCTCTGTATCCTCAGTGCTTAGTGTAGTGCCTGGCATACAGTAGCTACTTAATAAATGTTTACGATTTTGGCTATTGACTGGAGGAGCTGAATCTTATCAATATTGATATTCCTGACATAAATCAATCGATAAGCACATGTTGAATGCTTACTGTGTTCCAGGCTTCATGCTAGCACTGATAACATAAAGACAAAAGTAAGACAGTCAAACCAGAAGATAGGTGGAAGTTGCAGCCAAACGGACGGATCCCAACTTGTCCTTCAAGTGACAAATAAAGAGTCGATAGAGTTGGCACAACTGGTTTTATTCTGTGTCCAAAGGCAATAAGAAATATCATTTCACAAGATACTTGGTCATCTGATCTTCCAACACGAATGATGAACATGAAGGCCACCATGAAGATAAATCGAACTCATGGTTCAACATCCATTCTGGAAAATGAAGAGAGTGAGAAATTCCACCAAGAATTTGGTAAGACTCTTCAAATGAAATCAGCCTATACCTCATATGTAGTCACTTTGAAATGAAAGTAGCCATAAGAGAGGTTAGCAGAATATATATTAGAAAATAAAATCTGTGGTCAAGAATAAATGAGACCAAAGCTTGCATTCTATACAGAAATCTCAAGTCTATTTATCAGAAATGTCTTCTTCAAGAAGAAATTAGACATGAGGAAATCCCAAAATACATCACAAAAAAAGCCAAATTGCTGTGGCTTGACAGAAATTGATGGGTTACCAATGTTATTTCTAAATTATCTGACTGTGGACAATTAAATCATCGGCTTGTTATAACAAAAATAAAAAATTCACACCTAATTAGGAAAAGAATGAAGATGAGAAGATATGCGCATGCAATTATAATTAACCTGATCCAGAACTGTGACAAGCAATATTGGCACCCAAGAGCAAGCAGCATAAAATAACTGCCAAAGAAACACTAAAATTAATGAAGTCAAAGGAATATAAGAAATAAGACAATTTCAGCTGAGCCCGAAGGGAGAATTCTATGACAATGACCCTGTCCAGGTGCAACCTGGGACACCACACTTGGGACATGGCAGCCTGGTGGTTGGAGGGGATAGGGCAGGGCTGAGCAACAGAGATTGCAACTGGAATTTAGAGGAAGTCATTCCATCTGGAAGTTTCTTATTTTAATTGGTTCTAAACTAAACTTGGAATTAAGGTTAGGATGCCATATAGGCATCTTTCATCTACTTGTCTTTTTTCCTATGTGGATAGTTAAACCAAAGGCAGCTAGGTGGTATAGTACATAGAGTGCTGGGCTTGGAATCAGGAAAACTCATCTTCTTGAGTTCCAAACTGACCTCAGATGCTTGACTAGCTGTGTGACCCTGGGCAAGTCACCTAACCCTGTTTGCCTCAGTTTCTCATTTGTAAAATGGGCTGGATAAGGAAATGGAAAACTACTCCAATATCTTTGCCAAGAAAACTCCAAAGGAGGTCATGAAGAATTGGACATGACTGAAACAACTGAACAACAATAAAAGTTAGACCAAACTCTTTTGAGCAGTCATGGATCTCATTTAGGGAGACTTTGCAATATTTTTAGAGTTTTGTGTAATCAGCATCATGAAGATGCGAAGCTCAGTTGTTTTGGGGCTAGTAAAGGAGTCAAGGACTGTCAAATATAAATGTAAAAAATTGAAAAATCTTTTGAAATCTTTATTTAAAATTTTCATGTCTTACAAATTTCAGTCTTGGGGCCTGGTCCCACCTTAATTGTGTCTCTGATCTGATGTGTTTAAACAAGCTATTGAGCCCCTCAAATGGGAAGTGGATAAAGGAACAGATATCATTAGAGACTATTACCATTTCCTGTGGAAGTTAATGTAAAGAAGTCACCATGTTGAGAAGCTCAAAACAAGCTCAGGCAGCAAATACTTCTCCTTGTTATGATGTGGCAACCAAGAACAAAATTGCTTTAAAATAATCATTCATGAAATTTTAGAAACTTCTTACTGTTCACTATTTCCATTTTATCTTGGCTATAGCTTGTTTGTGTGGTACAAAGTTGCTTGCGTGTTATCTCCCCCTTTAGACTGTCCGTTCCTTGAGAGCTGAGATTGTCTTTTGCCTTTCCTTGTATTCCCAGTGCTTAGTACAGTGACTGGTATGAACTAGGCACATAACAACTGTTTATTGACTGATTCTCTGACTAAATCAGTGAGAAGCTTTGAAGGGAAAAATGAGTTTGCATAAAGCTTGGTATGAAGTCTTAACTAACCTAGATCATCCCAAGGACACTAAAAATGAAGGTAGAAGGAGAAAAAAGAAACAAGAAATGGAAAGGACTTCTCAGCATTTCTATCACAAATTGTTTTCAGTGGAGTCAACACATAAGGAATCTAAGATCCACAAGTGATGGCTTGAGGAAGTAAAAATTGTACTAAAGAAACAATGGCAGGAAATACGGTTGGACTAAACCAAGTATATGCAGAGAAGGTCCTTACTAGGAGCAACACAATCTTCAGGGTATGGAAGGATCAGTTCATAAGATCTGAAATACAGGAGCATACCCAATGTTTAGAAAAACTCAATGATCTTATTCTAGTGAAAAAACAAGGTGATTAAAGACATTAGTCACTCTAGCCCTTATGCATACATTTTCATCTTTATAAAATATTAGAATATATACACATATTGAGGGTATCCTTCATGAATATATGTAAACACACATCATATATAGATATGTATATACATACACATACACACATATATACACACACATACACATACATATATCGTGAGGTTATATGAATGTAACAGTGATTACCTTGGTCCTCTACCTGGAGATCAATATGGTACATTTCACTCCTCCCCTTGGGTTCTCTGGTACCCTTAAGTGGATTGGGGATGGTCCAGTCTCTCTGCCATTGGCTATAGTCCTGAGCAGTGGTAAGGGACCAATGGTCTCCCAATTTTAGGGGTCTTCTGCACCCCAATTCCATTTAATCACTTAAGTATGAGATTAGCTTTTACAAAGGAGTATTTACTTCAAAGATGTAATAATAGCACCTATTGATCAGGGACCATAACTAAGTGTGGACCCAGAAAGTATTTTGATCCTGAGGCATTTGGGACCTAACTTATGAGTGCAAGTTGAGGGAGGTGGGACAAGTCCAGAAGAGGACTATGATACATATCTGTCTGTCTATCTACCCATCTTTCCATCTATCTATATCTTGGATATATTGCAGATTGACAGTAGACTGACTTCAGAATTGAAAAGAAGGAGAAGAGTGAGTTGGTTTGAATTTGGGAAAGTGGATTGTGTTTTTAATGACCCCAGGGTTTTCTCTGAAATATCTTTGTATTTTTTTTGTCTTAGGAATGGGGGAAGGATTAGGCAGGGGAGCCCTGGATACAGAATGACCTTTATCCCATAGGAAATACAGAAAATACAAAGAACACATAAACAAGAGCAGAAAGCACACAAATAACTCACAATCACCCACAAACAACCAACATAATTCTCTTCGTTGTTATTTTTCAGTCATGTCAGACTTCTTGTGACTCCTCTATCTCGCAAAGTCTGTCCAGGATTTACATTCACTATTTCCATGATGCCATCTATCCATCTCATCCTCTACTGTTCCCTCTTCCTTTTGCCTTCAATCTCTCCCAACATCAGGAACTTTTCCAGTAAGTCCTGTGTTCTCATTATATGGCCAAAGTGCCATATATTAAAAGTGCATGAATTGATTTCTTTGAGTATTATCTGATTTGATCTCCTTTCTATCCAAGGGGCTTTCAAAAATGTCCAGCACCATAATTTGAAAGTGTCGATTTTGCAGCATTCAGTTTTCCTTACAGTCTAATTCTCACAGCCATACATTGTTACTGGAAAAACTACAGCTTAGCCTATAAGGACCTTTGTTTGCAAGGTGACATCTCTGCTTTTTAGTATGCTGTCCAGATTTACCATAGCTTTCCTTCCATGGAGAAAATGTCTTTTAATTTCATGGCTACAGTAGCCATCTGCAATGATCTTGGAGCCCAAGAATATAAAATCTGACACTGCTTCCATTTTGTCTCCCTCTATTTTCGAGGAAGTGATGGGACCAGTCACCAAGATGTTAGTCTTTCTGATGTTAAGCTTCAAGCCAGATTTTATATGCTCCTTTTTCACCGTCATCAAGAGGCTTCTTAATTCCTCTTCACTTTCGACCATCAGAGTGGTATCATCTACATATCTGAGATTGTGGAATTTCTTCTGGCAACCTTAATTCTAACTTTTGATTTTGCATGATGTACTTTGCATTTAAATAAATGAGGTGTCAATATGCAGCCTTATACTCCTTTCGAATCTTCAACCAATCACTTGTTTCATGTTCACTTCTAGCTGTTGCTACTTGGCTGTCATACAGATTCCTCAGGAGACAAGTAAGATGATCTGGTACTCCCATCTCTTTGAAGACTTGCCACACCTTGTGGTGATCCACACAGTCAAAGGCTTTTTATTCTAGTCGATGAAGTAGAAGTAAATGTTTTTGTGGAACTCCCTTGCTTTCTACATAATCTAGAGAATGTTGGCAATTTGGTCTCTAGTTCCTCTGCCCCTTTCAAAACCAGCCTGCTCTTCTGGTAAGCCTAGCTTATAGAAACTTAAGATTCTGCATAACCTTTCTGGCATGTGAAATGAGTACAATTGTTCAGTAACTTGAACATTCCTTGGCATTGCCTGTCTTTAAGATTGAGATTTAAATTGATCTCCTTAATCTCAAGTAAACCCTGCTCTTAAAAAGGTTTTATGGACAACTTGTCTTGACATCACAAATTACTCACTTCCCCTTATAAATACGTCAAACAATTGAGCAAATGCCATCAATGTAGCAGCTTCATCTGGCAGAATATTTAATACTATACACTCATGGTCCCCCACCTCTTCAAGAAAAAGGGAGGTTCACTGCTTCATCTCTTCTCCAGAGTCCCATCTCTTTAACCTAATTATTTTTCTAGAGATGTTTGATGGCTGCAACTTATAGACTCCAAAGAAGTAAATTTGATCTTCCTTTCCTACCATACCTTTTCTTGATGATGCTTTTTACTCCATACTCTTCTTCGGATCCCTCATTGACTCTGTGTGGCAGCCTGTTTGTGCCTACCATGTGACTCTTCATTAACCTGCATATGATACTGATTTCTAATTCTTCAGACACAGACTCAGTCACTTAGACTCAATCAGGAATTGTCTCTAATTTCTCCAACAAGGTGCCAAAGGGCATGTCCATATCTTGTATAGGAGCATGCTTGCAAAAGCCTAGGAGAGAGTGTTATCAAGCTAATTGGGGGAACCTCTCAATGAGATTATCACTAAGGAGCTACAACCTGGGCCAGATACCTCTTGGAGCATGAGTGGAGGGCAGATGTGGACATTTTATGTATAGAGCAATGTATTTGGGTTGTGCAATATTTTTCAAGCTTTCAGTACTTTGTTAGTAATTAACTAAGGAATTTGCTCAATGGCTTTGCAGTGATCCATCTAGATGACATTTTGATCTTTTCTATCAGATTACAATAGTACATCCTGTTTCATAAGATACTCTGCAGCTCTTCTAAGGACATTAGCTATGACCTTGGCTTGGAAAATATGCATTTAATTAAAAAATACTTGAATTTTTTGGGTCCCCAATCATTTACCATCCAACATGGAGAGATCTCATTTTCACTTAAGAGTTTTTTTCTAGAACAGTGATGCCATTATGGATAGATAGATGGTTAGATAGAACATTTATTAAGTGTCTACTATGTTCCAGGCACTGTGCTATATTCTAGGAATACAAATACAAGCAAAAAAGATATTGCTTGTCCTCAGGGAGTTTATGATCTAATGAGGAAAGACAATAGATAAAAGGGAGCTAGAAATAGAGGGGAGGAGTTATTGAAGAAAATCATGCATTCTAATAAGATTATTGATTTTTTTGTTTTTATATCACAATTATTTCCCCAAGTGCCAGCCCCTTGTAATTGAACCCTCCCATATAAGAAAGAAAAAAAATCAGGTAAGCATAATTAATCATTGCAGTGACCATTTGTCGTTCAGTCATTTTAGTTGTACCTGACTCTTTGTGACCCCATTTGAGGTTTTCTTGGCAAAGATATTGGAGGGGTCACTTCTCCAAGTGATCATATTTGATAATATATAAAACATCCTGCATCCATAGTCCCTTACTGAGATGAGAGAAGCAAGTTTTATTATCCATTCTCTGGGACCAAGAGTGGACAGTTTAACTACCTTCCATTGTTGATTTTTATTGAAATTATAACAGTTATTGTCTATATTGTCCTCCTAGTTCTACTTCCTCCTTTCTGTATCAGTTCATAGAGGTCTTCCTGTGCTTCTCTGACTTCTTCGTGTTTGTCCTTTCTTACCAAATAATAATATTCCATTATATTACTGTACCACAATTTAGTCAACCAGTCTCCAATTTTTGGACACCCACTTTGCTTCCAATGTTTTGTTACCACGAAAAATGCTGTTAGGAATAGCATTGTATATGTGGAATGTTCTTTATGTTTTTACTTACTCGAAGTTGCCTGTTTTTACCCAACCTAGGTTAATTTCACATTGGCTTCTATTTTGACTTGCTCTGAATCTACACAGCTGTTTACCATTAAGACCAATGCCTCCAACCAGGCCATCAGAATTCTCTTGTTCTAAGGTCAAGGGCCCCAGAATAGGTCTACCAATATACCTTCTATTCTTATCAAATGATCACCATACACAGAACTATGATGCCTAATCAAGAAGCTTTTGGCAGGAAAAGTCAATTTGAAAGGTGGAAGCATTTGTTGGAAGACCCACAGTACCCAGTTCATGTCACCATGGACCATTGAAACCTGGAGTAATTCCAACTTGCAAAGTACCTCAGAAATCTGCCAGACCCAGGGGCCTTATTGGGGGCATGAATAGACTCAGTAGTGTTGTAGCACCAGAGGACCCAAAATAATTCTCTATCCCTGAATGGAGAACCCAAAGCTCATAACCCTTATCGACATCTAATGACCTCAGAGCCACCCAGGGAGCTGATCTCTTCACATAAATCCAGACACAAACACACATTAGCAATTCAAAAGCCAAAGGGTTCAGGATAAAGCCTAGGACAAGATGACCTTTACTTCCTCCAGGGACTGCTATTTTATGTTGAAGAATGACACTTGTATCCTCAAGACCTATAGTTTTGCTTCATTAGGGCAATGCGGTCCATGTAAGAACCTACAACTAGTGGGCCTGGTGCAGAGAGAGATAATAGAATATGTAAAAATATATTTTCTATGAAATCTTTACTTAGATGGAAGTTCTGTATTTATGGCTTGCCATAGCCCACCCCTTTAAGAATTCATAGAGGCATAAATTGAATGAATGAATGAAAAAGCATTTATTAAGTGCTTACTGTGTGCTAACTATTGTGCTAGGGATACAAAATTGAAGCTAGCTCCTGCCCTCAAGGAACTTATATTCTAATGGAGTGAGATAACACTTTTGGGAAGTGGTGATGGCTATGAAGGAAAGCATGGGAGTTTGGCCTAGATGTAGTTAGGAGATAGCTAAAGCAACCACCAATCAGGACCACAGGTCCCCAAGGCAGAATTTCTAGAGATATGAGTTAAGTTCCACAGGGCTTGGTTTCTGGTGTGAGTGGCATGGTGGTTGGCAGGGAGATGGCCCAGTGAGTAAAGAAAAGCATGGCTGGAACCTAGCCTAGATGTAGACAGAGAGCTGAAAGAGGCTTTAGAGAACATCTGATTGAATCCCCTCATGTACTCTGTGTGTGTGTGTGTGTGTGTGTGTGTGTGTGTGTGTGTGTGTGTGTGTGTGATAGCCAGGGCAAGATGGAAGATGGCAGATCATGAGTGAGGAATAGAGAGAAGGCCGGTTTGCTTGGATCACAGAATTCAGAAAGGAGAGTAATGTCTACTGCAGCTGGAAAGATGGGTGGAGGGCAGCTTGTGGAGGCCTTTCAAGGCTAAACAGGGGTATGTATATTTTTGGTTCTAGAGGCAATAGGAGGTCCTTGGAGTTGGAGAGACCTAGAAAGACTTTGTGTAGAATAGAAACAGAAAACATATCCCTATCAGTGCTTCCCATGCCTTAGAGTACTCTTAGAGAACACTGGGAGTTTTTGAGTCCCCACTACTTCTTATTAGGAAGAGGACTGGGTGGGTACAGTGGGACTCGCCAAGAGCACCTTGCTGGCACCCAGCCTGGCCAAAGGATTTTCTAAGGCAATCTGGGTCCTGAAGTGCCCTCCCAATCCATACCTCCCACCAGAACTCCCACTGCATCCCAGCAGCAGGAGTCGGAGGCTGTCCCTGAGATCCTCTGCTTCACTGCCTCCCTCACTTTCTGAGCTCTCCTTAGTCACTTGTTCTGGAAGAGGCTGCTCTGAGCAGGCTAGGGGATGGCCTGGGCAGGAACCCATCTCCTGACCCGCACATAAGTCCTTTTACTCCTTTAAGCTTTCATTTTTTCCTCTGTACTTTGAGGGGGTTGAGTGGGTGCAGTGGGCAGTGCCTTGAGCGTGGCCTTGGGAGAACCTAACTAGCTGTGTGACCTGGGGTCATTCCCTTCACCTTCCTCAGCTTCAGCCTCCTTACCTGTAAAATGGGGATCATAGGAGTACCTATCTTGCAGGGTTGTGGTGAGAACCAGATGGAGTAATGGATAGAAAATGCTTTGTAAGCATTGGAGTGCTCTCTGAAGGCTAGCTATTCACACCCTTCTTCCATTATCCACAATGTTTCCCCATCTCCTTCAGGGGTGTTCAGGACTCAGCTACTTCTGACCCACCAAGGTCTAGAACTGTCCCTATCATCGGGACCTGGGAGGAGGCAGCACTGGGGCTTCCCACTGCCTCCAACACCTTGCTCTGCTCCAGTCAGGGCAAGATTCAACAGCAGGTCCTTGAATTTCTGCCTGTACCTGATGCCCACAGACCAAGGGCTGCCCTGATCCCAATGCAAGCCTAAAGCATATAAAATAGGTACAATTTAGAGAGCCCCACTTCGGGGCCGGAGGCCAAATCTCTTCTCTGCTCCTTTGCACTGGAACATAGTTTGGTAACTGGAGCATTGGACTTGGAATCAGGAGAGATCTAGGGTTCGTTCCTACCTCAGATGCTTACTAGCTATGTGACCCTAGCCAAGTCACTTGCCCTCTCTGAGCCTCAGTTTCCCTGTCTGTAAGATGGGGGTGATGACAATAGCATCTCTTCACAGGGATGTTGTGAGGCTCAAAGTAGAGAATGTAAGTAACAGGCTTTGCAAGCCTTAAAGCCGAATGTGTACATTAGCTTCTATAATAATAATAATAATAATTATTAAGCTCGTGGACGTTGGACTCTGTATCTCTTCTGGTCTCCACCCTGCCTGAGACTGAATCACCATCTTGACCTTGAACTCTTGCTCACCTGGACCACAACAAGAGCTTCCACTCTTGCCCTAACCCCCAGCCTGCCCAAGTCTCTCCTATCAGCATGACCTTTCTTGATCATCTGGCCATCTGGCCAGTTTTGGCCCCTTCTGGCCAGCCCCTGCATGAATCATGACAGAAAGGGAACACCCTTGACAGGAATGGGGAAGAGGGAGAGGAAGCAGGTTTGTTACAGAAGGTAATGATTTCTGTCTTGAACCTTTGGGTTGACAGTGGCACATTCAAGTGAAAATTCCTGTTTTCTCAAGCACCAGCCTCTAAACAACCTCAGTTACCTCTAATAGGTTCCTGGTCCCATGCTGATAGCTTATGGAAGCTAGATATAAACTCACTTCAAGCAGGGATGGTTCAATCCTTTATTTACAGCTAGCATCTATACAGAACTTTATATAATTTCATTTTATCCTTACAACAACCTCGGGAGACAAGTGCTATTATTATTCCCATTTTACAGATGAGAAACTAAGGCAGACAGAGATTAAACAACTAGCCCAGGGTTACTCAGCTAGTAAGTGTCTGAGGCTGGATGAGATAAAGTCTTCCTGACTTACAAGTTGAGCATTCTACCCACTGAGTTCCCTAACTGACCCTAATAGTAATATTAATGCAATATGCCTGGCATATAGTAGGCTCTTAATTAATACTTGTCTTAATTAATTAATAATGAATTAATTAATAATTGTCTAGATTACTCATTTCAGACAGTTGCCAAGAACAGATGAGATGATGTGTGGGAAGCACTTTGTAATTCTAAGTTATGCTGGTCATTTCTAACATAGTTCATGCTTTACACACAATAGGTACTTTCTATGCGTTCACTGAGTCGAACTTCCAGAAAAGGCAGAACAGAAAATGGAATAAGAACTGGTTCTAGGAGCAGTTCTAGGACTCTACAGGAGACAGCAGGAGGAGGTCACAAAGCGAGAGGGTCCTTTCTCTTTGATCTCTGTTGGCTTCACACTTAGTTATGTGCTCCTTTTTTGCTTGTGGCCCAGAATTTAAACTTGGGACGCTGTGTACGGTTCATGGCTAAGGAACAGAACGTTTCCCTATGAGAATCTGACTGGCCTCGGGGAGCAAGGATGTGACCTTGGCCCCATTAGCTGGGTGTACTAACCTTTCAAAGGAACAGACTGGCCCAGATGGTCTCAGCCCAGGGATGGTGGCAGGAGAACAAATACTTGTGTGTTTGTGGGGGGTGAGGGGAGGAAGCAGTATGGCTTTGTATTCAAGGATCTGGATTTAGCCAGATCTCAGTTATGCAATATCCAGTAATCTGGATGTTGGCCCATCTAGACTCACTGCTTCTACTTCATAGGGGCACACATCCAGAGGTAGAAGACACCTCAGAGGCCACTCTCATTTTTAAAGGTGAGGGAACTGAGGCCAGGGATGTTGAGTGATTTCCTCAATTCACAGAAGTAATAAGCATCAGAGGCAAGATTTGAACCCTGGGCCTCTGACTCCGGACCCAGGGGTCTTGTCACTGTACCTTCTCCATCTAAATGTTAAAAATATACTCCAGTCTGCCAAACCAGGAGGCCTGCCCATAAAATGATGATAATACTTCCCCTCTTACCTTCTTCCCAGAGTTGTTATAGCTGATACATGGATATAATTCAGGTAAATGCACTTTGGAAGTCTAAATTGGAGAGAAATGAAGACTTTCATTAGCCATCCAGAGGCTTTTGCTCCTTTTTTTGCTCTTTCTCTGGACGTACTTGAGGAAGGAAGAGATAGTGGTTGGTCTTCCTTCTTCACCATCAGGAAAGCTCATCAAGCGATGCGGACTGAAGAGCAGGACCTGAACTCGACCCTGGGTGTTCTTTGTTCTAGAGTGCCGGACTGCCCCCCTTTCAGGAGCCCAGAGTGGAAGGAAGAGAAGGAAGCTCTAGAGATCGGGTAGTTTAGCCTTCCCATCTTATCAAGGAAGAGAAAGTTCCAGAGAAAGTGATAGGACTGGGACACAATGAGTTAGAAAGAGAGCACAGGTTGCTTCAATAGCCAGGGAGAGACAAACCTGGGCTGGAAATAGTATAGAACTGTTTGAATGGAGAGGTATTGAAAAATAAAGAGCTCTTTAATTAAAGTTACCTACTCATCCAACCAAGTCAGCCTATGTATCCACAGGGTGTAGTAGGAAAGAACACTTGATTTAGAGTCAGATGACCTAGGTTTCAATTCTATCCCTGCTATTTGTGACTTCTATGACCTTGGCTAATCAGTCAATCAATGGGCCTTCTCATACTGGCAATAGTTCCATTCTAGAACCAACCCAGCCATACTCACTTCTTTTTTTAAGATTTTAAAATTTAAAATTTTAATTGTTGCTTTATTCATCCACGATGGTACCCCTCAAAGCATATAACAGAATATGAAGGACAAGAAGAAGAACAACAAGAAAACAACAACATTTATATAAAATCTATATAAAAATAAATATATATTCACATAAATGTGTATTTATATATAAATAATTATATTTGTATAAAATATATAAATACATTTATATAAAAATGTATAAAACATATATATACATACATATATACAAGCATATATGCATATACACACATATATACATATATACATACATATGTGTGTGTATATGTATATATATATACTACATTCCAGGCACTGTGCTAGTCATTTTACAAATGTTATCTCATTTGATCTTAACAACATCCCTGGGCGGTAGGTCCTGGTATGATCCCTATTTTACATTTGAGGAAACAGGTTAAGAGAGGTTAAGTGACTTGCCCAAGGTCACACATTTAGCAACTATTGTAGTCCAGATTTGAACTCAAATCTTCCTGACTCCAGTTCCAGCATACTATCCACTGGACCACCTAGCTGCCTTGTACAAGTACGGTTTAGTTGGAACAGTTCTGGATCTGGATTCAAGTCTTGGTTCTGCTCCTTATGGTAGTGTGTGAACATGGAAAAATGATTTCTCTTCTCTGACTCCCATGATATCTTTTCTCCTTCAAGGAAGCCATTGTTATTGCAGATGTTTATCCATCTCTCAAATGGAAAAGTTGGATTAGATGGCCTCTGAAGTTCTTCCTACCCCTAAATCTATGATTCTTTGATCCACAAGGAGTCACTGTTAAATACTTGTCCAGAGAAAAGAGACAACAGGCTCAACCCCCAACTCCCTGGACCACTTTTCTACCTATTTAGATTTAACGAATTAAAAACAAAGGCAGGTAATAGCTGATAAACACAGAAGCATGGCACAGTACCATATGCATAGCTCCAGGATGAAATGATGTTATTAATGAATACTAAAGACAAGGAAAGAGAGAAGGAAGGAAACAGCTATGTGCCAGTTACTGTGCTAAATGCTTTACAAATATTATCTCATTTGATTCTCACAACAACCCTGCAAGGCAGGTGCAGTCTCTTGGCTTTCCACCTCTCCCTTTGTCTTCCATGACCAAAAACAATGCTCTTCTTCCATGCTGTGACCTCCAGTCCCTTGTTCTCTTAACTTTCTCCCAGCCCATCTTCCCTGCACTAGCTACCCTCTCCTCCTTTCCCCACCTCATCCCCTTGGACAAGCTCAACACTACACTGTCCTCTCCTCTTGAGTCCCTGGTCCCCTTATCATTTTGACAATTGAGCCTTTCCAAGCCTCAGCCTTGAATCACTCCCATCATTTGCCATCTTTGCTTCCACACACATGCTGTTGAAGGAAGGTGGAGAAAATCATGACTGACTCCTCTATATGTTATATAACCTCAACTGGCCCCTCACTGCTGCTAGGCAATCCTTCTATACCTCCCTAAATAAACTCATTGTCTGACTCATCATAGTGACTCTTTCAAGCCTTGTCATGAGTCTTTTAAACCTCCCAGGGCTTTCTCTTCCCAACTCTCTTGGTAGAGAACCTTGCCTTATATTTTACTAAAAACATGGAGACCACTGGCTGAGTGTTCTCTCTTTCCCCTCATTCTCATCTCGTCACTTGGATGCCTTCAGGCACTATTTCTTCACTCACCTTTGTCTCATGTGAAGAAGTGACCCTTCTCCTTGCCAAGGCAAACCTTTCCATGAGCACAGGTTAACCTTTTCCATCCTCTCTCCTCCAACAGAATGCTCCCTCTATCATCCCCATTCCCTCACTTAGCATCAATCTCTCGCTCTCTACTAGCTGCTCCTCTATTGCCTAAAAACATGTGCATGCCTCCCCCATCCTCGAAACAGTCTCACTTGATCCTGTTCTCACTCTCATCTCATTACTCTTTTACCTTTTGTGGTTAAATTTCTTGAAAAGGCCATCTACAGCATTTCCTCTCCTTTTGCTGTCTTCTTAACTCTCTACAAATTGGCTTCTGACCTCATCATTCCAAAACCACTCTCTCCAAAATTACCTATTATCTTTTAATTGTCAAATCCAATGGCTTTTTCTCAATCCTCATTTTCTTCAATCTCTCTGCAGCCTTTGACATTGTTGATCCCCTTGATACTCTCTTTTCCTTGTCTTTTTGAAACACCACTCTCTCCTGGTTCTCCTCCTACTTGTCTGGATCCTCACTGAGGTCATGCCCCCTAACTTTTACTGTCCCACAAGGTTCTGACCTCAGCCCTCTTCATTTGGTTATTTTATTAGCTCCCATAGATTCAATTATTATCTCTATGCTGATGATTCTCGGATTCTATTTATCCAGCCCTAATTTCTCTGCTAATGTCTAGTCTTTCATCTCCACTTGCCTACTACATATCCTGTAGACCTCTTGGGCTCAACATGTCCCAAACTGAACTTGTTGTCTTTCTCCTTGAATCCTCTACCCTTCCAAGTTCCCTATTGTCAAGGGCACCAGCATTCTCCCAGGCCTCATGTCCACAACCTAGGTACCAACACCTCACCTTCCCTCACCATATCCCAAGATCTGTCCATTTCTCCTTTGCAACATCTCTTGAATTTGCCCCCTTCTCTCTTCATATACTGCCACTTCCTTGGGGCCTCTCGTCTCTTCATGCTTGGACTATTGCAAAATCCTTATGTAGGATTTGCCTGCCACAAGTGTCTCCAAACTCCAGACCAGCCTCTGTTTAGCTGTGAAAGTGCTTTTCGTAAAGCACCTCCCCCTTTCAATAAACTCCAGTAGCTTCTTATCAGCTCTAGGATCAAATATAAAATTCTCTGCTTCGCATTCAAAGCCCTTTAAAACCTAGTCCCTCCAATGTTCCAGGCTTCTTCCACCTTGCCCTCTTCCTCCCACATATTCTTTGATCTAATGATACCAGTCTCCTTGCTGTTCTTCAAACAAGAACCTCCATCTTCCGACTCAGGCATTTTCACTGGCTCTGTGTCCTACGGGCCTGGAATGCTCTCCTTCCTCATCTCTGCCTTCTGGCTTCCCTGGCTTCCTTCAGGTTCCAGCTAAAATCCTACCTCCTACAGGAGGCCTTTCCCAATGCTTATTAAAGCCCATGCCTTCTCTCTGTTGATTATCTCTAATTTATCCTATCTACAGCTTGTTTGTACACAGTTGTTTGCTTGTTGTCCCTTCCATTAGACTGTAAGCTCCTTGAGGATAGGGACTGTCTATTGCCTTTCTTTGTATCCTCAGAGTTTAGTACAGCGCCTGCCATATAGTAGGTGCTTAAGAAATGCTTAGCGACTGACTGAGATAGATAGTACAGGTCTGATAGAGAGAGAGTTACCTATCAAAGTCATAGGACTACAAGTCTGGAAAGAAGTTAAAAATCCCCATGAAGGAGTATATTGCCCTGCTCTGGCAACCCCGAGTTCAATTCCCTTCTAAGGGGAATTCATGATTCAAGCCCCTTTTGAGGTCTTTATGTGTTTATTTTTTGGATTTACGTGAATACTTTGCATCTTTTGCATTTTCTATGTGGTGGAATAAAGGCTGCCCCTTATCTCATATGCATTTGCTAACTTGTGTGCTTTTATAGAAGCTGGAAGGCCTAGTTATTTACTTTTATATATACATAGGCAAATTTGGTGATTTCCTAGAGTAAACTCTGGATAGGATATAATGAACAAAAAAAAAAAAAAAGAGAGACTAAGTCACCAAGCACAGAACTTGGAGAGTACTGAGTAATGAACTATATACATGCTTTTGACTCCTAATCCCAGGAAAGAGGAGCCATGTGGTCAAGTTGTGGGAATTCCTGAATGCTTGTCTTCTGGAGCAGAGGACCACTCATGTGGCCTTATAATTGCAGCAAGGAACCAGGCCATGATACAGAGTATGTAAATGCCTAGACTCATCAAGCTGACCAGCTCACCCAGATTAACCTCCTAGAGATATTCTTGCTACAATACTGGACTTTCATCAATGCCGAAGATATGTACTTGCTGGTAATGATATTAAGGCATGTACAATTCAGTGACATTTGAATGTTCCAATTGTCCAATGGATCTGTTATCTCACTAATGAGGCTATTCTCTCCAACAAAGCAGACTATATCCTCTCCACATCTGCCGTCCTATGGGACCCTTGTCCATGTCCTTCCATTCGTTTATCTTGGGGGTGGGCAGGTTGTAAGAGTGCTACTTACTATGCCAAAAACCTCAAATTCTCTTTATGTCACATGGACACCAATAGACATGCAAGCTGCCCATCTGCTATCTTTTAACCACACTCCTTGACTGACCCATGTTTTTTTGTTTTTTCTTGCTGGTATGTTTCTCTGACAACATACCTTATACCGATTATCCTGAATCATTCCTCATTTAAAATGAGTTACACCCTGCTCTTTTACCCACCATGCATTGCCCTTTGGGGGAGAATCCTCAATTTCAATTATATAATTTTAATTTTATAAATTTATTTCAATTTTTAAAAAACAATTTAATAAATGTATTTATAAATTTTATACAACATCACAGGAAGACTATTGCTGCCAAAAGATGAGTCTTTTTTTTTTCAGGGAAGAGCCATAGCAGAGAATTCTTCCACCTAGGCTGCCATGTGGTAGCAGTGAGATCCTGGGCAAAGCACTTAATCTCTCTCAGTTTCTTCAGCTATAAAATTGGGATAACATAGGGTTGTGAGGAACCCGTGAGATAATATTTGTAAAGCACTTAGCACAGGGCCTGGCATGTAGTTGTTTTTTGTTCTTCATGCTCAAAGGGGACCAAAATGACATCACTAGGTCAGAATCAAAGTAGGGTGTATCCGACCATGACTGATCAGACCAATATGACCTCCAAAGGCTCTAGCACAGGTCAGGCACAAATAGTCCGTATGAACATTTGGAATGAAGAAGCCTCCAAATTTTTGCATCTCACATAGTAGCATGGAGTAGGTGCTTAATAGCACACAGGTGTTTAATAAATGCCTGTTCCTTCTCCTTCTACCTGGAAAATCAGTTGAGTAGGAGACAGTGAGTTGAGTAGTGGAGCAATCCTGACCATGTTCTTAGTTAGACCATGGCTACAGGCCAACTGGGAAATGGTGTAGTCTGTCCCTCAGAGAATCCAGCCCTTATCCCTAAGGGGTGGGGGTAGGAATTGGATTTTCGGAGGGAATGCTATGGCAACAGGACCTTGATGAAAGTAGTCTGGAGATGGTTGTACTGTGTCCCAGGATAGGCTGGCAGAGGATTGGACATGGGTTGCTATGGGGAGGAAGTGAACCCCCTGAATATTGGCACCCAGGGTGAAAGCCACGTACACCTCACCCTAGTTCATTCTCTCTCTCTCTTTCTCTCTCTCTCTCTCTCTCTCTCTCTCACTCTCTCTCAGAATCATAGGGTCACTAAAAGAACTGTGTCATTTTTCAAAGACAATTGAGCCCCTGTTCCCCACGTGAATACTGCACAATAAAGCCTTAGAATTTATGGGGTTATAGAAACAGGACCATTGACCCGATTGTGTTCTTCATGCCCAGAACACAGTGCTAAGCATTACAAGAGAGAGCTCAGCTGTAATATTGCACACACTATGAGTAAATTCACAGCTCTCATTAGGTGAAGTCATCTGGGCTTTTTTCTCCCACCACCTTCTTCTCTGAACGAGAAGCTCAGGGGAGTGAACTAGATGCAGCCTTGTAGACGAGAGAGAAGTGACAGAGGCCCAGGCCCAGGCCTGCTGGGCTTTCCCTTCCCCAGTTAGCAGCACAAGGAGGAAGAGAGCACCTGGCTTCCTTCTCCCCACCAGCTCTCTTCCTTCTCTGGGGAGGAAGTGCTTGAGTGTGGGACCAGGATCCTCTCCCCCATGGAGGGGACCTTGCTGATGGGAGGGCAGAATGGTGTGGGCTCTGGCTGTGAGTGTGCCGGCTTGGTTACCTGTCTGCACAGTTCTTGCTGAGCTCACTGGCTTCTCTGATTGCATCAGCTTCCAAGGCAGTAGAGATGGAGAAAGGGATGGGGGTGGGGCCTGGGAAGAAAGGTCTGGATGAGCCCGGGAGAAGGGACTGAAGCAGGGGGCTGCCACTAAGGACAAGGGGAAAAAATATGATGGCTGGTCCACCACCTCAAGCTTCCCTCCCTGCTGCTGCTGGGGTTGTGACGGCCTTTTGTCTCCCGATAATACTGGGAGCCAGGATTAGATCCATCCTTGTCATGGAGGAAGATGTGGGGAGGAAAGAGAGAGTAGGCCCCCAATGTACTTTATCCTAGGACAGGGCAGGAATCCCCCAGAACCTGTCACCTCTCTCCCTCTGGGAAAGGGTTAGGAAGGAGAGTCAGAGGCTGACAGTACCAGCTGAGGACTGAGATTCTCAGGGCATCCTTCCCTCCCCAGAGAGCCCAGGCTCAGTGAAGTTAAGCTGGAGTAGTCAGGGTCTGAGGGTGGAGGAGCTAGGGTCAATTCCCTAGGCTACAGTCAGCCCTACAGGACCCTGGAAATCCAGCATGGTCTCTCATCTGTCTGCCCAAACCATGTCCTTGGTCCACGGTCTGACCTCTATCAGCTTCCTTGTCATCTGGTGCTGCCCTGGACTCCTCCTCCATGAACATCCTGTTAGAATTCTCCACGGGCCAATTTTCTGCTTGGAGGGGGAGAGGAAGTTTTATTATCTGGGCTTAGTAGGCATCTTTGGAGATTAGGGCCTGTATTGTTTGAGGGAGAACAGCCCTATAGCCAAGTGGGGTGAGCAACTATGTTGGAGGGTGGAGGAGGGATAGGAAGGCAGGTGCGGAGATTCTGGTGTGCCCTATGCAGGCTGAGCTCACTGGCCTGGAGGGTTGCATCAGCTTTAGCTGATGCTGCCAATCCTTCAGGCTAACAAAAAGATATCCCCAGAATCCATCTATCATCACCTCCTACCCTCTGGGAAAAGAGTGGGAAGGAGGTTGCTGCCTAGCTAGAGATTTGGAAGGGATTTCTAAGACTTCCCAGTGCAGCCTCTATCCAAGTAAGATCCTCTTTATAACATATCCAACAGTGGGTCATCCAACCTTTGCTCTAAGTCCTACAAGGAAGGGAAACTCACTACTTCTGGAGGCAGCCCCATAAATGATGGGGCATGACTTCTCACAAATCCATATAGCATCAGTAGGAAGAGAAGAAACCTATTGGGGCCATGTGTGCAGGGCGTACATGCGTGAACATGTATGGCCAAGGTATACATGTGGAAAGGCACATAAGTAATGAATACTTTTACCATAACACACATGTAGAAAGGCAACTCAAGCATCTAACACTGCTGGGCCACCATTGTATTCTGGTCATGTTGGGCCTACTGGAAGTCCTTTTGGGTAGGTTTTTCCTGATGGTTCTCTCTGCCGGGCTCTTCTTGTTGCTGCCAGCTTCCTAGGGCCTACCTATGGTCTTGAGATGGAATGCTACCTCTCTCTCATAGTGTGAGGAGACTGGTCAGCCATCTCCATTTTAAACTTATAGTCCAGAGTTTAAGCTTCAGCTCTTTTAGTGAGAAAGGCAGGCTCTCACAAGTAGTGATCAGACTAAGGAGAAAATAGCTTTCTTTTTGCAAGGAGGGAGATCTGTCCGCTCTGAGAATCTGATCCCTACAAATCTGCCTCTTTTTGATACAGACTAGCCACAAGCTAATTAAGACTACCATAGTACAACACTATTTCTCTTTTTAGGTGCATCTTGGGCAGGTGTGTGTGTGTGTGTGTGTGTGTGTGTGTGTGTGTGTGTAATTTCTGTTCACCCATAGCACAGATTCCATCCCCTTCCTCACCTTTAGGCCCTGTGGCCCAAGAAATAGGCTTAGAATTTTGATCAGTTTCATTTGCCCTTTCTAGTCCTAGGAGTAGAGTCCCCAAACCCTGGAACCTGAGCCATGGAGATGTTGGAGGCAAGATTCCAGCCTAGATGTTGCAGACTGCCTAGCAGAGAAGCCCTGATATAAGATCCTCTTTATAACTTATATACCTTTATAGCCCTTGTACTATACTATAGTACTATAGTACCAAGACGCAAACTCAAGGAACTTTGGGCTTGAAACTTAGTCGGACCATGGCTATTTAGGAATTGAATTAAGCTGTGAACTGAATTCCCTCACCTTCCCAGAGAAGGTTGGGGGTAGGATTATGCCCCATGTGCTGGGAAGGATGTTTGTATATTTGTTCCTGTTATATCTTTAAAATAAATATTCCTTTGTAAAATATATGACTTTTAAGGGGTTAAATGGAACTGGAGCACAAGGGACCCCCAAAATTGGAGGAATCCCATGAGTTGGGGCTTGAACCAATGGCAAAGAGATTGTTCCCTCCTCCCCAAACCTCATAAGAATACTGGAGAGCCCTGGGGAGGGTTGAAATGTAAGGTACCCATGTTCCGAGTAGTAGAGGTCAGGGCAGTCAATATTACACATCATATGCTCCAATGCCTGGCACTTAGGTCCTTGACAAATGCTTGTTAACTGATTGACAGAGACAAACGACACTACCAAGACCCTCCGGATCTGTCCTCCAAACAGAGGGAAGACAAGAATGAAAATACTAGGCTCTCTTCCTCCACCTCAAACCCTTTGTTCCAAATTCCTTTCAGTCGCATGCAAATAAATGTTGCTGGCAACAACTCTTCAAAGCTCTGAGCAACCTTACAGCAAAATCAGAGCCTGCTTGGATCAAGGCTTCTTGGTATACTTGTTCTCCAATAATTTGTGCCCTTGAATGACTCTATCCTAGGTCACACTTATAGTTCCAAGTGACACAGAGTGGGGAAGGAGCTATTCTCACCGGGAACATCCTGGGTGAAGACTCCAAAAGCCTTAGTAGTGGTGGTAGGTGGTACAGTACAGCAAGTCCAGGTGAGGCATGGCTACAGGGAAGCTTCCAGGCCAAGGACATCTGGGAAACAGAGGGACAAGAAAACAGGCCTAAAGTTATGTGCTTGGCACAGAGTCAGTATAATAAATGCTTATTGATTGATGGACTAAATTTGCCTCTTGCTCCCCCATCTTACAGAAGAGGAGACTGAAGCCAGAGAAGTTAAGTGACTTGTTCATAGCTACCAGATTAGCACCTGAGCCAGGGCCAGAGACCAGGGATTTTTCCACCTGTGCTAGAGTGAGGAAAGAGGGCACCTGCAAAGATGAATACAACTCTGTCCTTGAGGAATTTGCAATCTGTAACTAGAGCTTCGAGGTTACACAGTGCTACTTACAACAACACTATGGAGCAGGAAGTGCAAATAATTTTGTTCATGAGAAGCAGCCCTCATAGATAGAGAACTGGCATAGAAGGCAGGAAGATCCGAACTCATGGTCCACCTCTGAAACATACTGGCTATGTGACCTTGGCCAAGTCACTTCCAGTGATCTCTAGGCAAAAGTGGCAGGTACCAACCCAAATGGGCAGAGGGAGTTTCCTCATCTGGGAATTCCTTCTGTCAATTAAATGACAGGCCTAGTCCTTCTCCCTGTTTTACGGATAAAGAATCTAGTGAGGGGATAAGGGATATCTGAAGTGAATGAAGAAATAACTAATAGAAGGTGAAATGGTGTCATAAATAGAGGGACGTGGAGGCTTGGAGTCAGAAACAGCTGAGTTCAGTTCTACAGCTGTGTCACCAGGGACAAAGCTCTCAACCTCTCAGGGTGCCCTGCAACGCCAACTCTCTGAGAATAAATTACAGCTTAGTCGTTGGCCCGCATCAGCGGAGGGAATTCCTATACCTGAGTTCCTTAGAGATAAATAGACTTATTATTTCATTGGTATAATAGGGCGCCCACTCCTGAGTGGGAGAAGAAACTCTGCCAAGTCAGGATTGTCACCTTCTTTGCAATTTAGTCTTAGAGAGTTTGCCTAGAGGTTAAGTGACTTGCCCAGGGTCACACCACCAGGCTGTGTTGGAGGCAGAATTTGAAACCAGCTCTGAAATAACAAGTTGGGACAAAATGAAAATATATTGAAATAGGACACAACTCTTGAGAGAGGTACAGAGTGTCACAGAGTTTTAAAGAGATAAAAATCCCATCTGGTTGGAGGGCAGAGAAGGGGATGGGGGGAGAATAAGAAGGGGGAGGAAGAGGTTTTCTTTCCCTAAAATCTTACTGTCCACTGGGAGCACTTGACTCCTCAAAGTCCCTGGGGAGCCAGAGAGGAGAGAAAGTTGTGTGCTTGGGCTGACTGACATTGAATTAACTTCTTTCTTCTTCTTCTTCCCCCTCTACCTCCTAGGTAAGATTTCAGGAGAAACTCTCCACATCCACCGTTCCCCTCCCCTCAGTCAGGTAAGGTCTCTAACCCGCTGGCTAATGGTTAAAGTTTTGGCCAGAGCTTTGAATCTAATTTTAAGGGAGACCCACAGCCCTAACACAAGCTGTCCTCAGATGCTTACACCTCAGTGGGAAGGACTCTGACAATTTAAAAGAGGCCAGTGACCTGGAAAATGACCCCAACAGTGGGGCTCCGGCTTTCATGACAAGTTTTTCTACTCTATCATCTATTGTTCAAGGCCAGCCCTGGAGTACAATGATTAAAATTTTAAAAACAAGGCTTGGCTCCCAAGTGAATCTTTATTCTATTATCTCATGACAAATCTGTATATTCGTAGCTTAGTAGATTTGAGCTGGAGGAGGCCTAAGAAGCCAGCTACTCTACCTTTCTCATTTTATAGATGAAGAAACTGAGGCCTCAGGATAGAAAAGTGACAACTAAAGTCATATAGTCTTTTTGGCTGCATGGTCAGGTTGCTCTTGTGGCCAAACCTTCCCAGTAGGGCCTTGAAATCTAAGAGAGATCCGTAGTATTCACTCAGGGCATCGCCATATTGGGAAAGTGCTCTGTCCTCGCGTCTGCCCCTCAGAAGCCAAACTCAATGCTCAGCTTGGATGCCACGGCCAGGGAGCTCCCAACCGTTAGGCTGAATAACTGTATGTTTACTTATATTTACTTGTTTCATTTTTGGCCTTTGGACTAATTGTGCGCTGAAGCTGTTCTAGTTAACCTGCCTTAGTGGATAGAGAGCTGACCCTAGAATCAAGAACCCATGTTTCACACACGGACTGGTTGTGTGATCCTGGAGAAGTCACTTTACTTCTCAGCACTCAAGGCAACTCTAATAAATCGAAAAGAAGTCACAGGCCTGCATTGGTAGAGAGTGTCCTTATCTGAGAATTCTCTATACCAATGAAATCACAGGTCGGACCCAATCTTCATTGTCAATCACGGCACCCAGTACATTGAGAAGCCCTTCATGAATGTTTGTGGTTTGAGAAATAAACCTGCTTACCAAAGTTTAAGGCCATAACTGAAGTTATAATTTCCTTCCCCTCATGGGCAGCACTTTTACGAGGCGAGAACCTCTGGATATATTTCCTTCCTCTCAGACTGCTCCCAGGTGAGCCTCTGGCCCTCCTTCCTTTTTCCAGGTGAAAATATTTCTAGTTGTGGCTTTGCCAAAAGTTGTTTTCTCAGAGGTTTTAACTTTCCAGTATGACGCATACACCTCTCTGACTTTCCTAGCTTTTGTATCCTTAGCTGTAGGATGAGAAGCAATGGGAAGTGGGAAAGAAGAAGTTTTAATCAAGGAATCTACAGGTTGACCTTTTGGGGTGGGGTGGGGTGGGTTGGGAGGACATCATACTTTCCTTCCATTTCTAAGGGGAGCCCCGGTAAAAGAGCCTGTTCTCTGACTCTGAAATCTAGGGCTGGCTCCCAGGGCCCCACTACATCCCATCTCAGGAGGCACATGTGGGGGACAAAGAAAGGGGCAAAGGAGGACAAGGAAAAGTTGGGGTGGGCAGAAAAGAAAGGAAAGATAAAAAGGTTAAAATAGAGGGAAAGAGAGTGATAAGGGAAGGAAAGAGAACAGCGATGGGAAGGGGAGGGGATGCTTGAGTACTTAAAAGCTAAAAATAAAAACAGATGTGAAGGCCTCTGGATTGTTGGGGTTTTTGTTCTTCTTAAAAACAGCACTCTCCCCTTAAAATGGGAGAGAAGAGCTGCAGAAGAATGACCTTCCCCATTTGCTCAAGGTTGTTCCTGCCTAGAAACCAAAGAGTGGGACTAGAACTGAGGCAGCTGAGGCTGGAGGACAAAGTGCCAGACAGAGGAACCATTTGGTGTGTGCTGGACCCCGAGAAGACTCATCTCTCTGGAGGGGATCAGACACTCGGTGCAGAGCTGACAAAGAACAGAACTAGAACATAGGCTCCTTGAGGTCAGGGACTTTAAATGATGCCTTTGGATGGATACCTTTTTTTTTCTTCCCCATGTAATTTTACTCCAAGGGCAGAAACTGTCTCCATATTGGCTGCTCAGTCTTAGAGGATTGCCCAGAACAAGGTCCTGGCCATAACACTGCTCCTGAATATCAAGGGGAAAATGTGAAAGAAGGTGGCCTAGATCACAAATTGTATTATAAAGTGATAATCATCAAAACAGTCTGGTCCTGGCTAAGAAACAAAGTGGTAGATCAGTGGACCAGATCAGTACACAATGTGCAGTAGTAAATGACCAAAGACCCAAGCTTTGGGGACTTTTACTCACTAGATGAGAAAAACTGCTGGAAAAACTGGAAAACAGTCTGGCAGAAACTAGGTATGGACCAACATCTCTCACTGTATATACCAAGATAACCTCAAAATGAGTATGTGATTTGGACATAAAGGATGATACCATAAGCAAATTAGGGGTGCGAGGAATAGTTTATCTGTCAGATCTATGTATAAGGGAAGAATTTATAACCAAACAATAGACAGAGAGCATTACAAAATGTAAAATGTAAAATTTTGATTGTATTAAATTAAAAAGGTTTTACGCAAACAAAACCAATGCAGCCAAGATTAGAAGGAAAGCAGAAAGCTGGGGGAAAATTTTATAGCAAAAGTCTCTGATAAAGGTTTCATTTTTCAAATATATAGAGAACTGAGTCAAATTTGTAAGAATACAAGTCATTTCCCAAATGACAAATGGTCAAAGGATATGAACAGGAAGTTTTCAGATGAAGAAATTAAAGCTATCTATAGTCATATGAAAAAATGCTCTAAATCACTATTGATTAGAGAAATGCAAATTAAAACAATTCTGAGGTATTACTTTACACCTATCAATTAGATTAGCTAATATGACAGACAAGGAAAATGATAAATGTTGGAGGGAATGTGGGAAAACTAAGATACTAATATACTGTTGGTGGAATTGTAAACAATTTAATACTAGGCCCAAAGGGCTATGGGTCTGTAAACACCCTTTGATCCAACAATACCACAACAAGATCTATATCCCAAAGAGATTTTTTTAAAAAGGAAGATTGACTAACATGACAAAACAGGAAAATTATAAATGCTGGGGAAGATGTGGGAAAATTGGAACACTAATGCATTGTTGGTGGAGTTGTGAACTGATCCAAGCATTCTAGATTGCAATTTGGAACTATGCTGAAAGGGCTGTGCATACCTTTTGACCTAGCAATACCACTTCCAGGCCTGTATCCCAGACATCATAAAAATGAGAAAAGGACCCATATATACAAAAATATTTATAGCAGCTCTTTTTGTGGTGGCAGAGAATTGGAAATTGAAGAGATACCCATCAATTGGAAAATGGCTGAACAAGTTATGGTATATAAATATAATGGAATACTATTGTGCTATAAGAAATGATGAGCAGGCGGACTTCAGAAAAACCTGGAAAGACTTGTATAAACTGATGCTGAGTGAAATGAGCAGAACCAGGAGAACACTGTACACAATTACAACCACACTGTGTGATAACTAACTTTGATAGACTTGGCTCTTAGCAATGTAAGGTTCTAAGACAACTCCAAAAGGCTCATGATGGAAAAAGCCATCTACATCCAGAGAAAGAACTTCTAGGTCTGTATGGAGATTTGAAGCAAGTTATTTGTTCTTTCTCTCTCTCTGTTTTTTCTTTCTCGTGGTTTATCCCGTTGGTTCTAATTCTTCTTTATAATGTGACTAATGTGAAAATATGTTTAATATGAATCTATGTGAAGAGCCTATATCAGATTACATGCTGTCTTGGGGAGGGGGATGAGGAGGGAGGTGGAAAAAATTTAAAGCTCAAAAGCTTGTGGAACTGAATGTTGAAAACTGAAAATAAATAAATAATTTTTTTTAAAAAAAGGAAAAGGACCTATTTGTGCAAAAATATTCACAGCAGCTCTTTTTGTGTTAGCAAAGAATTGGAAATTGAGAGGATGCCCATCAATTGGGGAATGGCTGAACAAATTGTAGTATATGACTGTGATGGAATACTATAGTGCTAATAAGAAATGATGATGAGGTGGTTTCAGAAAACCTGGAAAGATTTATGTGAACTGATGCAGAATGAAGTGAGTGGAACCAGGAGAACATTACATACAGTAACAACAACATTATATGATGATCAGTTGTGAATGACTTAGCTATTCTCATCAATACAATGATTCAAGACAATCCCAAAGGACTCATGATAAAAAAAAATTCTGTCTGCCCCTAGGGAAAAACCTGATGGAGTCTGAATGCAGGCCAGGGCATACTATTTTTCACTTTTAAAACTTTTTTTCCATGGGGTTTGGTTTTTTATTTTTTGGTCTGCGTGTTCTTTCACAACATGACGGATATGGAAATATGTTTTGCATGATTGCATGTGTATAACCTATATCAAATTGCTTGTCATCTCAGGGAGGGAGGGAAAGAATTTGAAACTCAGTATTTTAAAAATATGAATGTTAAAAACTGCTTTTACATGTAATTGGAAAAAATAAAATACTATTCAAAAGTAATATCTGTGCCCCACCCACTCAAGTAACCCCACCCATTCTCTTTGGGGGTTTGATGGGGTTGGTTGATTCTGCTCTTTGGCACAGCTCGTTGGAAAGAGCACTGTCTTTATTGTCAGAGGACTGAGGTTCTTCTGTTAATACACATGTGACCTTGGGCAAGACACTGCTCCTTACCCCGCCATGCATGGGCAGTGATCCCCTTTTCCCAGCTTCAGGGGCCAGCTTAGAGGCTGACTTCAACAAGGGCAGTCAGTGGCCCTGAAACAGAAGGCTTCTTTCTATGGGAAGCTCTCTCGACCTGGATGGGGATGAAAGCAGAGACCTCTGTGAGACACTGGAAGAAACAGGGAAGTAGGAGGAAGAACCCGGGAGTTCTGGTTCTTAGCCCAGACCTTCCTGGGGTCCAGCTCCTTTCCCAGGTTTGCCACTCAGATACCCCAAACAACCCTGATCTTCAGAAGTCAGCCTGATCAGTAAATTTGCTTGGGATAGCTCCCCAAAAGGCACGGCCTGTAGCCAGCAGGCAATCTTGGGGAGCTAGTTCCAGCTCTCAGGAAGCCTGCCAGGAGGTTGTTACATGGGGTAGCTCCCTTCCAGAATCCGAGGCTCCCACCCTCCGGATAAGCAATGCAGCAGTCAGATTTTTGTCTTCAGCCCCTCCCCCGACTCACCACCATAATCCTACCCCTCTTCTTTTCCTGTCACCCCAGTTATGCCTTCTTCATGCTGCCCTCTGGCTGCCTGGCCCTGTGCTGTAGTAATTTTGACTGGGTCATTTAAAATGGTGCAGTATAGAGGGCACTGGGCAGCTAGCGGTATAGTGGATAGAGCGCTGGGCCTGGAGTCAAGAAGACCCGAGTTCAAATCCAGCCTCAGACATTTACAACTGTGTGACCCTGGTCAAGTCACTTAACTCTTTTTGCCTCGGTTTCCTCATCTGTAAAACGAGAAGGAAATGACAAACCACTCCAGTGTCTTTGCCAAGAAAACCCCAAATGGGGTCATGAAGAGTCAGCCATGACCTGAAAATGACTGAACAACTAGAGGCAACTAGGTAGATTTGGAGTTAGGAAGACTGGGTTTAAATCCTGCTTTAGGCAGCTTCATGCTGTATGCTTCTGATGAGTCATTCAGGCTCTCTATGCCTCCTATTTTTCATCTGCAAAATGAGGGGGCTGGACTCAAACACATCTAGGGTCCTTCTAGTTCTAAATCTATAATATTGTGTTTGTTCAAGCTTTGGAGTCAGGGGACTTGGGTTCAAGGCCCACCCTGATGGTTGGTGCATGTGTGATCGTGGGCAAGACACTGAAATACAATTTCCCGATCTGGACTGCCGTTCACCCCAAGTCCTTCAGCCACGACTGGTTTCCCCAGAAGAGAGTTTAGCATCCCATGGAGTGTCTGCCAATCCATCCCCCTCACCACCACCCCCCAACATACACACAGGGAGGGGAAAGGACCAGATAGCCTCTGAGGTCCTCTCTAGATCTGTGATCCCATTAAGCAAGGTTCCTAACCTTTTTGGGGTTCTGTACCCCTATGACAGGCTGGTGAAGCCTATGGAGCTCTTCTCAGAATAATGTTTTAAAATGTGTAAACACATAAGATTACAAAGGATCCTGTGCTATTGTACTATTTTATATTATGTACATATCATCATCATCAATAAACATTTGTTAAGTACCTACTATGTACCAAATCCTCTCTTAATTATTTCCTATTTATCCTGTATATAGCTTCTTTGTATATATTTGTTTGCTTGTCTGCTCTATTAGATTGTAAACTCCCTGAGGGCAAGGACTGTCTTTTGCTCCTCTTTGTGCACAGCACAAATTAAGAGATGGAGGAAGGCACTAGAATTTAGAGGGCCTGGGGAAGGTTTCCTGTAGAAGATGGGATGTTAGTTGGGAGTTAAAGGCAGCCAGGGAGCTTAGCAGTTGGAGCAGAGGAGTGAGAGGATTCCAGGCTCGGGAAAGACAGAGAGAATGCCCAGAGCTGAAACATGGAGGCTCTTGTTCTTGGAACAGCCTGGAAGCCAGGGTCCCTGGATTGAAGTGTACATGTGGGGGAGATAAGGTCTAAGAAGCCTGGAAAGGTAGGAGGGGGCTGGGTTATGAAGGGCTTTGAATGACAAATGAGTATTTTGTATTTGATGCAGGAGGTGGTAGCGAACCAGAGGAGTTTATTGAGTATTGACATGGACAGACCTCGGCTTTAGGAAAATCACTTTAGTGTCAGAATGGAGGATAGACTGGAGTGGGGAAAGGCTTGAGACAGGTAGACCCACCAGCAGCTGAAGTAGTCTAGGTATGAGGTGATGAGGGCCTTCACCAGGGTGGTGGTAGTATCACTATCACTATCACTATCACTATCACTACCACTACCACTACCACATCATATCATATCATATCATACCATACCATATCACATCATACCATACCACATCATATCATGCCACATCATGTCATATCATATCACACCATACCTCATCACATCATATCATATCATGCCACATCATGCCATATCATGCCATATCATATCATATCATATCATCCCATCCCATATCCTATCATTATTATCATATCTATGATATATGATATGATATATGACATAATATGATATAATTTTAAATATGGTATAATATGAAATGATATGTAATATGAGATGATATAATACAAAATAATATTATATAATAATATATGATACAACGTAACACATTATGATATGTTGTGTTCCATTATATTATATTATTTAATATCTTTCCTATTCTAAGTCATGGACACCAACATTAAGAGCCGAGTCCTGTGAGCCTGTTTTAACACATTTCCTGATGACCCATCCACATCAGTGTGTTGGCAGATGAAATTTGCAATAATAACAGTTCATTTATGAGCCTGCTCTGTGTTTTTCACATGCGTTATCTCATTTGAGCCCCAGGTGCGGTGGTTCTTACTGCCATCTTATAAGTGAGGCCACTGAGAGTCAGAGAGGTGAAATTACTCCCCGCTCTAACATAGTGCTGTCTAGAAAGCCTTCACTGGAATGGAGGGTGTTTCAGGCAGTGAGGGAGCAGAGGGAGCCCCTAAACCAAGGCTTCCAGGTCAGCCTCCAGGCTTACCCGCTGAGGCTTTTCCTTCTGAAGTTTTTGTGTGCCAACCATGACTGGCTTGCCCCCTGCCCAGCGTCCCACCCCTGTCCCTGCAAGGCTCCCAGGCGTCCCTGGGGACGGAGTCTCTCTATTTCAGAAGGACAAGGGAGCCTCAGGCAGTGATTTGGGGCCAGATCCGGGAAAGGTGATTCCTTGCCATGCCCTCTGTAGCTGACCAAGCTCATGCCAGGGCAGCCTCCATGGGCGCCTCCTGGGCGCCTGCAGAATCGGTCCCTTTGTCTAGAAGCTCCTCAGCTTTTGCTGAGTCACCGCCACATGGAAGCCATTCTGGGAGCCTGGCCAGAACTGAAGGTCCAGCCTGGGCACCTCCCCCAAGGAGCCAGGCCCTCTGCAGAGAGAGCGCCCTGGGAACCAGAAGTGCTCAGAGGCAGAGATTTTGATGGCACTGAGGAGGCCAGGTAGCCAGACTGCCCCTTCTTCCCAGCTTGCCAGCAGCGTACCCTCCATGCCTCAGAGCCCCTGCCCACGTGATGAAGGCTCCTCCTTCCTCACAGCGGCTCCATCCCGAGAACATCCTCCCCTGTCCTGGCTCAGAGACCCCTGATCTATACCCATCCAGCCCAACTCCCTTATCTACAGATGGGTGAACTGAGGCCTGGGGACATGAATTGATTCCCCCCCCCATCTCCTGTAGACGTGGGCATGGACAGTTTGCCCTAGCCAAGCCAGGCCAGGTTAGTATTAACCATCCTGGAGATTTGAGGGTCTAGGGGATCAGACAGCACAACCCACAGCGTGGAAAGAAGACTGAGCTTGGAATGAGGAGACTTCAAAGTTCTGGCCCCATTGAGTCTACCTGTGTGACCTTGGGTGAGTCACTAAACCTCTTCTGGGCCTTAGTTTCCTCATCTGTAAAAGTAATGTCAAATGTAAGCTCTATTCAGGCAGGACCTGCTTTTTCTTTTGTCTTTGTCTCTCTAGCGTCTCCATTTGACAGATGCTTCATAAATGCTTTTTTTAAAATTAAAATTTTATTGAGATTTTGTTTCTTACATCACCATAGTTATCTCAAGCATCCCTCCCTCTTCCTCTCCCTAAAGCCATCACATTTGACAGATAGTATTTTTTTTAGAGAGTCAAATATGAAGGCTTGTTGAAAGAGTTAGGTGGTATGGTCTTGGGGTGGTGAAGGATACTACAAGGAGAGTCAAGAGACCTCCACTGGAATCCTCACTTAGCACTAATCAGTGCCAAAGGATAATTAGGTTGTGTGATTTTTGGAAAACCACTTTCCATCTCCGGGCTTCAGTGTCCTCACCTGTGAAATGGAGGGCATCTACTCTAAAACAGATGCGATAAATGAAGGTGCAAGACTGTTGAAAAGCAGGAAAGAGTTTCCAAGGCTGGCAGCAGGGTGTTACGGGGAAAAAAAACAACAAAAACGCAATTTGTGAATAGCACTTAGAAAAAAAGCACTAGGAAAATTCTGAGGATTTATAATGACCAATCTGGACTCCAGAAAATTCACAGTGAAACAGACTTACCTCCTCTCGCTGGAGAGGTAGGGGAAGATGGGTACAGGGTGGTGGATACCCCAGCCTTCATTGTTTGCTTCCTCATTTGTTACAAGGGAGGATTCTGGCAGGTGTGAGGAGTGGCACATAGGCTCAAAGGTTCATGGATTTAGAATTGGAAGGAGTGAGAGAAGCCTTGTCGGCCACGTACCATATTTTACAGGTGAGGGAATTGGGTGTAGAGAGGTGAAATCACTTTTCCAAGGTAGTAAGTAGAAGAGTCTGGATTTGAACCCAGGTCCTCAGATTCTAATCCCGTGCTGTTTCCATGTGGAAAAGATCGTGATTTAAAATACAAAAGGTATCAATATAAAGCCTTTAAAAAAAAAAAAAAACAAGAGCAAAGCGTTTGGTTGATGGGTCCCTGGGGAGGTGGAAGGCCCCCTTGACATTTGGGGGAGTGGCCACCATTCTGTTAGGTGACTTGCTGTGTTTCTGGTGAGCTGGCCTTTCTGAGACTGTGGTGTGGGTGCAGGGGAGACTGGGTGTGAAAATGGTTTGTCCAAGGGTGTGATGGTGATGGGGGAGCCTGGAGAGGTCTACTCTTCTTCCCCAAACTAGCCCCATTCTTCTTGTAGAACCATGTCTTCTACTAAGGCTATCCAAACTCCTCCTACCATGGCACCCTTCTCCCCTGAGCTCTCAGAGTTCTAGAACTCTCTCTTATAGACCTTAGAATCAGAGATTTCTTCATTTTTACCCCCAGCTGAGCTTACTCTCCAGATTGTCCTCTGCTGGCCTGCAGCCCTGCCCCACTAGGGATGTCCTATGACCCTGGCTTGCTCACTGACTGATGAGTCTCTGCTTGGGATGGATGGCCATTTCTTGAGGAGTCCCAGCCACACTGCTCCCTAACCTTCCCATCATCCCATCTTTCTAGCCCTCCTTATGTTTTGTCTTTGTTAGAGTGTAAACTCCTTGTGGAAGTGACTGTCTCCTTGATCGTGTAAAGCTTAGCACAGTACCTGGCACATAGAAAGTGCTTAATAAATATTCCATCTATCTGTCTATCTCTATCCATCTATCTATCTATCTGTCTGTCTGTCTGTCTGTCCATCCGTCTATCTATCTATCTATCTATCAATCATCTACCTACTTAGGGCTTTCAGACAAAGATCTTGGATGTCACTTGGACCCATCCCCTTATTTTACAAATGAAGAAACTGAGAAGTAATTGATTATACACTGTCTGATGTTGTTCTCTAGTTTTCTCCGGTGTGAATTCCATCTCCCCAGGCCTCTATAATGAGCTTCTAGATGCAGGGGTTGGGAATCTGTGGCCTCGAGGCCACACATGAGGGAAGGGTTGCCCTTGAGGACTTAGAGGGCCATGTGTGGCCTCAAGGCTGCAGGTTCCTCAGCCCTGAACTTTTTTGTGTGCCCTGAGACCTTGGGGCAGTCTGGGAAAGCCTATGGATCTTTTCTCACAATCGAGTTTTTAAATATTTTAATAAAATACTTAGGATTACAAAGGAAACCAATTATACTGAAATATATTATCAAACCATTAAAATATTTTAATTATTTAAATTTCTTTATTTGAATATTCTAATAATAGGGATAGGGACAGATGCTTATTAATTTTTTTAAAAATTTAAAATAATAAAGTGCTCCTTCCTAGCCACCATCCAGGTGTGCCGTCTCCCCTTTTAAATGTAAACTCCTTGAGGGAAGGGACTGTCTTTATTTTTTTCTAATGTGTATTCCCCATCACTTACTATTTGGCACAGTGTAAGCTCTTACCAAACGCTATTTATATTTAATTCATTCACTCAGGACACCTAACTGGGTGGCAAATTCAAGCCCAAACTCAGCCACTCTTCCATCCCCTTGCAGCATTGACAAAGAATCTGAGAGTTGGAGGGTTGTCTTCTGCCCTCCCCAGGGCAAGATCCCCAGAAGATTTTCATCTCCTGGAGGGCAGATATTCAGGGAGCAGAGGACCAGGCAGCCGGCCTTGCCTCAGGAAGGTCTGGAGATGGCTAAGCCAACTCTGGCCATCTGGCTGGTTTTCTTGTGGACATTAGACCAGTGAATCAGGTAGAACCCACCTGTTTGGAAAGAGCTTATGTAAATACTAGGTAAAGAATGCTTATGTTAAAAGTAGGTAAATAATACTTAACGTTAAAGAAAATTATTTACAGATTCGCATTTGTCTCGACTTAGTCAGTAACAAGCATTTATTAAGTCCCTACCATGTGCCAGGCATCATGCTATGTGATGCACATACCAAGATAGAAGTGACAGTCCTTGACCTCCAAAGCTTCCATTCTACTGGGGCCGTCTAGACTTGGTGGGGAAGAGGAGACAGGTGTGGTGGCGAGCACCGGTGTGTCTGTTCACAAGGAGGAGTGGGTGCTGGGAGAAATGTTGGATCATGGCGGCCACAGTGGGGAAGAGCTGGGGAAGGAAACAAAGTTCCCCGGGGGATCAAAGAGGGAAGGCTCAGATCCAGGGTTGGACCAGGAGAGCTCTCTCCCTGGGGATTCAGAAGTGAAGGGGTTTGAACGTTGGGTCTCTCTGCCCCTTCTTTCTGTTCTGTCCAGGCCCTCCCTTCCCTGCTAAATGCCACCCATGACTTAGACCTAGGGCCAGAAGGGACCTCAGAGGCCATCTGGTTCAACTCCTTCATTTTACAGATGAGGAAACTGAGGCCAGGAAGGTGTGACTGGCCCAGGGTCACATAGCCACAAGCAATGGAGGTAGGATTTGAACCCAGGTCTTTTGACTCCAAGGTGGTCTTTCTACCATTCCATACCTCCTCTCTGACTTCACTGGTTCAAGCATTCTTTCCAGACCAGCTTCCACCTGCCTACCCTTGTCACTTACCTTATCTTCCTTATTCCTACATAGTGAATAACTCCTTTATTCAAACAATTATCAAAGGCCTACTATGTGCTACATTGTGCTTTGGGGACACAAAGTCAAAACCAAAACAGTTCCTGACTTCCAAAACCTTACACTGTATCCCGTTATTCTAGTTGTGTTTATGTGCATAAGAGTATATGCTTGTGTATGTGCTGGTGGTTGGTGGGTGTGCTAGTGGTAAATTGGTGGTTTGTGTATTGGGTGTGTGTTGGTTCTGTTTGTTGGTGATATGTGTGTGCTGATGGTGTATGTTGGTGGTATATTGGTGCTATGTGTGTATTGGGGTCTGGTTGTGTGTTAGTGGTATGTGCTGGTTGTATATTGATGCGTGTTGGTGGTATGTTCCTTATACATGTGTTGGTGGAATGGTGGTGGTGGTGTGTATATCGGGGTCTGGGTGTGTGTTAGTGGTATGTGCTGGTTGTGTATTGATGTGTGTTGGTGGTGTGCATGTTCCTTGTACATGTGTTAGTGGAATGGTAGTAGTGTGTGTGTTGGTGTCTGAGTGGTATATGTTGGTTGTGTGTTGATGTGCGTTGGTGTGTGTATGTTCCTTGTACACATGTTGGTGGAATGGTGGTGGGGTGGGTGTGTATTGGTGTTTGCGTGTGTGTTAGCAGTATATGTTGGTTGTGTGTTGATGTGTGTTGGTGGTATGTTCCATGTACATGTGTTGGTGGAATCATGGCAGTGTGTGTATTGGTGTCTGGGTGTGTGTTAGTGGTCACTTTGCTCTCATCATGCCTTTCAGGGAAGAGTCTACCTTTGGGACCATGCCCAGCTACTCTCAGTCCATGTGAGTCCTGGAAGTGGCACATGGGGGAGAGCCTGCCTGCAGGTCTGGAGGGCCTGAGTTCTAGTCCTCCCTCTGACGGCATCTACTGACTGTGTCACTGAGCAAGTTAAGAGAGCTCCTCATGTGGCTGGCTCTCTCTGAGGCCAGAATCCAGAAGCAGGCAGGAAGCACTCGCTACAGCAATGAAGCCACAATTCCATTTTATAAAATCTGGCCCTGCCGCAGCAGTGGAGGAAGGAGGGCTGGGCTTAGAGTCGCAGAATCACAGATTTAGAACGGGGAAGGGACCTTCAAGGCCCTACAGTCCAAACGCCTCATTTTACAGATGAGGAAACTGAGGACAATGGCATGTAAGTGGCTGGCCTAAGGGCTAGAATTTTAATCTAGGCCCTTCGACCTCAAGAGTCAGGACAGAGATCTAGATTCAATTCCAATGTAGTCCACTTACCATGGTCAAGTTGTTTAACCCATCTCAGTTTGCTCATCGGTAAAATGGGTCTAACAACTCCTCCAAGGGTATGGCAAGGGTTTGAGGAGAGGATGGAGGGCAAGGGCTTTAGAAACCTTAATGGACTATGTACTGGTCAGCTATTTTTACTTCCCTGAGAGAAGTGAATATTTGTCCAGTGGTACTGACTCCCTCAGGCCACTGAGGCAAGGCCCCTGTGCACACGGTTAGGCCCCAGGGACTCCAGCTGCCCCTATGCCCCTCTCCCCATAAACAAAAGCTTGCTGCTGCGCCCTCAGTTTAGGGGAGGACGTGGCTGAGATTCACACAGGATGGGCCCAAATGGTCTGGTCGAGATCTACAGCTGGAGGGGTCTCCCACAAGGATGATGAGAAATGCTCCCTCGATCACCTTGTGAGAGCCTCTGGTGCTATTATTAACCCTGATTTATTGTTTGGAAGATGAGAAAACTGAGTCTGTGACCTCCCAGAACCTCCCATGTTGTCCTGACTCCGGAGCCTGCCTGTGAGACCAGGATAGCATAGCAGCATTAGAGTCTGCCTCCCCAGGCCACTGGGTGAAGTCCTTAGCACCCTAAGGGAAGGAGGAAGAGGGAATTTGTTCTGGGTTCAAATCCCTGCATGGCCATTGGCTCCTTGGATGACCTGGGGTGAGCTACTTCATTCCGCTCTCTGTATCAGATGGAGAGGTTGGCCCAGATGGGTTCTAAGGCCCCATGACCAGGGGCAGGCTTGCTTTGAAGCCCAGGCTCTGGTCTGTCTGATCCTCCTTTGCTTCCTGGAGACGACCTCTCCAAGCCCGCTGCCGGCCTCCTCTCTTTCCAGCACCCACCTTTTCATAGCTCTTGCCCTCCCGGCCTAGAATGTATTGTTGCCTGGTGTCTAGCCACCGGATGGGGATATTGTAGACATGGTTGTGGAAGAGTACAGCCAGAGTGAAGGGCTTCGGTCCTTGGGGGTCAGAGCTGGGCCGCACGGTGTAGGTGCCATCCTGCAGGGAAGACCACAAGGCTGGCCTGCAGGCTCCAGACTAACCCCTGCCCAGTTCTCCCCATCCCTTACCCAGGTCTGGCCATCCCAGGGCCCTTCTGGGGGATCCTGAAGTCCAAGGGCAGTCCCCAGCTTCCAGGGCAGAGGCATTCTCAGGAAAGTTAAGGGGGGAGATAAGGGGTTAGGGTTGTCCAGACTGTTACCTTTTGGAGGTGGAGAAGGGCATTCTCAGCAGTCTGGCGGTCACAGTGTGCTGAATACCAGGGCTGACTCAGCATGCTGGCCTCCTGTGTACACAAAAATACATACACACACACACACACACGCACACACACACACACACACACACACACACATATAGAGCCAGACGTCTGGTGGGAAGGGGCGGCTCTAAAGCAGGGGGAGGGGTGAATTAAATAGACTGCTGTTTAGGACCTGGGGACTTTCAGAAAGGTCAAGAGAGAATCCAGAGTCAATTCAATTCAAAAAGCATTTTCTAAGTCTCTACTATGTGCCAGCAAGCTCCCTCACCTCCCCTTCTCTACATCTCAAAGCCCTTTGACATCATCCCCCATCCTCTCCTCCTTCCCTCCAGTCAATCTCCCATTCTCTCCTCCAGTCTCTGGTGAAGAAAGAGGCGGCCCTTCCCTTCCCTTCACCAAGGCCGGCCCCTATCTCTGTCCCCTTGATTCCACCCCCCTCCCGTCTCCTCCAGCACTTCCCCCACTCTGAGTAATCTTCAGTCTCTCCCTATGGACTGGCTCCATCCCTTCTTCCTGCTCATGCCTCGCTCATCCTTAGAAACTCTCCCGAGAGTCTCTCGACCCGTAGACACTCATCTCCCCGAATCCTTCCCCTTTTCAGCTTGGCACTCTCTGCCTTTCCTCTCACTCACTTGTCAAATCTTTGCAGTCTGACCTCATTTTCCGACCTAAGCTGCCCTCTCCAGTATCACTAATCATCTTTTTATTGCCAGATCTGATGGCTTCTCCATTCTCGTTTCTCTCTAGCGTTTGACACTGTGGACAGCGCCCTCTTTTCCGGGATACTCTTATCTCTCGGCTCTTGGACCCGGTTCTCCTGCCTGGTGTTCATGACACTCTTGGACTCAGTTCTCCTGCCTGTCCAACCCTTTCTTCTACATTCTTGCCCTAAAGTTTGCCCTGGCTCTCCTCTCATCTCCCTAGGTGACTCCTTCAGCTCCTGTGGGTTTAATTATTATCTTGATGTAAATGGCTCCCAGGTCTATAATCCAGCCCTAGCCTCTCTCCTGAGTTCTCCTGTTAGATATCTTGTACCAGACAACTCATATGCATCTGAAATTCAGCGTGCACAAATCAGAACAAAACCCTCCCCTCTTTCAACATCTCTGTTCTGGGTGTGGGCATCCCCAGCCTCCCCACGCTCACAACCTTGATGTCACCCCTGATCCTTCCCCACCCCACACATCCAATCCCCGGCCAAATCTTGGTGTTTCTACCCCTACACATCTCTTCACTTGAGTGGCCACCACCCCATGTCAGGCCGCCTCTTACCTGGCCTGTTGCAGTGGCTTCCCTGTCTCTCAGGCCTCTGCCCACCCCAAACCCATGATTATTCTACTGAAGAGGTCTGACCGGGTCACTTCCCCAGTCAATAAACCCCAGCGGTTCCCCCTTATTTCTAGGTCCAAATGGAAGCACCTCTGTTGGCAGTTAAAGCTCTTTATAGCCAATTTTTTTCAGCCTTGTTGTTCCTCCTCTTTCTCATGCACGGTATGCTCCAGCCACGGCCACCTTCCTGTACCCCCTATGGGAGCCGCTGTCTCTTCCACATTTGGGGTCCACAAAGCCTGAAATCCACCCCACCCTCACTTCGGCCACAGCGAACCCCTGGTTTCCTTCAAAACTCACACACCACCTTTCCTGGCCCTCCTTCATCCATTTGGGGGTGCCTTACCCCTACTCCCAAGTTACCTCTATTTCTGTTACAAGTATTTTGCATATAACTCTACAAGTGCACATTTTCTCCTCCATCAGAACATAAGCTCCCGGAGGGCAGGGATTGTTTCCTTCTTTCTCTTTTTGTCCCCAGGGCCTAGCACAGGGCCATAGTAGGCACTTAATAAACGCCTACCAATTAACTGATTGACAAGCATTATTTCATTCTTTGTCTTTGTGTATGCACAGCACATAGTAGGTGTTTAACCGGTGCCTACTGGTTGACTGCCAGGCCCCGATACAGAGAAAAAGCCCAGTAGTCCCAGATCTCTGTTGGCATGTAATGCAGAGGGAAGAGGGAGGCCCCAAGAGCAGAAAAGGGTGGGGTTCTCCCCTCAGGCCCCTCTCAGCCACCCTCTTCACTCACCTCGTCGGCAGGGGTCTTCCTGATGAGTGGCATCCCTCCAGTTGGAAGAAGGGGATTACATGGCTGGGCTGGGGTAATTGATTACAAAAATGAGAAGGCTGGGCCCTTAGTGGTCATCTAAGGTGAGCCCCCTCCTTGTTGGATGAGGAAACTGAGGCCCAGGTGGGAAAGTGTCTTCCCAGGGGCACACAGCTAAGGATCAGATGTGGGACTGGAATCCAGGTCTGTGTCTCTCTACTAGGTGGGTTTTGTTGGGGTTTTTCTATGCAGGGTCAAGGTCAAGGTAAAGAGAAAATACAGGGTCTGATATGGAAAGTGAGCTTAAAGCCATTGGTGAATGAGAACTGGAAGAGTGAGAGGCCTCCAATCCTGACTTTCAGTGAGACCTGGCTGGGCTGGAGTGGCAGGGGGGTGTGGCTGGGGGGCTAGGGTGGGAAGGGGATATATGTAGGGGTCTGGGGTGACAATGGGTGTATGCCTGGGGGGCTGAGGTGGGAGGGAGGTGTGCCTGGTGGGGCTGGGGTAGGAAGGGGTGTGCCTGGAGCCCTGGATGTAAACATTTGCCATTCTCACCATTGTAAGCCATGTCTGCTGTCCCCTGGAATACAAGAAGTAGTGTTCAGGTCAGTGTCTGCCTGTCAGACCCTCTCTCCAGCCCCTCCCTCTTGAAATCAGCAAAGCCCCAGACTCCAGCTTCCTTTCACAGGCACCCTCCAAGCTGCCCCACACATTCCATTTGTTTCCTCCGTTGGCATATGGGTTAAATTTTTAAAAGCACGCAAATGTGAACACCTGGATGTCAATGATGGTGCCATTTAAAAAATATTATTAATGTCCTTTGCCTTTACATTGATGTCATTTACAGAAATACCCCACCCTGAGTTTTCCTCTATAACAAAGAAAACAGTCCAGTAAAAGCAATACCACACATAGAGTTCTATACCTGTGTCCTCCCCACCCAGCCCCCCACTTCTACCTGGTTTGGCTCATTCACTTTTTGTCATACTCACCCTCTGAGCTTCCTGGGGGACAGGGATAGGCTTGTAGGCAGACCTATAAAAGTAAATTGGGGAATTAGGATTAGGAGCCCCTGCAACAGGAGAAAGATCCCAGGGGACCTAGACTTTCTTCATCCCCCTGCTGCCACCAACGCCGTCCCACCTCCATTCCAGCCATCCTTATCTCCTTCCTACCAGAACCTGGATGCTAACACTGGAACTCAGCGTACTGATAGGTCAGTTTTCACCTTTTCTGGAAGGACAATAGTGTTCTAGGCCAAGTTCTTGGCTCTGTGCAAGCTAGGCCACTCACCCCAACCTTTCCAGCTTTCCTTTATTGCTGTCTTCCACCATTAGAATGTAAACACCTTGACAGCAGGGTCTGTCTTGTTTGCCTGCTTGTATTGGTGTCTCTAGTGCCTAAGTAAGCGCTTAATAAATGCTTTCCCACTCATTCATCCGTTCATCCATTCATGCCTTCATTCTTCCAAGATAGCAAGGACCAAGGACATTAACTATCTTTCTGTCCTCTGGCCCCATCCTTGGGTCATTTGAGAGAGGAGTTGGCAGATAACTCACCTAGGGGCCATTGTTGGTCTTGGGATCATGGTTGGGGGGAGTGGAGCCTGAGAACCCGAGGCCTGGTTTAAAGGCGAAGCTAGAGAGAAGAAAGAGGTCTGGACTCGGCTCAGATTAGATGGGGAGACCATTGGGAGGGGGCAGGGGCAGAGAGCAGCTCCCAGGGCCTGGGTTGGGCTTCCCATCAGTCCTAATTGGGCCTGAGCGGAGTGTAGAAGAGAGGGCCATAGACCTACAGCTGGACAGGACCCTAGTGGACCTCTAGTCCAACATTTTCAAGTGAGAAAAGTGAAACCCAGAGAGGAGAGTGAATGAAGTAGCATTTACCAAGGGCTTTCCAGATGCCAAGTGCTGGGGATACAAATGTCTAAGCGAGGCAGTCCCTGTCATAGAGGGTGATGGGGGCCCAAGGATGTGACTTGTCCAAGATTATGCAGGTATTAAGTGGCAGGGGTAGGATTCAAACCCAGCTCTTCCAACTCCCACACCAGCAAGCTTTCCACTCACTGGTCCTCATTTAGAGCTGGAAGGAGCCTCTCCCCTCCCAAGCCTCACAAGATGTGGCCCTGTTCTCAGGGCTTCCTGCCTGGTATTGGAGGCTTTACATATTGGCAGAGAAAAAGGACACCTCCCCAAAGAAAGAGTTGGGGTGTGTGTGTGTGTGTGTGTGCGTGTGTGTGTGTGTGTGTGCATGAGCGCACACTTGCACATGTGTAGGAGGGAATGACGGGATATGGGCCACCATCAGGTCAGCAAGTCTGCAGGGAATTGGATCAAAGTGGGAAACCAACCCCAAATGGAGAGAAGGGAGAACTCCCTAGTCTCCAGGTACTGGGAAGAGAGAGGCAGAGGGGCGGGGCTCACCGACGCTGAGTTCCAGGTAGATGGCTTCCGCAGAGTCATCTTGTCCAGCTAGATCCTAAAGTGTAACAAGAGGGAAGATGGCAGGGGAGGGGAAAAGCCAAGGGGTCCAGTGGTCCTAGAGGGCTAGAATGCTGCCGATCCCCACCAGAGAGTCGCTGTGGTGACCGGGCCTTTGCGGCACAGTGTTCTCCCATCTTAGGATATCTGCGGTTTCACCTCTCTCCCCTCCACAGACACCCAGGGCCAGAGAACACACGTTTGTGTCCTAGGATCTTACATTTCCAGCTGGAAAGGACTTTAGAGGTCATTGAAGCCAAACCCCTTATTTCACAGAAGAAGAAACTGAGAGATGAAGCCACTGGCCCAGGGACACAACACTAGGAAATGTCTAAGTCAGGATTTGAACTCTGGTCTTCCTGAGTCCAAGTTCAGGGCTCCAACCATTGTGTCATGCTGCCTCAGCTGGGGCAGGAGGGCTAAAGGCTGCATTCGGGATCTCCCAGGGAAGTTATCGGGAACATACCCCAGTGACCTCTCATTGGTTTCATGTGCCTGGGGCCCCAAGGGCATTGTCTTTCCAGGCCCTGGGAACTCATGGAGTACAGAGGGTCTGAGAGGCAGCTCTGGGGGTGGTCATTTTCCCTTGCCCTGGGGACAAAAATCCAAATAACCCTTATATTCATGATGAAGCCTCTCATTGTCCTACATGGGCCCACCGTAATGGGTAGGTGAACCTCTGCTATGTGACTTTTTTGGGGGGTGAACCTATGCTTTCTGCCTGGGAAGAGGCCCCTTGGTGCAGCAGACTCAGAGCTGGCCTTTGAGCCAGGATGACTTTTAGGTTTGAATCCTACTACAGGAACCTGGGCAATTCACTTTCCTTCGCTTGGTGGGCCTCGGTTTTCTTATCTGCAAAATGAACCAGGAAATGGCAAACCAGCCCAGCATCTTTGCTGAGAAAACTCCGAATGGGGTCACAAAGAGTCAGACCCCCCCGACACGACTGAACAGCAGCTACCTAACCTATTATTGTTACAGGAACCTGCCTTCCTCTGCTATCTAGAGGCCTAGGGTTGGGATCATCAGTCGGGCTTTCTGGGTCTCTCCCTTTCAAACTCCCTTCTAAAGACTAAAGACTAAAGTCCCAAAGTGTAGAGGCAGAGAAAGGTCCAAGACTACTCACTGTGCTTCCAGATGCAGTCAGATCTGTAAGGAAAAAGACAGACAGGTGCTGGAGAAGAGAAGAGACATTGAATGAAGGCTTGGAGGCCAGGAAGCAAGTGGGGTGTTTGTCCCATTAGCCTGGGGCTCCTTGGGGAGAGGCTCCATTCTGCCTCTTCTGGTAACCCCAGTACTGAGCCCCTCCACTTGGCACATAGTGAGTAATCAAAAGGCCTGTTGACTGATGCACTGCAGACAAACGCTCAGTGTCTGGTTGGGGTCCTGGCCCATCCATGGGCTCTGAACAGCCACCCTCAAAGCAGACTTTGGATACTATTTGGAGCAAAAGCCCTTCATTGCAAAATAGGTTTCACATCCCCCTATGGAGTGACATGGATTTATTTGAATTGTGAGTTGGGAAGATTCCAAGCTGGGGGGGGGGGGGGGGGGCCAAGGTGGCAGCTAGAAAGCAGGGACTAGCGTGAGCTCTCCGCCAAGTCCCTCCAAAAACCTATAAAAAATGGCTCTGAACCAATTCTAGAACTGCAGAACCCACAAAATAGTATAGGGAAGCAGGGCTCTAGCCCAGGACAGCCTGGATGGTCACTGGGTAAGGTCTATCCCACACCCAGCTGGGAGCAGAGGGGAGCGGAGATGAGCGGAGCAGAGCCCAGAGTGGGCAGCGCGGACCCACCAGACAGCGAGCCGGGCGGAGCGTGCCCTAGCACCCTGAATCAGTGAGCTACAGCAGTTACCAGACTTCTCAACCCACAAACACCAAGGACAACAGAGTAGGTTAGTGGGAGAAGCTGCTGGAGACTGGGATAGAGTTTGTGGTTCTGGCCACCACTCCAGGGGCAGTGGAGGTGGGGCTCCACTACAGAACTACAGCTGCAGTTGCTTCTGGCCCCAGGCCCACCTGGTGGGAGGAATTAAGTGGAGGATCAGAGCAGGAGTGAAGAGCCTGCTGAAGATCTAAGTCTAGTCCTGGTTGGGGGTTCTTGGGGAAGGAGGAG
>CM053625.1:332659545-332681829 GCA_028646595.1 Phalanger gymnotis
GGGAGAGAGAGAGAGAGAGAGAGAGAGAGAGAGAGAGAGAGAGAGAGAGAGAGAGATTGACAAGAGAGAGAGAGAGAGAGCAGAGAGAGGGAGGGGGAGAAGGGAAGGAGGGAGGGAAACAGGGAGGGAGGGAGGGAAGGAGGGAGAGAGGCAAGCCCTTTTCTGTTCAAGGCTGCCCATGTTCTAAAGCAGGGAAAGAGTCTCTCTATTACACATGCCCAGAAGCAGCTTGTCAAGAATGGCCCTAGGCAGGGCATATTATACATAATCTAAGAACTGGACCCTCATTGGCCAGTCTTCCCATTATGCTTGTTTATGCTTTCAATACGTGTTAATTACTTACCTCGCAATAGCACTAGCACTTGCAAAGTAAGCTAGGAGAGAGCCTGCCCTTGAGGCTCTTACAAATCTACTGGAGAAAACAAGATAAATGAAATATGAAACATTTAAATACAGTCAATCCTCAACTTTTGTGGTAATGTCCCTTGAAAATGGCATGAAAGTTAAAAATGTAAATGCTGATACATTGAACCTGTGGGGAATAGGGGGTTAGGTTCCTGCAACCCACCCCCCCAAAACTGTAATCTTTTGCTAGCCGTTACTGGAAAAAGACTTTCCTGCATATGATTCTTTGTAACAAAACATTAGTTCTGATAATACACACTTTTCCTAACACAGTAACCATAAAAACCCCCACAAAATGCAGAATACAAAATAAAATTGGTAACACACATTTTTTTCTTGCTAGTAATTCCCTAGAATTCTGTAATCCTGTCATCCTAATATCTCAAAACAACAACAACGATATTGATTTCAGGCAATAGTTACTTATCATAATGCATAAAATCTATGGTACCATAAATATTGCACAGCAAATAAAATTCTCAAAATGAAAACAGTTTTTAATTTGAATCTTACCTTCTGTGTGTCAGATGCCAGTGCGGATGTGGGGGCATTGTACTGTATAGCATACTGCCGTAAACCTACACCTTGGCTGCCCTCTGAAAACCAAGGGTAAGATTGATGACATTTTAGTTGCTGCTGTTGGAAGAAGTGGACGCTTCTGACATCCTGTCCTTTGTGACTGGTGGATGGCGCTGGAGATCACGAGGGCTTCACCAGCTTGAAATAATCCCTCAGGGTGTCTGCTTCCTGAGTCGTTTGAGATCCTTAAGGTGTTGGAGTATGGGAGCATGGCATAGGTAAGTTGACATTTAACCTTGAGGGACCATCGATGTCTCCAGCCAGCTGGTCCATTATGCCAAGACACTCCTCAATCTCGCAAACTGTGCATGGCACAATCTTTCAGGCTTGTTTGTCATCATTGTCTTTTCTGTACTAAAGGCTTTCCTAGGCCATCATATGTAATTGCTTATTCGTCAGCTCCTGGGGTTGCTCCTGCAGAATGTCAGAGATATTTTTCTCTTCCCTCTCCTTGAACCCTTTTGCCTCCCATGGTGTGTGCTAGATACGTGATTGCCTCAACATTCTGCCTTACTGTTTCATCAATACCTTTAAAGCCTTCAAAATCCCGGATCCAAGTGGGCCACACTTTTTTTCCCAGGAGTTGTTCATGGTAGCCTGTTAAACGTTTCCCCAGGCTGCAATAATGTAGTCAATGGCTTGAAGTACAGTGACAGATTTCCAGAAATCCATCGTGGTGGTTTCCAGGTTCACTTCCAAGTAGTTGTAAGCATGGCGGTAGATTTTCCACTTGAAGGCTTTTATGATTCCTTGATGCACAGGCTGGATCAAAGATGGAGTGTTGGGTGGCATAAAAACATCTGTTTTCATGAGCATTTTAAGCTGCTCACAAATATGAACTGGTGCCTTGTTGAATATTAAAAGAATCCCGAATGCAAGATTCTTTCCCTTCAGGTATCATTCTGCCTTTGGAATGAAGCAGCTGTCGAAACCAATCTTAAAAGATCTCTATAGTCATCTGTGCTTTTCTGTTCCAGTTCCAATGTGCCAATATTGTAGCACTTATTTTTTCCTTTCAAAACCCTGGGATTTAGGGCTCAATAGATCATTACCGGTTTCCACTTGAAGTCTCCCATGGCACACAACAGTAGGGTCAAATGATTTTTAAAAGCCTGGAACCCAGGGTGTTGGATGGTGGACTTGGTTATGCATGTGTGGTTTCCTGCCTGTTTTCATAAACAGACCAATCTCATAGACAATAAACATTTGTTCTGGCAGGTAGCCTTTTTTGTCAGTCATCCTGTTCAACATGTAGTGAAGCTTGGCAGCAGCTGAAGCATCCCCAGAACCAACTTCACCACAAAGTTTCACCTTTTTTAAACCATACTGTAACTTAAAATGATAACCCAACGTTGGCTAGCTGCAAAAGGCTTCATATTTAGGGGCAGCTAGATGGCACAATGAGTAGAGCACCAGCCCTGGAGTCAGGAGGACCTGAGTTTGAATGCGGCCTCGGACACTCCACACACTTACTAGCTGTGTGACCTTGGGCAAGTCACTTAATCCCTTCTCTCCAAAAAAAACCAACAAAACAAAAAAATAACAACAACAAAAGGTTTCACATTTTCTTGGCTCTTTGTTACAGGTCTACGGATTTGTTGGGCCTTCAAGCCAGTGGTTGGTTGGTTGGTTTTCATTCTTCCACCATTTCATTTACCCACAGACTTAGCTGCTTTTGAATTTTTTTTCAATTCTCTCATTGCACATTTGAGAGGGGTTACTTAAGCACTTTCTAGAGCTGGTTCAAGACCACTTTTATGAATACTTTCCTCCTTTTTGTGGATATAAAGAACCATCCGTACTCTGCCACCAGACCCACAGCTGAGAACATCTGGAGACATTTGGCACCTTTATTCTCTCACTGAGCACCATCTCAGGCTTGGCGTGCTTTGGGGACATAATCACAACACAGAACTTGAGTTTTAAAGGCAAACAATGAACATATGCAACAACTGCCAGGGGAGCTCTTTATAAGACCACTGAAGCGCTTAGTAGGACAGCAGGGTCCCAAACTTGTCCTAATGGTCCCAAACTTGTGGCGCTTGGTGTCTCATTATTTTTCTATACTGTGCATAGCCAGGAATATGTGCAGTTGCTAATGGGAAAGTGAAAATGAGGTTACTAATAAAATCATGTAAATGCTTGAAGTTGCAAAAGTCAAATGCTCTAATATTGAGGATTGATTGTAATAGGATGAAAAAATTCTCATGGCCTACTGATCTGATTGCAGATGAAGAGTACAGGTAATATGGCCCTGACTTCTGAAGGGGACTGAAATGGTGTTAGGCAATCAGTTATCATTTGATCAACAAACACATGCTATGTGCCAGACACTGTGCTAAGAATTGGAGATAAGAATAGTTAATAATAATAGCTAACATTTATATAGCATCTACTATGTGCCAGATACTGCTAAGAACTGGAGATAAGAATAGTTAATAAGGATAGCTAACATTTATATAGTGCCTACTATGTGCCAGACACTGCCAAGATTGGAGATAAGAATAGTTAATAATGATAGCTAACATTTATATAGTGCCTACTATGTGCCAGACACTGCCAAGATTGGAGATAAGAATAGTTAATAATGATAGCTAACATTTATATAGCGCCTACTATGTGCCAGACACTGCTAAGAACTGGAGATAAGAATAGTTAATAATGATAGCTAACATTTATATGGTGCCTACTATGTGCCAGACACTGCTAAGAATTGGAGATAAGAATAGTTAACAATAATAGCTAACATTTATATGGCACCTACTATGTGCCAGACCTGGTGCATTAAGAACTGGAGATGGAAACTGTTCCCCTGGGAAGAGCCCTGGACTTGGAGTTGGAAGTACGTGTGGTAGAAGTTCGGCTTTGGTGCTTGCGAGCTATGGGACTTAAGACAAATCACTTTCCCATATGTCAAGTGGAGATACTAATATTTGTGCTATCAAGATCACAGGGAGTCTGAGAGGGGAGATCGTTGTAACTTGACTTGGCACAGAAATGCCATTTGGGATTATAATGGTTGGAGAGACTTCGGGATCAAGCAGGATTCCAGAGGACCAATATCAAGTATGCTTCCCACCTCTTGACAGAGAGGGGATGGACACAGGGTGCAAAATGAGACCTAAATTTACAGCCCATGTGGGAATTTGTTTTGCTTGATTATATGTATTTGTTACAAGGTTTTCTTTATTTTTTCTTTTTCAGTGGAGGAATAAGTCAGAGGGAGAAAAAAAGTTTCTTCATTGGAAAAAAAAACAATTTAGGGTTAGATGTAATCCTAAAATTAGGGTTCCAAAAAGATAAGTTTCATGGAGGAAGTGGAAATTAAACTGGTCTTTGAAGAATGGCTAAGATTTTTGAGGGGAGTCGGGCTGGGTGTCGGTTTGCAAAGGAATGAAGACTGGAGCGAGTATAGTGGGGCTGCAGAAGGAGGCTCAGAGATGGTGAGGAAACCAGCCTGACCAGGGGAGAGTACTGATGTAACAGTAAGCAAGCCGAAGAGTGGCTGTGAGCCTTGAGCTCAGGCCTTAAGAGGATGGACTGAAGGACCTGAGGGTGTTTGGCCTGGAGAAGAGCAAACACTGAGAGGCAGTTGAAAGAGGAAGAAGCCATTGGCTGTTACCTGGAGAGGGATCAGACCTGTTCTATGCAGCCCTGGAGGGCAGAACTAGGAGAAATGAGGGAAAGTTGCCTCAGTTGGAGGTAAATTTAAGATAATTTAAGCTTAACTACAGGAAAAATGAACACCCTTAGAGCAGTTCAAAGTAGACTAGGCTGCATCAAGAAGTGGTGAGTTCCCCTCATTAGAAATCTTCAAGCAAAATCCAGATGACCTCTTGTGTATTGTGTTGGACTAGAGAGAGGTATGGGAAGTTTAGTGGCTCAGTGGATAGAGCAGGGCCTGGAGTCAATCTGGCCTCAGACCCTGAACAACTCATTTAACCCTTTTTGCCTCAGTTTCTTCATTTGTAAAATTTGTTGGAGGAGGAAGCGGCAAACTACTCCAGTGTCTTTGCCAAGAAAACCCCAAATGGGGTCACTGAGTCAGACGTGACTGAACAGTAACAGCAGCAAGATGGTTATCAAGGTCCCCTCCAGCTCTGAAATTCTATGACTTTGTTCCGAAGGAATCAGGAGCCACAGATGATTCTTAGGAAGAGGAATGGCACAATGAAAATGGAACCTGAGCAAGCTTAATCTGGCAGGAGTGCTCAGGTCGAAACTGGAAACAGGGGGACAAGTTAAGAGGTTATTACAATAACCCTGCAGAAGATGAAGGCCTGAATAATACACAGAAAAGATGGTTGTAAAAGACATTATGGAGAAAGATTCTGAGGAGCCATAGATACAGAGCTGGAAGAAACCTCAGACACCGTTGTGGCCATGCTCCTGGTATGTGAGAAGCAACTGAGAACTTAAGACCATAAGATCCTAACTCTCAACCTGAAGGGGGCTTTCCAGGCCATTGGTTCAACCCTTTCATTTTATAGTAGAGGAAACTTCAAACCAGGAGGTAGACTGACTTATCCAAGGTCACCTAGGTGAGAGTGGCAGAGCCCAGATTCGAGCCTGGGTCCTCCAGGCACAGACTAGACACCGTTTTGGCTCTGCCATTTTAGGGTGGAACGGCCATGGGAGAATCACAAGATCGTGGCTGTAGAACTTGACAGGAATTTAGAGGCCTTCTAGTTCATTTCCCTCGTATTGTAGATTGAGAAATGTAGGTTAGCAGAGGGAGAGAGACCAGTCAGTCAGGTTAGTAAGGGCGGAGCCAGAATAGAGTGCAAAAGGAGCCGTTTTTGCTCAAGGCTATAGGGTTATATAAGTGGAATAATTGCTGTGACACTGACCTAGATGTGAGAGGAAGTCAGGAAATAGGTTTAAGGGTGAAGATGGGTTGTTCTTAGGGTTAGGGATCGTGCATTAGAATTGGGCGGGACCCTAAGGTGCTAAAGAGTACCTCGGAGGCGGAGTTCAACCTTCACATTTTACAGAGGAGGAAACTGAGCTTGACCAGTTACATAGTCAACAGTTATCCAATGCACGATTCAAACCCAGTTACTCTTGACTCAGTCCACAAGAATTTCTTAAGCTCTTGAGAAGGCCAGGCACTGTGCTAAACTCTGAGGCTACAAAAACAAACAAAAACACGGTGTCCTTGAGGTGTTTACTTCTAATGGGAAAAAACAACACCCAAGAGGGAGCTGAAAAGTGGGGGGGGAGAGGGGCAGGCACCCATTTTGGGGTACAGTGACAAAGTCCAGAGGGTCAGAGCAGAACTGGGAGAAAAATAAAGAAAGGCTGGTCTGGGGCCCTCCCTCAAAATGGAGGCCCTGGGAGAAACTCACCAGTGGGAGAAGGGGGCCTCAGGAGCAAAGGGATGTTTTAGGGTGGGAAGGCCATAGGCACCGAAGGACCGTCCAAGGTGAGGAGGCAACTGAGGCTGAGTGAGAAGCAGAGCCAGAAAAGAAATGAAGAATGGCTGGCCTGGGCTCAAAGACTGAGTCTAGAACCCTATAAACCAATGGTTCTTAACCAGGGTCTCTGAACTTGTTCAAATATTTTGATAACTGTATTTCATTATAATGTATTTCCTTTGTAATAGTCTATATTTTATTCTGTTCATTTAGAAATATTATTCTGAGGAGTCCACAGGCTTTATCAGATTGATGGAGACATCCATGACGCAGAAAAAAGATTACAAAATCATGCTTTATGTTATGCCAAACTGCCTCTTCAGTTTTAGATGTGTTGTTTTTGTGATGGCAACACAACATCTGAACGGAAACGTCCAATAGGCAACTAGATATCATCGGAGCTCCAGGGAAAGGTCGAGGTCGTAAATTCATAAGTCTTCTGAATCAAGATGGCAGCTGGTACTGTGGGAGATCGAGATGGGTGGGTGAGAGCACAGAGAAATCCAAGGCCAGAGCTTTAAGGAATGTCCTGTCAAATAACGGAAGGAGGGAAAGGAGACTTCAAAGGATGAACACCTGAAAATAGGAGAGGGCTTGGGACAGAACTAGGATGGTGTCGTTTTCCTATGTTCAAAGGGCTCTACCCTGTGTGGAAGAGGGGTTGGATTTGTTTTGTTTGGCTCCAGAGGGAAGAACCAGAATTAATGGGTAGAATGGCAGAGAGGATGATGTGGAAACAGCACTGGGCGTGGCTGTAGGAGAAAGCTAGGTTTGTACTGTGCTTTCCTTTCTAACTGGCTGGGAGACCCTGGGCAAATCATATCATCGTTGTCGTAGTCGTTGTGGTCATCGTCGTCATGGTCATGGTCATGGTCATCATCATCAGGAGACTGAGTGGAGGAGAAGCCACAGGGGTTGGCCTCAGGGCTGTGTAGAGGGGGTGGGGAGGGGGTGGGGGATTGCCTCCCACCCCCCCACACTTGGTGTACCGAAATGCAGGTGTATGAGCCTCATGCCAACACCTTTCTCACCTGTTGGACTCCTGAAAGCAGGAGCTTGCCTCTCTTTTCAGTTGGATTCCATTCAATTCCATAAGCATTTATTAAGTGCCAAGAGGCAGCTAGATGGCCCAGGGCATCAAGTGCTGAGGCTGGAATCAGGAAGACTCGAGTTCAAATCTGGCCTCTGATACTTACTAGCTGGGTGACCCTGGGCAAGTCACTTAACTCTGTTTGCCTTAGTTTTCTCATCTGTAAAATGATTTGGTGGAGGAGGTGGCAGATCGCTCTAGTATCTTCCCCAAGAAAACACCATGGACAGTATGATCCACGTTATCATGAAGAGTCAACTGGAATGAACGACAACAAATTAGGTGCCAAATTCTGTAAGTACATGTGTGAGGTGGGGTGGGCCTGCTGGGAATGCAAAGACAAGAACAAAACAGGACCCTTCAAGGCTCCCAGTCTCAAGGAATGTACACAGCAGAAAAGGCTTCCTGGTGGAGGAGGTCAGGGATGACTAGCCAGGCTCTTTCTTGACCTTTCTTCTTTCTTCATCATATCGATGACGTTTTTTGTTTATTCAACAATTGAACTTTCTTCCCAAGATGCCATGGGCTTCAGCTTAGTCATTCCTCTCTAACCACAGGCTGGTCAAGCCATGCCTTTTTTTTAATCACTTACTTAATTTCTCTGGGCTGTGGCTGGGCCCTCCAGGAGCTAGGGGAGATGAGATGCCTTAATTTGTCTTCTCTTCCATTGGGGAACTCTTGGGCTCCCTTGCATTGTCTCATCACTGTGACATTCCTAATTTATAAATGGAGAAACTCAAGCCAGAGTGGCCGAAGGGGAGGCAGTGGGCTATCGTGGCCATACTCTCTTGTTTTGGAGTGAGAGGACCTGGAGATTAATCTCAGCTTTACTGCTTACTGTCACTTGTGTGATTTTGGACAAGTCATTTCATCTCTGACTCTATTTCCTTTTCTGTAAAATGAGGCAGTTGGACAAGATGATTTCTAAGGTCTAAATCATAGGGTCATGGTTAGTCAATGGTTGGGACCTATAAACGAAATGAAATAATATTGTGCTATAAGAAATGAATAAGAGGAATATAAGCCATCAGCAAACATTTATTAAGTACCTACTATATACAAAACCAAACAAAATCAGAGTCTTTGGTCTTGAAGAGCTTAAATTTTATTGGGAATCAATAATAACATAGGAGGACTTGTCTAACTCTTTTTTTGTTCTTTGTCTATTGGGACATTTGTATTTGTTGATGTTCATGATAAGTACAATAGAGGGCTGGCTAAGGAGAACGCAGTCCTTTTGAGCACACACAACAGCTCTGCCTGATTTAATTCCAAGTGTATTCTAGAACTCTTTCCTGTCTGTTTACCTGGCGGGGGAGAAAAAGGCCTCTCCAACTGGCTGCTGAGCTGGAAATGATTGGGCATAAAAAGATCACTAGGTACAGACATCTTGCACCACATACCAAGATAAGGTCAAAATGGGTACGTGATGATTTACACATAAAGGGTGATACCATAAGCAAATTAAGAGAGCATCGAATAGCTTGTCTGTCAGATTTATGGATAAGGGAAAAATTTAGGATCAAAGAAAATATAGAAGGCATCACAAAATGTAAAACAGATAATTTTGATCATATAAAATTAAAACACTTTTGTACAAAAAAACCCAATGTAACCAAAATTATGAGGAAAGCAGAAAACTAGGAGGAAATTTTGCAATAAGTATCTCTCTATATATTGGAGAACTGAGTCAAATGTATAAAAATGCAAGTTATTCCCCAATTGATAAATGGCCAAAGGATATGAACAGGAAGTTTTCAGATGAAGAAATCAAAGCTATCTATAGTCATATGAAAAAAAATCCTCTAAATCACTACTGATTAGAGAAATGCAAATCCAAACAACACTGAGGTACCACTTCATACCTATCAGATTGGTTAATATGACAAAAACGGAAAATGTTGGATATTGGAGGGGATGTGGTGAAACTGGAACACTGATACATTGTTGATGGACTTGTGATCTGATCTAATCATTCTGGAGAACAATTTGGAACTATGCCCAAAGGGCTCTACAACTGTGCATATCCTTTGATACAGCAATACCACTGCTAGGTCTATATTCCAAAGACATCCAAAAAAAGGGAAAAGAAGCTTTTTGTACAAAAATATTTATAGTAGCTCTTTTGTGGTAGCTAAGAATTGGAAATCAAAGGGATGCCCATCAATTGGGGAATAGCTAAACAAGTTGTGTCATATGACTGTAATGGAATGTTATTGTGCTGTAAGAAATGACAAGCAGAATGATTTCAGAAAAACCTGGAAAGACTTACATGAACTAATGCATAGTGAAAGGAACAGAACCAGGAAAACATTGTACACAGTAACAGCAATATTGTTCATTGAAGAATTATGAATGACTTAGGTATTTTCAGCAATAACGATCTAACACAGTCCCAAAGGACTCATGATGAAGCATGCTATCTGCCTCCAGAGAAAGAACTGATACTATTGGAATACAGACTGAAGCATACTATTTTCACTTTCTTTCTTCTTCTCTTTCTTTCTTCCTTCCTTCCTTCCTTCCTTATTTCTTTCCTTCTTCCTTCCTTCCTTCCTTCCTTCCTTCCTTCCTTCCTTCCTTCCTTCCTTCCTTCCTTCCTTCCTTCCTTCCTTCCTTCCTTCCTTCCTTCCTTCCTTCCTTTCTTTCTTTCTTTCTTTCTTTCTTTCTTTCTTTCTTTCTTTCTTTCTTTCTTTCTTTCTTTCCTCCTTCCTTCCTTTCTTTTTCTTTCTTTCTTCCCTTTTATTCATCTTCTTGTACAAAATGACTAATATAGAAATAGTTTACATTATTGGACATGTATAACCTATATCTGCTTATCACTTCAGAGAGGGGGGAGGGGAGGAAAGAAGGGAGGAACAGAATTTGGAAAGCAAAACTTTAAATAAAAATGTTTAAAAAATTGAAAAAAAATACCAGGGGGGCAACGTGAGGGTGATTATGGAAAGGACTGTCACGAGTCTCCAGGTGGGAGGGGAGCTAGTAGCAATGTCCTGCTGTGGTTGCCTATCTTTCCACCTTGCCAACATGTGGCAGTGAATATGGCGACTATCTCTTTGCCCCATTGCAATTTGTTCTTTCCTGCTCTTAGGCGAAGGAGTATTGGAGACAGAATAGACTAGACTGTGACCTTGTAAGCCTCAGATGGTCAGGAGAACCACCAGGGGTTCAGGAACTTCAGTCTATACCTGAGTTTGCTGGCAGCTGGGCCTGATGAGGCACCAACAAGGCCCTGAGGACTAATCTGCTTGGTGTGGCCCATAAGTGGATTGACTTCTAGATTATGACTCCTGCTGTAGCAAGGGATTATGACTCAGTCCATCACTGTCAACTGTGCTGCATTTGGAAGCGAACTTGATGAGGTGAATGCTCTGTGTTAACCTCTTTGTAGCAGCCCAGCGCCGCTAATGCCAAGGTCCCAGAGTTTGTCCCAGTAGGTGCCACTGGGCAGCTGGGTGTCTCAGTAATTAGAGTTCTGCGCCTGGAGTCAGAAACACCTGATTTCAAAACCAGCCTCAGACACTTACTAGCTGTGTGAGCCTGGGCAAGTCACTTAACCCTGTGTGCCTCAGTTTCCTCATCTGTAAAATGTGCTACAGAAGGAAATGGCAAGCTATTACAGGATCTTTACCAAGAAAACCCCAAATGGGGTCACAAAGTGCCGGACACGACTCAAAACAACCGGCCAACAAAGCAGCCCTGTGTCCCAGGGACTGAGGTGGGGGGGAGGGGAATGCATCTTGGGTTGGCGGGGATGAGTTTGTGCTTCTGTCCTTGCTAAATCTTCTTGTAAACATCTTTTTTGGTAAAACCCAGTTGGTGTTAAGTTGATTAAATCATTTTGGGGCAAAATAAACGCTTTCAGTGCTATTGAGGAGCTATCAACAGGCACCAATTAGATGATATTGAAGAGATAAATTAGTAATTAATACTGGGGGGAATCCTCCAGATTGGGGGCTTGAAGTCATACATCAGAAAGTTACCCCAACCCTAAGGGAGAAGTGTAGCTAGCTCTAGGGACTGGATTCATCAGTTCACATGAGAGAGGGGATAAGAATATTGCTTTAGGCTACATTAAAAAAAAAAGAAAATTTAGGACAAAAGCAAAAGATTTGGATGAATGATTCAGAGGGAAGGGAGCAGAACCAGGTGAGCAATAGACACAAGCCTCCGATATAAATGGAATTGAAACCCAGCTAGAAGGCAGCTGAGTGTAGTTAACTGTAATGGCCAGTCTCCATCTTAGAAAGTCAAAGATGGCTTTGTGGGAGGTGGAGGCCCATGGGTGTAGGATATGGCAGCATCGGTTGGTTTTGCTGAACTGATTTTCTTTGTTGCTAAGAATGGTTCAGTGGGTGGGAGGAGGGTATAAAGGCAGCAAGAAAACATACAAACAACAAAATTACTCTATAAAAATCTTATCGGCCCTATTTCAGGTGTCAGGACCAGGCTTTGGGTCTCCCTTTCATATTGGTCAAGGAGTTAGGGAGACACCTGGTGGCAGAGAGGAGCCACGCAGCGGCTTCTTCCTCTTGGCCTGAGGCTGCCATGTATAAAGAGAGGAAAGAGGGGATTGGCTGGATGGACCTGGGAGGCCCGGACCAGAACCAGGCAGAACCTCTGCTTGCTTCGCAGGTCTGTCTGTGCGGCTAATGCCAGGGGACTGCTGGCTTCGGTCGGTTCACATTCTCTTGCTGAATTGTCATCGTAGATCTTTTGGGAGACACAAATCCAGGCATGGAGGCAGATGAAATTAGAGAAGGAGAAAGTGGAGTGGGGTAGAGTTTCATTCAGTAACCACTAATTAGGCGCTTATTATGTGCTGGGCAGTATCCCCATTATAAAGTCCAAAATGTGTGTGTGTGTGTGGGGGGGTGATAGATAAGTCATTTTTCAGTAACGTCTGACCCTCAGTGACTGTATTTGGGGTTTTCTTGGCAAAGATACTGGAGCGATTTGCCATTTCCTTCTCCAACTCATTTTACAGAGGAGGAAACTGAGGCAAACAGGGTTAAGTGACTTGCCCAGGGTCACACAGCTAGTGTCTGAGGCCAAATTTGAATTCAAGAAGATGAGTCTGCACTATATCCTCTGTGTGCCACCTAGCTCTCTCTCTCCCTCTCTTCCTCTCTCCCCACTGTGCTAACTAGTTGCCTATACATACACATACCTAAGTATACACCCATGGGCAGCTAGGTAGCACAGTGTATATGCACATCAATACACATTTACACATGCATATTTAACAGTTGCTGCCCTCAGGGAGCTTAGGTTCTATTGCAAGGAAATAATTTCCATACAGATAAGCAAATACACAGTTGATACCAAACAAAGAAATGTGGTAACAGTAATTAGGGAGCCATTAAGATCCCACAAGTAATAGATGGAGGGCTGGCCTCAGAGACTGGGATACCTGCATTCAAGTCCACACTGGTCGTGTGATCCTGGGCTGGTCTCTCAACTTCTTGGTGTCCCTCCCCCATCATTCTCCAAGACAAGAGGAAGAGAAAGTGCCCAATGGCATCAGTAGAGTGGTTCCTGAGCAGGAGCTCCCTGTGGTGATGAAACACGAGTCAAGATTTAAAGAAGAGAAACTAGAAAAAGAGAAAAACTAAAGCCCCAGCTGCACCAGCAACTAGGATAGTAAACACAGTCCACAGGCAGGAAGGAACCAAACTTTAGCTGAGCCTTAAAGGAAAATAGAAAGAACGCTGACCAAAAAAATGGAAACTGGCTGTTATAAAATGACTATGAGCCAAGATTAACCCCACAGAAGAGACTGAAAATATGCCTCCCTCCCTTTTTTGCTGGGGTGGAGGGCCATGGGTGCGGAACACTATACTTAGGGGGTTAATTTTGCTTAGATCTTTTTCCTCTTTTGATTCTTTATTATAAGGCATGGCTCTCAAGGAGGAGCAAAGGGAAGGTTAGCTCAAGATATGAAGGTGATAGAAAAAATAAAGAATAGTAAAATTTAAAAGAGACAGATATTTGTTGAACTGAATTAACTCATAAAATAAAAGGAGCAGAAAGGGTAGGGACTAGATCTCTGACGTTATCAGCAAAGGGCGCCCTCCTGCCTCTGACGCAGGCTGGCACCTTCTTAGATTTGCCCAGGCTAGAGCCCAATCAGCTAAGTGACTCACCTAGAGTCACACAGTTGGCATGAGTCACAGGTAGGTCTCCTTGACTCTGAGGCCGCTCTCTAAGCCCCAACATGATGTTGTCTCTAAGTAGCCTGCTGTGGCCATTGATGGGGGAAGTCACAAGTGAAACCCTCATCTTCAGCACAAGGATTGGAGAGAGGGAAATCCCACGATGTCCAAGGCTCCACCAAATGACTCCCCCTCCTGTCCTTCTTCGAATGGGGCCTTGGCTGCCTTCCTGGGGCACTACTGCCCTTCTGACCTGTGCCAGTGATCTGATCCAATACCACTGGCATTAAGGAAGTGCTACCCTTGTGCCAGGTGCTGTTTGATGGCAATAAGCTGTAAATACATCACATAGACAAATATATAGCATACATATAAATACACATCATACATGAAAAACAGCCTCTGCTCTCAAGCAGCAGCAGTAGAGAGAGAAGAGCCTGGCAGACTTGAGGTCAAACCCTGCCTCAGACATTTACTAGCTGTAGGACCCTAGATAAGTCACTTAACTTCACTTTCCTCATCAGTTAAATAAAGTATAAAAAGGCCGCCTAAAGATCAAATGAAATAGCATATGCATGTGCTTTGTAAACCTTCAAATGTATACACAGCCTAGCTATCAAAACAATGATACCATGTTAGGGGCTCTTCATCTCCCGTGTAGAAGTAAAAGAAGGGCAAACCAGCGGGGACTCTGCCCCTCTTGGGAAGACAGTGACCCCTTTAGGATGCCAAAAGAACCATTAACACCAGTAGACAGGGGCATCTAGGTGGCTCAGTGAGTAGAGCACCCATCCTGGAGTCAGGAGGACCTGAGTTCAAATCCGCCCTCAGACACTTGACGCATATACGAGCTGTATGACCTTGGGCAAGTCACTTAACCCCAATTGCCCTGCCAAAACAACAACAAACAACAACAATACCAATAGAGGGGACAGATGTCCCCGAGGAGCTCCTAGACGAGACTGGACTCAGTGCCCCAGACACAAAGCTCAAGGAGCCACTGCACCCCAAGGCATGTAAGCTAATTATGAACAAGAGAGAAATGTTTCCATGTTAAGGACCTTAACCCGGGGAAATCGGGCCAGCAGCTCCAGAAGGGCCCAAACAGCTAGAGGACTGGGAAGACACAAAAGCCTGCCTCAACTACTGTAGATTCCCTCTGGTTAAGGAGTTTGATCAGTGGAAGGCTTGGTGCCCTTGGAAGACAGAGCCTAAGAATGAGGGTCTTTGTCCAGCTCAGTCTTAGGTTAGAGAGAGCCCAGACGCTGTTGGTAGGTACCATAAAAAATGGAGAAGTGGCTAGGAAGTATTTACTCCACCAAAGGGTGTAGTATCTGTGTATTTGTGTGTGTGTGTGTGTGTGTGTGTGTGTGTGTGTGTGTGTGTGACAGAGGCAGAGAGAGAGAGAGTGAGAGAGATCAGCCAAAGTCCTTTCATCTAATACTTGGGGCAAGTAAGCTCTCACACACTGCCCATACCCCCTGAGAAAGATTCCTAGCTTTGGAATTAAAAGGGAGCTTGTGGGACATTGAGTCCAACTTCATCATTTTACAGATGAGGTAACTGAGGCCCACAGAGGTAAAATGACCTGCCCAAGGTCACATGCATTATTACTAATACTAGTGATGATGATGACAACTAGCATCTTTAAGGTCTCCAGAGCATTTGTACATCCTCACAGCAACCCTGGGAAGTTGGAGGCATTATTAACCCTATTACACAGATGAGGGAACTGAGGCTGAGAGGTTAAGTGACTTGTCCGGGGTCACCAACAGCTAGCCAGTCAGTCAATAAACATTTATCAAGTGCTCATAAGTGCTAGACACACTGCTAAATGTTGGGGGACCAAAGAACAGCAGAATATGAACTCAGTTCTTCCTGACTTGAAATCTAATGCACTATATCCGCTATTCTACTCTGTGAGAGAGGCAGAATGTGAACTCAGCCCTCTGCATTCAAATCCAGTTTCTTTTCTACTATACCACACCTGAGCTGGAAGGGTAAAAGGCCAACAGCCTAAAGAATCCCTCCACTGATCCTAAAGTAATATGGAGCCCTCCAGTTTGGACACCCCTGTCTAAAGCTGTAATCCGAGAGGCTTCCAGAAAGAAACATTCCAGCTTCTAAAAAGTGGGTGATGGTTTTGACCTAACAACGAAAAGAACCCAATTCAGCTCTCTAAGCACTGGAAAATTTTCTGAACCTTCCCAGTGTAGGGGCTGGAGCGGGAGAGGGAAGGAGGGAGAGGTGTCCAGCTGCCCCTTCCTGAAGAGTGATGGAAGGACTCCGTGGATTATGTCAAGCACAGCCCAGGAAAAGCTTGAAATGGGGCTAGAGATGGAAAGTCCAATGTGTGGCTGGCCAGTGTCATGTCATTGCTCCTGATAGAGCTGTAACCTGAGGCCCCACCTGGGAGCCAGAACTGAGTTGAAAAGAGGCTTCAGGGAGAGAGGCAGCCCTGGGACCAAGGACAGAGCATACATCTGGAGCTGCCTAACGAACAGCAGGCAGGTGGGACTTGGTGGATCCAGGGGGCTGTGGGTAAGTCATTTGCTCTGAAAAGAGATGGTAGGGTTGGGTGGGGAAGACAAGGTCAGGATCTCTCTCCCCAAACTGGGATGTACAGCTGTGTTTAGAGAGAGCAAAAATATATAGGGGCCCCTGTTGTTTTTCCTCCCCTTATGTTCAGTGCCTGCCTTTGCCTTGTGAAATACCCATTTAGAGCTGGGAAATCATAATGGAATCAGGACTGAGGGAAATTCTCATTTAATAGATAATGAAATTGAGGTCAAGAGAAGGAAAGGGACTTCCTAAGTGCTAAGCGAATCATGCTATGATGGATTGATCTAACTGTCTATCTGTCTGTCTGTCTGCCTATTTGTCTGCCTGCTTGCCTGCCTGTCTGCCTGTCTGTCTATCTGTCTGTCTATCATCTGTCTGTCTATCTATCTATCTATCTATCTATCTATCTATCTATCTATCTATCTATCATCTGTCTGTCTATCTATTTATCATCTATCTGTCTATCTACATGTCTATCTCTCTCTATCATCTGTCTGTCTGTCTGTCTGTCTGTCTGTCTATCTACTATTTAATTTATAATCAAGATAATATCCAATTATGTATTTCTTACAAGTCATTTCACTGTGTCTCCATTTCCTCATCTGTAAAATGAGGGGGTTGGACTTAATGACCTCTGAGGTCTCTCCAGATCTAAAGCCTACAATCCCGCAAAAGCCAATGGGCCTTCCTCTGCAGATAGAGACACAAAGTAGGCAGAACTTGGAACCAGAGAGATGCTCCAAACTTCCCTCCAGGGCACATTGGCTGAGAACCTCTGGAACAAAATTTTGCCTTGAGCTGAAATTAGGGACCTGGTTCAGGTACCCACTATTGTCATTGCCCAGCCTCAGTGGGAGCCTGTTTTGGCTTCAACCTCTTTCCCAAGCCCTGAGATGCCTCCACAGGCCTCCAGGACCCCTCAGTCAAGACCCCCTTGACTGCATCGAGACCCGTTTCTATGATAGCTTTAAGGTTTGTGAATCATTTTATTTCGTGTAATTCTTACAAGGGAAGTGGGGAATGGTAGGTGCTTTTATTATCCCGCTTTTAGTTTGAGCGACTTTCCCAGGGTCAGTCAGTCAATAAGCATTTTATGAAGTGCCTACTACAGGCCAGACACAGTGTTTAAGAGCTGGGACAAAAGATTGTCTCTTCTTTAAAAGAACTCCCCGTCTATTGGGGTAAACATTATGCAAACAACTTTGTACAAACAAAGTATATATCTGCAGGATAAATTGGAGGTAATCAGCCAGACGGCAGTAGTATTGAGGACTCGGGAGGGCTTCCTATAGAAGATGAGACTCTAGCTGGGACTTGGAGAAACCAGGAGGTGGACACCAGGAGAGAGAGCATTCCAGGCAGCGGAACAGCCGGCGACTATGCCTGGAGTCGGGAGATAAGAGTATCTAGTTTGAGGAACAGCCCGGAACCCAGTGTCACGGGATGGAAGGGGGGAGGGGTGGGGTTTAGGTGTAAGCAGACTGGAAAGGCAAGTTATGAAGGGCTTATTTGATCCCGGAGGCGAAAGGGCCACTGGAGTTATTTAATACAGGGATGACACGGTCAGATCGGCGCTTTGGGGAGATCTCTTTGACAGCTGACGGGAGGAGGGACTGGAGTGGGGAGAGCCTTGGGGCAGACAGACTCCTCTCCCCGCAGGTTATTGCAATAGCCCAGGTGTGACGTCTGCACTAGCCGAGTGGCAGGGTCCGAGGAGAGAAGGGGGCGTATCCAGGGCACGGTGCGCAGGTGAAATTGATAAGGGGAGGTGTTGCAGAGGTGAAATCGACAGGCCTTGGCTACAGCTCGGATGGTGGGATGGAGGGGTGGGGAGTGAGAGGGGCACAGAGGTACAAAAGGACTCAGGTTGTGAGCCTGGGGGACTGGAAGGAGGGTGGGGCCCCAGGTAGGATTCCAGCTCAGGTCTTCCTGATTTCAGCTGTCTTCGACTCCCAGCTTTGGTGCTGGGACCCGAAATATTATTTAGACCAAATGAGGAAACTGAGGTCCAGAAGTTTAGAGATTGGCCCGACGTCACACAGCTAATAAGTGACGGAGTCCGAATTGAAACGCAGGTCCCCAGACTCCAAGAAAAGCCCTTTTCTCCCTTTCCTACACTGCCTTTCTACTCCTTGGGAAGAGGGATCCTGGAGGAATGGGACAGCGATGGTCTCAGGGTCAGAGCCATGGGCGGGGGGTGGTGCGTGGAAGAGGGAGGTCAGGGGGAGGGAGAGAACGCTGAACCCAGCGTCCCGGGTCAGGGGCGGGAGGAGCTGATTGACAGCTGCCACTAACGAAGGGCGTGACCTTCTTCTGTCTCCATTCTGATTGGTTATTCGAGAGATGGGTGGGGCATAAATGGGGCGGGGGTGGGGTTCTCTTTTATAAATTCTGATTGGTCATCATTCTCTTCCGCTTGGGGCTGGACAGAAAGATTCATAAGTGCCTTAGCCTATTAAGTTAAGAAGAAAGGCTTCCACCCTAGGTCACCCCCAGCTTGGGATCCATCCGCAGACGGATCAGGGCCGACGACCCGTCCAAGGCCCTAATCCTCCTCCCGCCGCATCTGCGCCTCGAGCCCGCTGAACTCTGGGATTTGTAGTACAGCCTCCCGAAGGGCGGCACAGAAGGGACTTCCTGGAAACTACCATTCCCTAGATGCTCCGCGGAGAGGGCGGGGCGGCCATGGGAGGAGCTTACTTCCTGTGAGTCCTGGAAAGGAGACATGACGTCACTGGGCGTCTCTGGGAGCTTGCTCTGTGTGGCGGGGATGGCTAGGAGGGTGGGGGCTTTCTTCTCTGGCTGTCAAATGGAAGTCACTTCCGTGCCCTCCGCCCCACCTCCAACCTGGAATGACCGTTCTCCTCCCACCCCGCCCATTCCGCACATCGTACCCTGCAGCTCATCCTCCTCCAGGAAGCCTTCGCGGCCTGGGGTGCTTTCAACCCATCCATCATAGCTCTGTCCCATTCTAACTTACAGTGGCTTTACCCTCCTAGACTGTAAAGCCAAGGCTTCTTCCATTTACACCCTTCTCAACCAGCCGGTGCAGTGCTTGGAGCCCTGGAGCCAGGAGGCCCTGAGTTCAAATTTAACCTCAGACACTTACTAGCCCTATGACACTGGGCAAGTCACTTAACCTCTGCCTGCCTCGGTTTTCCTCATCTGTAAAAGGGGGATGGTAACGGCGCCTACCTTTTAGGGTTGTTGTGAGGTTAAGTTGTGAGAATAGTGGTGTGGATATGATTATTGTGTGTTCCATGGAGTATCATCATAGGAAAGGTGACCATTCTGCTGTTGCTCCCTGATGTTTGTACAACTGTTGCAAAGGCGTATACAACAATTGATTTTTGTATTTGAATACTGCTACTACTTCTACCATTAATACTATCACCACCACCACTACTACTAATATTACAATTACTTCTACCATTAATACTGGTAATACCATAGTAATATCATAATACTAACATTACTACTACTTCTACCATTAACACTACTACCACCGCCACTACTACTTCTACTACTACTCTTAATTCTACTACTACTTCTACTATTACTATTACTACTACTGCTACCAGTGATTTAATTGGCATGGGAAACTCCTAATCAATTAATAAACATTTATTAACCACTTACAATGTGCCAAGCACTGTGGATATAAAAAAGAAGCAAAAGACAGTCCCTGCCCTCAAGGAGCTTCCAATCTAACAGGGAGACAACAAGCAAATAGATATATACGAACTGAGCTAAATACAGGATAAATAGGAGATAATCAAAAAAGGGAAATTACTGGCTGCCAGGTGAGGACAGTCCCTCTACCAAAGCAGGTTGGCACCCTCTCTGTAACTTGGAGCCTTAGCCAGTTGCGGGGAGCTCTTCAAAGTTCAGCGACTCACCCAGAGTATGTGCCTGAGGCAGGACAACAGCAGCCCATATTTTATAGAGCGCTTTATATTTTACAAAGCACTTTCTCTAGAGCAAGGCCTGTGGGGTAGATGGAGTTCTTGCTATCTCCAAGAGTGGGTATTACCTCATTTTTCTGTCTCTGTCTATTTCACACTTTCTATCTGCCCTAGTCTCCCCTCTTTGGGATGTAGTGGACAGAGTGCTGGACCAATAGCCAGAAAGACCCAGGTTCTGATCTTACCTCTGACACTCTTACTATCTGTGTGTCTCTGTGTGGCCATGGGCAGGTCTCTTAAAGCCTCAGTTTCCTTAGCTGTAAAATGGGGATTAAAAATGCCTATCTAAAAAATACCTACTTGAGTTGTCCTTAGGTTCCTGTGGGATAATGTATACAAACTGCTTTGTAAACTTCAAGATGCTTCAAAATGTTGGCTGTGATGATGGTGATGCCTAGAATGAGAAACTGCAGTCTTGGCAAGACTGAGTCTGCTGTCTGAGAAACAGCTTAGCTAAGTATTAAGTTTTACACTGGTAGGTTGGTCAATCGGTGATGAAATCTTTGCCCATGACGCCCATGAAACAAAGAAAAAATGCAAGATGACCTCTGTCCTTCGGAGCACCTTTCCCCTGAAGATGGCAGAGAAAGGGGACAGAGGGTGCTAAGAATCACATCATTTTTAAACTGTAAAACTGTAAAATTCAACTTAGATGTTGCTTCTCCAAATGTGAAATCTTTATTCAGTGACCCATGTGTAGACATGTGACAGTAGGAAATAAGTAAATAAAACCAAAAGAAAGAAGGAAGCTGCAACCAAGTACAAAGATAGGCCACACTGAAGGAAGAGTTGGTTTTATCAGGGACTGTCTTTTGCTTCTTTTTACATCCCCAGTGCTTATCACAGTGTCTGGCACATAGTAAGTGGTTAACAAAAGTTTATCATGTGCCTACAGGCAGCGAGAAATATAAGCTCTCTTTATTTATTTGTTTAGTGAGTATTTTTTTATTTTATTCATTATTTAAAAATAAAATTTTTAAATGGTCAAAGGATAGGAACAGACAGATCTCGAAGGGAAAAGATTCAACAACCGTATGAAAAATTCACCAAATCACTAATAGTTAGGAATATGAAGATTCAAAAAACTCTGAGGTTCCATCTCACATCCTTCAAATTGGCAATGATGACAAGAACAGAAAATGACAATTGTTGGAGGGGCTCTGGGAAAACAGGAACACTTCTGCCATCTATTGGTGGAGCTGTGAACTGGTCTAGCCATTCTGGAAAGCAATTTGGAATTATGCCCTCAAATTCGTGTGTGTGTGTGTGTGTCTGTGTGTGTCTTTGGTGGGGGAGTCATCTCCCTCTGACCTATGTCTTGCCACTGGACTCAAATGACCCTGGAGAGAGTGAGGCTGATGACTTTGCAGAGCCTTGCCTCACTAAAATCCAATTCAATTGCAAGTGAAGACATCACCCTTCTGATGTCAGTGGTCCTCTTTGAGAATGAAGGACAAACAACCCCCCTCTCCCCACACACACTTTGATCGATCAATATACCACAACTAGGCATATACCCTAAAGAGATAAAAGAAAGAGGAAAAGGACCTATATGTACGAAAATATTCATAGCAACTAATTTTGTTGTAGTAAAGAACAGGAAACTAAGAGGGTGCCCATTGAATAGGAAATGTCTTGAACTAACTCTGGTATATAAATGTAATGGAATATTATTGCTTTGTAAGAAATTTCAAAAGAGGGTTTCAGAGAAAACGGAGACAACCTGTATGAACTGATACAAAGTGAAATGAGTAGAACCAGGAGAATATTTATACAGTAACACCAGCATTGTAAAGAATGACAACTTTGAAAGATTCAAGGACACTGATCAATGTAATAAATGATCTTAATTCCAGAAGACCCATCACAAAGCAGGCTGCCCACCACAACAGAGAAATGATGGATCCAAGATGCAAAATAAGATACACGGTGTTGACAAAGCTAATGTGGGGATTTGTTTTGCTTGATTATTTGTATGTGTTCCAAGGGCTTGGTTTTCCTTTTTTTTCATGGGGGGTTGGATGTGTAGAAGGAATAGGGATGTTAGGGATAGGATAGTCAAAAGAGAAAAATTTCAAAAGGAAAAAAGTGTCATTGAAGCATTTTTTTTT
>CM053625.1:332682329-332730177 GCA_028646595.1 Phalanger gymnotis
GGTGGAGAGGCAGGCAGAAGCCCCTTAAAGGAAACCCATCCATCTCCCTAAATGAGAGTGAATGTAGAACTCTCAAGTATGAAAATACTGGATGGTGAGGACAGCTGGTTATAAATTATTCTATAAGGTAATCACCTATGAGCCGACTTTCTTGACAGTTTAAAACCTATAGCCCCCTAGCAAAGGCTCCTAGTTTTGCTGCCTGAGGAGAGAAGGAGACAGAGGAAGGCGATGCTCTCATCTAGAGCAAGAATTCCTAATCCTCCAACTGGGACCCAGGCCACCCACCTGTATAAGCATCAGCCCCACCATCCCCTCTCCTCCACAAGAATAGCCTGGGAGCCTTTGTCAATGCTTTGCTAAAAGTTCTGCAGCTGCTAAAACCCACAACATTCCCCTGGTCTATTTAACCCTGTCAAAAAAGGAAATGAGGTTAGTCTAGCATGACTTGTCTTAGATAGAACCTCCCTAATTCTGTGTCTCCCCTACCCTGTTCTTCTTAGGATGTTCACTTAACTGGCCCCTTAATCACCCTAGAATTTTGTGAGACATCGAAGAGAAGAAGCTCGCTGTCCTACAGCTTGCAAATTCAACTTTCTTATCAATTTTTCGATCTATTCTTGTGGCAATTCTCCCATTTCCCATTGTCTTTCTTAATTATTTTTCCAAACAAAAATTGACTTTTTCTCTCCTCCCTTCCCCTGAAAATAAAACAAACATATATAGTCAAGCAAAACTCCAAATTGGCTATGTTAAAACAAAAATGTCTCATTCTGAATCCATCAAATATCTATCTGGAGGTGGACGACATGTTTTATCATGAATCTTCTGGAATTGTGATTAGTCATTGTGTTTCTCAGAGTTCCTAAGTCTCTCCGAGTTGTTTGTCTTTACAGTATTGTAGTTATGGTATAAATTTCTCACTTCATTTTGTATCAGTTCCTGCAGATATTCCCAGGTTTCTCTGAAAACATCCCTTCCATTTCTTATAGCACAATAGTATTCTATCACATTCACTTGTCCAGCCATGCCTCAATTGATGGACATTCTTTCAGTTTCCAAGTCTTCCACACAACAACAAAAAAAAGCTGCTATAAACATTTTTGTACATATGGGTCTCTTTCCTTTTTCTTTGATGTCTTTAGGGCATAGACCTAGTGGTGGTATCACTAGATATGCACAGTTTAATAGCTATTTGGGCATAGTTCCACATCACTTTCCAGAATGGCTGGACCAGTTCACAGCTCCACCAGCAATGCATTAGCCTCCCTAGTTTCCTATAGCCTCTCTATCTTTCTTCATTTTCCTCATTTGCCAACTTTGCTAATCTGATGGGTGTGAGGTGGAACCTCAGGATCATTTTAATTGCCATTTCTGTAATTATTAATGATTTAGAGAGCATTTTATATGGTTATTGCTAACTGAAAACTCATATCCTTTGACCATTTATCAATTATGGAACAGTTTTTATCCTTATAAATTGGTATCAGTTCTTTATGTGTTAGAAATGAGATTTTTATCAGGGAAATGCTGCTAAGATTATTTTTATCATTTACTTATTTTCTAATTTTAGCTGCATTGTTTTTGTTTGTACAAAACCTCAAAATTTTAGGTAGTCAAAATTGTCCATTTTTCCTTCTGTGATCCTATTTCTTGTTTGGTCATGAGCTCTTTCCCTATCTATCAATTTGGCAGTTAATTTTTTCCTTGCTCTTTTAATTTGTTTGTGATATTACCTTCTATGTTTAAATCATATGCCGATTTAGAGTTTATCCCACTGCATCCAGGGCTATCTCACCGAACCCAGATGTCTCTGGAGGAGTTAGTGAGGCTGATGACTTTGCACAGCTCTGCCTCACTTCAATTCAGTGCAAGTCATGACATCACCTCCCCAATGTCAAGGTCCCCTTCGAGAATGAAGGCCAAACAACAACAATATCTTGGTGTACAGTGTGAGATGTTGCTCTACATCTAGTTTGCCAGACTGCTCTCTAGCTTTCCCAACAATTTTTGTTGCAAAATGAATTCTTGCCCCAGTAGCTGGGAGCTTTGGGTTTATCAGATGGGCTACTATGCTCATAAACTTTGTATATGATATATCTAATCTGGTCTACTGAGCAACCTCTAGTTCTTACCCAGTTCCAATTATTTTGATGATTATGGCTTTGTAATATAGTTTGAGATCTGGTACTGCTAGGCCCCCTTCCTTCCCACTTTTAAGAAAAAAAATAATTTCCTTGAGATTCTTGACCTTTTGTTCTTCCAGATGAATTTTGTCAATTTTTTTCTAGCTTTATAAAGTAATTCTTTGGTAGTTTGATGATTAGTACAGCACTGAATAAGTAAATTAATTTAGGCAGCATTGTCATTGCTATTGCATTGCTTTGGCCTACCCACGAGCAATTAATATTTCTCCAATTATTTAGATCTGTATTTGCATGAAGAGTGTTTTGAAATTGTGTTGTCTCCATGGTCTTTCAAATAACCGTGACAAGTGGCTCAGTAGCCACATCTGCCAATTCTCCAAGTACCTAAGGTAGGGCCAGGTGCCTTGAATTCATCAAAGGTAGCGAGGTAGCCTCTTACTATGACAAAATAAAAATAGTTAGCAGTTAGAGAGCACTTTAAGGTTTTCAAATCACTTTACAAATATTCTCTCATTTTGTACTCACAACAACCTTTGGAGGTAGGGTAAGTTATTTCCATTTTACGCATGAGGAAGTTAAGGTTTACAGAGTTTATGGAACTTGCCCAGGGTCACATAGATAGCAAATGTTTGAGGCTGCATTTTTAAAAATTCAATTTTATTTTATTTTCAGTTCCAAGTTCTCCCCTCCCCCCATTCATTTAGAAGGCAAGAAAAAGAAAATCCATTACAAATATGTATAGTCATTCAAAACTAATTCCCACATTAGCCTTGTCCAAAAAAAAAGAATGAGAGAGAGAAAGAAAGCTTCAATATGTACTCTGAGTCATCATCTCTCTCTCTCTCTCTAGAAGTGAGTGGCATGTTTCATTATGAGTCCTCTGGAAGTGTACTGTATTGATCAGAGTTCCCAAGTCTTTCAAAGTCATTTGTCTTTACAGTATTGTTGTTATTGTATGATTTGTTCTCCTGGTTTGGCTCACTTCATTTTGCATCGGTTCATACAAATCTTCCCAGGTTTTTCTGAATCTATCCCCTTCATCATGTCTTATAACACAGCAGTATTCCAATACATTCATCTACCATAACTTGCTCATCCCTTCCTCAATTGCTAGGTATTTTTTTCAGTTTCCAAGTTTTTAAGCTGCTATAAATATTTTTGTACGTATGGATCTTGAGACCACATTTGAACTCAGGTCTTCCTGATTCCATAGGCCACCTCAATGCTCTCTTGGGGATCAATCTGCCCTCACTCACTTCTGTTCTATCTTTATGATATCAAAGATAATTCTCCTTGGCAGAGCTGATCAAAGCAAAATAAACTTTATTGCTATATTGCAGTGATCCTTTATCATCATTCTGTTTCCCTTTTGGAGTTTCCTCCTTTCCCCAACAAAGTTTGAGTCCATTTAATTTTCTTTAGGTGAACTTAGCAGCCTCAGCTCACTTAGAGACCTCTGATATAGGATCAGGCTAAGTTTTTGTATTCACAACCCTGTTACCTGTTGATGCTTTCTATGATTTTTTTTTAATTGATTGATTTTGTTTTGAAACAACCCACTTCCTAAACCAAACCCCCACCCCAATATATAAAGCACATTGCCTGAAAATAGTTAAGGAAACCTGCCCATCACTGTATTTGCCAATGAGATATCGCTTCCCACTTTGGTAGTTTATAGATTGTTAACAGAAAAGGAAGATGTATCTTTTAACTCTGTTGATTGCTGTATTTAACCTCAGTTTTTGATCTCTTATTATTGTATATATCTTTCTAAAATCTAAACTAGTCAATGCATTGCTTGGGTATCCCCATGGGAAAAATCCCTCCTTTTCCTCTTTATTGGAGTTGCTTCTTTTTTTGTCTAAAGAATTTCATTTGTGAATTTCCCATCCTTTCTGGACTGATTTCCACTGTAGAATTTTAGTGTATGGGCGTCTACCTGTCCTTTCTCTTAATACTTTGAAATCTACTCTCCCCAGGTCTAGGATGCACATCACAGTCCAGTGTTCTCCTCTATCGCAAATTCAAAGATAGAGTGGTTACGCTTCCCAATCTCCATCATTTCCTAGTTCCTGTTGGTGAGATTCAGATCCAGAAAGTTATTTCCCCTCGTTGATTCTTCTACCTTTTGAAGAGTGAAATTGACATTATTATTTTTACTAGCCCTGATCAGGAAACTGACATTCCTGTATTTTAAGCTGTGGTCCAAAAATCCAAATCCAAATCCAAGTCAAAACCACATTCTTTTTTTTAAATTAAGATTTTTCTTATTTTTAGTTTACAACACTCAGTTCTGCATGTTTTTGGCTCCAGATTTTCTGCCCCTCCCTCCCTTCCCCCCTCCCCACCCAAGATGGCACGGAATCTGATATATCTTCTACATACATCTTTGCATTAAACTTATTTACACAATAATCAAGTTGTAAAGAAGAATTATGACCGATGGAATGAATCATGAGAAAGAAGAAACAAAACCAACAAAGAAGAAAACAGAGAGAGAGAGCAAATAGTTTGCCTCAATCTGTATTCAGACTCCATAATTCTCTGGATGTGCATAGCTTCTTCCATCATGAGTCTTTTGGAGTTGAATTTGAACCTTGTACTGCTGAGAAGAGTCAAGTCTATCAAAGTTAGTCATCACAGAATCGGTATATCTGTAGTTGTGTACAATGTTCTCCTGGTTCTGCTCTGCTCACTCAGCATCGTATCATGTAGGTCTTTCCAGGTTATTATGAATTCCGTATCTTCCCCATTTCGTATAGCACAATAGTATTCCATTACATTCATATACTGCAACCTATTTAGCCATTCCCCAATGGATGGGCATCCCCTTGATTTCTGATTCTTTGCCACCACAAAAAGAGCTGCTATAAATATTTTTGTACATACAGGTCCCTTTCCCATTTGTATGGTATAAAAATGTGCATACTCTTTGACCCAGCAATACCACCTCTAGGACCGTATCCCAAAGAGATCACACAAAACCCCATTCTTAACCAGCTTTTTACTTTCCTGATGAGCACTAGTTAGCAGCAGAGTCAGGATTAGAAGGCTCCTACTATAACGAGTACAATTCAACAAAGGTAGACTGAGGCACATATTCTGCAAGCAAGATAACTGCTAATTAGCAGGGCACAAATCTGGTAATAAAGGAGGTCTAATGACTGCCTCAATTAACCAAAAGAGGAGAAGCAGCTCCTTTTTGTAAGATTTGAACAAAGTACAGAATAGGGCAGGTGAGGAAAGAATACAATTGGTTACAGGAGTGGTAGCCCCATGGGGGTGAGGACAACATAATTAGTTACATCAGGAAAAGGGTTCACACATAAGTGGGGCCAAGACTACCCTTCTCTGTCTTAGAGGACTGCTTTATTGTTTTAAGGAACTCATCTGCAAACCGAGGCTATTGATAGTGGACCAGGGGCTCACTGACTCCTGGGAATGAGAGAAAATCACTTTTAATTGGGCAAGCATAGGCTAAGACGGAACCAGGACAACTTGTAGGCCCTCAAAGACAACACACAGATGTCATGGAGTTTTCTCAGGAGCTAAAGTTTTGAGGGATCACAAATTTTCTTGGCACAAAGTGATTTGCAAGTGGTGCTGAGATAACAATTCTCTTAGAATTAAAGCATTTTGTAAGAGTATTGAACCTCTAAACTTAGCTCTGAGTTTTTCTTTAATTAAAAGTGATCAATGGAGACTACTTTTGGCATCCAACTATGAGAGAAGACTGAACTTTTGAACGCATGATGTCTTCACTCAGAGACAAAGAAAGGCTTGATACAGGATAGAACCAATGGAATCCAATATAAAATACAGGATCAGTGTTTGATTTTCAGGCTACTAAGATTTCAGGCTCTGGCTCTGAGAACACAAACTCCCATGCTCATGAAGGCCCTGGAAGGCAGGCACAGCAGGCTAGCCAGGAGTGAGGCCGGTGCTCTGAAATTTCATCAATTCTCCCTGTTCATAGACTTCCTATGGTTTTCAACTGACATCAGGAAAAAGACCAAAGTTCTCTGCTTGGCATCTGAGGCCAAACTGTACAGGGGGAATTTGAGAGCTTTTGCGTGGAGGTGGTAAGAGAAGCAGAAGGAGAGAATGGAGAAGTAGAAAAGAGAGAAAAACTGGGAGATTAGAGAGGAGAGCAAAAGGAACAATCCAAGGAATCCGCCTTGGGGGATAATTCTAATGACCTCTTTTCTCTTATTTTTCTAGATACCCAAGCAGTCATGTATGGGTCAATCCCGAAGAGGTACTGTGTCTACCCCAGCCTGCTCCAATTTTCTGCTCCAGGGTCTTAACTATCCTTAATACTAACTTAAATTTAAACACTAACCAAATCTTAATTAAGAATTCTGATCCTTAGAGCAGACTCAGTTGGCTCACTCAGTCAATAAGTGGCTGCATTGTCTGTGGGCTCAGGGAAAGAGAGTTTAGGAGAGATCTTGTCGAAGACACTTATGAGCTGTGGGATCCTGGGCAAAGTGCTTTAATTTCTCTGTTCCTCAGTTTCCTTATCTGTAAAATGAGGGAGTTGGACTTGATGCCATTTATCATCCCTTCCAGCTTGAAATCTTTCTGTGATTCCCCCCCCCCGCCCCGCCCCCATCTGGCCTTTGCCCCCAGCACTTTCTTCTCTCCCCACTCCTACCTCCTCAGTCCTCTGGAGGGTCAGAGCAGATGCTGGAACATGGGTCAAAGCCTTGTTTGTGTCTGGGCAACAACTACCTTATTCCTCCCATCCTGATGCCCTCCTCGTTTTACCTCAATCTCCGCCCAGCCTTTCCTTCACCTGCCATGTTCCTCTGCCTCTCCACTAAGTGTCTTGACCCCCATTCCCTCTCGGCAGCGCCTCCCCATTTGAGTCGACAGTGCAGGAACCAGGCCTTCATGTGTGGAGGGTGGAAAAGCTGAAGCCTGTGCCTGTGCCCCCTGAGAGCCGCGGAATCTTCTTCTCTGGAGACTCCTACCTTGTCCTGCACAATGGCCCAGATGAGCAGTCCCACCTGCACCTCTGGATTGGTCAGTAGAGATGGAGTCCAAAGAATGGGCACAGGCTGAGGATGGGACTGGGGGGAAAATCTGGAGGGAAGAAGAGAAGCCAGGGAAGGGCAGGCTTTGAGGGTGGTGAGAGAAGCACCAACGAATGCCAACGGGGGATCTGGAAGACTTCATCCTTGGTTCTTGCTCCTCCCCTCCCCTCTCCTCCCCTCCCTTCCCCTCCTCTCCTCTCCTTTCTTCTTCTCCTCTCCTATATTCCTCTCCTCCTCTCCCTCCCCTCCTCTCCTTTCTTCCTCCCCTCCCCCTCCCCTCTCTTCTCCTCCCCTCTCCTCTCCTCTCCCTTCCATCCTCTCCTCTCCCTTCCCTCCTCTCCTCTCCCTCCCCTCCTCTCCTTTCTTCCTCTTTCCTCTCCTTTTCCCTCCCCTCCCCTCCCTTCCTTTCTTCTTCTCTTCTCGTCTCCTTTCTTACTCTTCTGCTCTCCCTCCCCTCCTCTCCTTTCTTCCTCTTTCCTCTCCTTTCTTCCTCTTCTCCCCCACTTCTCTCCTCTCCTCTCTTCTCCTCTTCTTTTCCCTCCTCTCCCAGGTCAGCAGTCCTCCCGAGATGAGCAAGGAGCCTGTGCAGTATTATCTGTGCACCTCAACTCTTCGCTGGGGGAGAAGGCAGTGCAGCACCGGGAGGTCCAGGGCAACGAGTCCGACCGCTTCATGAGTTACTTCCCTCGAGGCCTCCAGTACCAGGTCAGAACCCAGTCTACGTGCTGGGGCTCTCCGAGGCTTTGATCTGTGGGTAGTTGACAGGTGAATGGCAGACCTGTGGCCCCGGGGCCATCTCTGGGAATCCCATTCACATTGACTGCCTGTGTGTCCATCTCTTTAAACTTGACCATTCAGGCTTGGAAGACAGGACCTCCCATCCCTCCTAAACACCAGCCTGAACGGGCTTTGGGGGGCTTTATTTCATCCTCATTTCACCCTCCAGGCTCTCTGTGGGGTGATGGTTCCCCTTTGCCCTGGATCACTGGGGTCCTGGGGTACTTTCTCTCTGAGTTCTTGTATCCATTCCTTGTCCTCCCAGAACCCCAGGGAAGCAAGTAGATGAGTGTCTGTCTCTCTCCAAGGAGGAGCCTTAGGTGAGGCTCAGGCTCCATGATCTGTTGTTCTGTGCTCTAGGAAGGAGGTGTGGAGTCAGCATTTCACCGAGCCTCGTCTGGAACTCCCTCAGGCCCCATCCAGAGACTCTACCAGGTCAAAGGGAAAAAGAACATTCGAGCCACGGAGCGGGCCCTTAGCTGGGAGAGCTTCAACACTGGAGACTGTTTCATTCTGGACTTGGGCCGTGTGAGTTGGCAAGGCTGCATATGTTTATGATGGAGGTTGGGTGAGGGCTCCACAGGAGGCCAAACGCTCGCCCTCAATTAACTTAGGATTTGTTTAATGAAGGACAGACCTAGGCAGAGCCATCCACTCCTCTTCTGTTGCTAGGGGAGACTCTAGGATAATTTCCATGGCCCTGGTGTCAGCTACCAGGGGCATGATGGGAGTGAAGTATATTGACTCTAAACCAAAAGTCTAGCAGGCCTGGATGAGCTCCTTCTTCCTATGAATAGAGCCAGTCAAAAAAATCAGGCTTGAACTCAGCTGCCATCAGCTGCTGCTGCCCTCTCCTGTTTGTCTGCTGCACTGCCGCTGCTGGACTCTCCAGCCTGGGTAGCAGATGCTCTTTCAGCGAGCCCAGCCTGAGGCTATTTCCACTCTTGTGAGTCTAGCCACCTCAGGCAAAAGCCTCCTGTGGCAAGTCTTAACGGTTCCAGTGGGCATGACTAGGGCATCCAGCATCCTTGCTAGAAGGATGAAAAGCCTAGGGCAGACCACGGTATGGGTCCTTATCCCTCCTAGCATTTTTAACAAGAGGAATCAGCTTAAAAGGAGCAGCAAAGGGCATTCCAAAGGGGAAATAAGTTGGAATAAGGTAGATTGTGTGTGTGTGTGTGTGTGTGTGTGTGTGTGTGTGTGTGTGTGAAGCACGATTTTCCTTTCAATCGGTAATCCTGAATTGGATGTTTAATATATTGACTTTGAGGTAATTGTGAGGGCAGCTAAAGGGAAATATATAGCAACCAGTCAGAGAAACTGATTGGGGCTGGGGCGAATCATAGGAAAGTGCCAATCACTTTAGCTTTCTGGGCCTTAACTTCCCCTTTTGCATAACGGGGATAATACTTCACAGGTTTGGTTTTTTTTTTTTGGTGGGGATAAAATGAGATAATGTACATAAAGTGCTCTGTAAATGTCAGGTATTATCATTCTGTGTTTTGGAGTTGTCAGCCTAAAGGTGATCACTCAAACCAATGAATAGATGTGCTGTCTGAAGGCCAGTGACAAAGAGAACAAACACTGAGGAGTTACTGGAGACTTGTCTTACCTCAAGAAAACAATAAAGTCTTATTAAGGGGAAGAGCAGTGTTAGTTCGAACATCAGCCTAGGGGGGTATCTTTAAAGGGAGGCGGCTAGGTGGCTCAGTGGTTAGCATGCCGGACTTGGAGTCAGGAAGATCTAAGTTCAAATCTGGTCTCAGTCACTTATTAGCTGTGTGACCCTGGGCAAGTCACTTGACTCAGTTTCCTCATCTTAAAAATGAGCTGGAGAAGAAAATGGCAAACCACTCTGGTACCTTTACCATGAAAACCCCAAATGGGGTGACAAAGAGTTGGACGAGACCTAACAACAATCTTTAAAGGCATTAGGCTCCTATTAACATCCTGTACGGGGGTCCCAGCCATCGGGATTGTTAAACTGAAAGTACATTTTTAGTGGGGTTAGACATCTCTAAAGCAGGTTATGAGGTCCTGTTAATAACATATAGGAACCTAGTTTTCCAGCAAACCTTGGAGCTATTTACCAGGTGAATTTTTTTCTTTTGAGAAATGAGTGCAAATTTCAGGAGCTAATTAGGAATTTAGGGAATTGGATAGATATGGGTGAAAGTTAAAATTTTGGGAAGAATATAATTGTGATAAAAGTAATATAGGATTTGGAGTTAGTCGTGAGAAGAGTCAGAATTAGCACGTAAGACACAGCCTGGTAGATAGCCTGTATATGACCTCACAGGTACAAGGAAACCCAAATGAAGCATGGACATCTAATCCAATCAGCATATATATCTGCCAGGTCTAATGATTCACTTAGTACCTATTACATCCATCGTATTTGGGATGCTTCCTGGAATTCACTGGAACACAGAAACCTCAACTGGAAATATTCACTTAAAAAATAAAAGGTCTGTTGTTTTTCATAAAATAGAATCTTTCACTCTTGTGACTTCATAACAGAAGTATAGTTTATTCCTCATGAATTTATTTGCCACAGGGAGTAAATGGCCTTAACATTTCCACCCCACCCCCAACATTCACACTCACCTCTCCCTGATTAAGAAGCAGGCTAACTTTTTTAAAGGGCAGCTGGGTGGTGCTATGGATAGGGCACTGGCCCTAGAGTCAGGACGACCCAAGTTCAAATCTGGCCTGAGACACTTCTGGCCTGAGACACTTGACGTTTACTAGCCGTGTGACCCTGGGCAATTCTCTTAATCCCAATTGCCTTGCAAAGAAAAAAAACATTTTCTTTTCAAAATGCATTCTACTCCAAGGAAACAAACCAGAGAATGGTTAAGTTGGCAGGGTCCTTGTAAGTCACCAAAGATAATCTTATTTCCTTCTACTGATAGCCATTAGTAACTGAGCTAAAATGTTGTTTTGGCCAGTCCTGAGTCAACTCAGAAAAGGTTCCTGTGATCTTGAGTGACAGAAACAGATCCCACCACAAGCATAACCAACCAACTGAGGGGCTTTTGAAGGCTAGCCCTCTAGCGGGGATTGCCGACAAATTTTCTTTAATGGATATCGGTGGCAGGAAGAGCTCCTTGTTTTAAAACCGCAAAGGCCTAGGCCATTTTCTGTACCCCCTTTCCCTCTTCTCCACCTGAGAGATTGTTGTATGTCTCTCTCTCTTTCTTTGTCTTTATTTCTTTTAGTTACATTATACAGGAAAAAAATCCTGTCATTTCTTTTCTTTTTTAAAAATTTATTGTATTTTGAACTTACGAACTAAAACAAGCATTTCCATAATATAGCAGAATAGAAAAAAAAGATGCTTGTGCATGAAACTGCAAATCTATTATGTACAACTTGCTATTCCTTCTAAATATATAATAAAGTTATCACGTGACTTTCTTTTTTCCCTTTTTTCTTCTCCTCCCCCCACCTTAGAGACAGCTACCATCAGACACAAATATGTATGTTTTACACACACACATGTAACCACATTCTATACATACTTCTATTTATCAGTTCTTTCTCTGGATGCAGATAGTATCTTCCTTCATATGTTCTTTGTAGTTAATTTGGATATTTATAATAATCAAAATGACTTAGTCACTCACAGTTGTTCTTAAAACAATATTGCCATTCCTGTACACAATATTCTCTTGGTTCTGCTCATTTTGCTCTTTGTTGTTTTGTGCAAGTCTTTCTGTGTTTTTCTAAGATCATTGAGCTCATCGTTTCTTAGAGCACAGTAGTATTCCATCACAACCACATACCACACCTTGTTCAGCCATTCCCCAATGGATGGGCATCCCTGCAATTTCCAGTTCTTTATCACCACAAAGGGAGCTGCTATAAACAATTTAAAACATATAGGGTTCATTTCCTTTTCCCCTAATTATCTTTGGCAATAGACCAAATAGTAGTATTGCTGGGTCAAAGAGTATAGGTAGTTTAATAACTCTTTGGGCATAATTCCAGATTGCTCTCCAAAATGGTTGGATTAGTTCACAATTCCACCAACAGAGAATGTGTCCCAGTTTTTCTCCATCCCCTCCAATATTTGTCGCTTTCCTCTTCAATCATTTTAGCCATAGTCATATTAAAAAATACTCTAAATCATTATCAATTAGAGCTGGTTGTATTTCAAGGGCAAAGCCTTAGGACATGACTGCTAACTTTAAAAGTGCTATATAAGTGGGGATAGTTATCATTATTAATAATATTGATACATAATCAATAATATAATACCAGTTTTACTATCATCACCACTACCACCATCATCATTATTATTTTGCACTGGAAAATTATGCTCTGTAGGAAAAGGCAGGCACTTGGCCAGTCCGCAGCCAGCCCAGAGTTCCCCAGGGTTCATGCTAACAGCCTCATTAGGAACCTTTCCTCACATCCAACTAGAATATCTAATTTCCTCTAACACACAGATCTGGGGCTGTCTTCTTCACAAGACTTTTCCCGAAGACCACCCCTAGCTGTTGATTCACTTTCCCTCTTGAAATTAATTTGTATTACTTTGTAAATATTTTGGGGAGCCACCGAACCCCCATCAGTAGCATATTTTTCCCCCAAATAGCCCATAGATTACCTGTAGGTCAAAAGATACCAGGCACACAGGTATAGGGTGAAGGAAGCCTGGGATCTAACAGTGATAGCTAGCATTTGGATAGCGCTGTAAGGCTGGCAAAGCACTTTACATCTGTTATATTATTTGGTCCTCACAACAACCCCGGGAGGTAGGTGCTATGGTTACTCTTATTCTACAGAGAGGGAAACTGAGACTAGGAGAAGTTATATGACACCCATGGTCATACAGCTAAGTAAGTGTCCGATGCTGGATTTGAACTTAGGTCTTCCATAGGCGCCATGAAGCCACCTCCACCCAAAACACCTCAATGTGAGCCCCTCCCCCATTCAAGAAATAAAATTGAGTCTCTGGCATGTTAATAAAAGTGAATGGAGTGTGTAAGTCACAGGGAATCACAGTTGCAGCTGACGTTTTTGTAGCAGTTTGGGATGGAAATGGATTGGTGATTTCAGTAGGTTGGGGAATTCTCAATGAGAAGATTCCCCACCGATGCATGGCTGCTGCATCTGTTTTGTCCACATACATTCGCTGAGGTCATGGGAGGTGAGGTCACCCAGCCAGGAGATATCAGAGGGAGGCCTGACTCAGGGCAGCCAGTCTGCCTCTCTCATAGTAAAGGGCTGTTTTTGGAGTCAAGACCCTCATCTTTGTCAGAGTCAAAGCCGAGTGACCATGAGCAAGCTGCTTACTGTCTCTGAGTCTTAGTTTCTGTATCTGTAAAATGGGAATAGCAATATTAGAGGGAGAGGCAGTGTGGTTTAGTGATTAGTGAACTGACCTCAGAGTCAAGAGGACCTGGGTTCAAGTTTTGCCTCTGATGAGTGGCATTGTACTGACTGTGAGAACCCGGGCCTTCGGCCCCAGGCAGCTCTCTACAAGCAAAGCAGCTGCTCATATAAATTGGTAGAGGGTGGAGAATTTTCCTCAGTTGATGTTTTCTAAACCAAAAGAATGATGTGTTCAGGCAGAAAGAAAGAAAGAAAGATGGATGGAAAGAAAGATGGAAAGAAAGAAAAGAATGAAAGAAAGAAATGGAAAGTTGGAAAGAAAGAAAGAAAAGAAGGAAAGAAAGAAATGAAAGAAAGAAAGAAGGAAAGAAAGAAAGGAAGGAAGGAAGAAAAGAAAGAGAAAAAGAAGGAAAGAAGAAATAGAAAAAAGGGAGGAAGGAAGAAAGAAAAAGGAAGGAAGGAAGGAAGAAAAAGAAAGGAAGGAAGGAAGGAAGAAAGAGAGAACCCAAACCACTTTGTATCCCACAGGATTGTTGTTGAGTCTGAATAACAACATTTGTAAAATATATTGAAATGCCCCTTATCATCTCACTTTTTACAGGTGAGGTAAACTGAGGCACAGGAGGCAAGGGGTTTGCCCTCCTCCTAGGGGACATAATCCCTAGAGCCAGAGCTGTTCCTATGACCCCCTCAATGCCTGTGCTTGTCAAACCTTATCTGGGTGCTAGGGAATGGTTCTGAGCACCACTTTTTAAAAGATATTAATAAGCTAGAGTGACCAGAGAAGGGTGACCTGGATGGTGAGAGGGAGCTCAGTACCTGGGGTGGGGCAGCTTGTTCCTTTGCAGGGCAGCTGCCATTGTTATGAGTGTTATTCCTTTATGTTGGGCTGAAAGCTGTCTCTTACTGGTTCTGTCCTCTGGGTCAACAGGTCACTTATTTTATTGATTTTGAAGGCAATTATCAAATCATAATCGATTGTACTAAGACCAATTTTCTGGGCAAACATTCCCAGTTCCTTGGGTGGGTCTTTCTGTGGCGTGGTTTCTAGACCCCCTTACCAATCTGGTATGGTGTTTGACCTGGCAGAGGTCTGATCCCTTTTGCCGGCTTGCCTCTCTGGCAGAAGGTGGTGGTGGTGGTGGTTAGATGTGGCACACCCCTTCAGATCATAGGTCATATCTATTATCAGGAGGGTGGAAGGAGGAGGTGAGGGCTGGGGGCAGGAGAGGCATTCACTCCTAACTCTACCTCACCCTCCTTCTCTCAGACCATCTTTGTCTGGTGTGGCAGTAAATCCAACATTCTGGAACGAAACAAAGCCCAGGACCTGGCTCTGGCCATCAGGGACAGTGAACGGCAGGGAAAAGCCCAAATGGAGATTGTCACCGATGGGGAGGAGCCATCAGAGATGATCCAGGTTTGGTGGGAAAGCTGGAAGAGAAGGGCAGGGTGGGGATGGAGGTTAGGTTGGGGAAGGAACAAGCAAAGGGGAACACTCAGGAGGATTGGACCATGGAAAGGAAAAGCATGATACGGGTTGGGGGAACCAGTGGGATCTAGAGTGTGATAGGTTGGGGAGGAGTACTAGGAGTACGTGAAGCCCTGTAGAGATGGTCTTGGTCTTTGCAGGTCTTGGGGTCAAAGCCAACCCTGAAGGAGGGCAATCCAGAAGAAGACCTCAGGGCTGATCAAACTAATGCCCATGCTGCTGCCCTATATAAGGTGAGGCCCAAGGGTTTGGGAGTGGGGGGTATTGGGATTGCCAGTCTGGGAAATTGTGCATAGAATTAGGCAGTAGGTACAGGGACAAGAAGACCGATGGGGGACAAGGGAAAGAAGATGGTAGTCAGAGGGACTAAGAATGATGTTTGTTCATTAGATTTTTCACATATAAAGGGCCAGAGGCACAGGAGTGCAGACACACACATACACAGACTCACTGTAATACAACAAGCTGTGGTCAGGGGTGAAAAAAAATAGTCTCCCTATTAAACTTGGATTTAGAGGGAAAAAGAAAATAGGATACGTGGTCTTAGCTGGAAGAAGTCAGAACTGAGTGGTTTATTCTAGTCCTTGGAGAGGAAAGATTTAAAAAAAAAAAGAAGTGGGCTAGTTTTAGGCCCTTCTGAAGGGAAGAGGGTTGATAGCTCACCCTACTTCCACCTCGGGTGTCTTGGAGAAGCACTATCCCCAGCACATAATATTAGGAATAAATTGTTTTCTACATTGGCTGTAGACTGTTCAGTGCTTTGGGAATGAAGTTGGGAGACCTTGGAGATTATTGCTTCCATTTCCACCACTAGGTGCCCTCATCTCACACCTACCTCCCTCTTGGATCAGAGGTTCTTAATGTGAGATCCATAGACCTTTAAATGATCTTGGAGAGATTTCAGGTGACCCATGAATTTTGAAGGGAAAAAAATCACATATTTATTTTCACTAACTTTTGGCTTCCTTCAGAATCCAATGCATTTTATTTTATGCATTTAAAAATGTTTTGAGAAAGGGTCTCTAAAGCCTTCTGATGATTCAGAAAGGATTAAGAACTCCTGGCCTAGGTGATACCCCGAGATCAATGCCTCAGATAGTCTGCTTTAGAGTTGAGGAACAAAGTGGAGGGGGGGAATAGAGAAAAATAAAAAAGTTAGAACATACATATAATGCATTTTGTAATTCTTAAATTACTCTATTGTGGCTCATTATTATTATTATAGACCAAGAGTAGGCCAGAGAGTGAATGATCTTAGGGTTGAGAATTAGAGAAAGTGGCGGCATATAGAGGAGTAAGGGTCATGGGGCCCTCCTTACCCTTGGCCTTTGTCCAACTGCTAGGTTTCAGATGCCACTGGCCAGATGCACCTGTCGAAGATGGCGGATTCTAGCCCATTTGCGGTCGAGCTGTTGGTTGACGACGATTGCTTTGTGTTGGACAATGGCCTTTGCGGCAAGATCTACGTCTGGAAGGGTGCGTAGGTGGAAGCTGAATGGGAATTGAAGAGGGATTTATGGGGTCTCTCTTTCCAGGGGTTCCACCTTGTATACGGTTCAGCTTTCTGCTGTGATGTCTGTTGGTCGTTTCTAAGGATTTTTGGGGTTTTGCTAGACTGCATGTTTTCAGTGGCTCTTCTTTATTTCTTCCTAGTCTTTTCAGGTGTCTTTGGATCTAGCTTGATTTTGTTCTGTGACTGGCACACTCCCGGCTCTTCCTTTACTTCATGATTTTCATGCTAGCATCGTATCTTGCTTAATGTCTGCACGTGTTCATTGTCCATGTTAGGGCTATTCTGGGGTGCTTCTTTTTCCAGGGGCATTGCTTCTAATACTTTAGCCCAGAGAGGAAGAATGGAGGGGAAGAGAGAGGACTGGACCTGGTGCTGACAGGGACCTGGGTTTGAATCTCACCTTTGGCTGTATGATTATGCACCATCTCCTCACCCTCTCTAAGCCAAGTTGGTGAGAATAAGACCTAGAGCGCCAACTTCCTGGATCTGTTACAAGGATTAAGTGGTGCTGGGAAGTGCTTTGCAGGATGTAGCTCTTACTGTTAACTTACTACAGTTGGTATTTTTTTAAAAAATGTATGGGTGCTATCCTTTGATCATTTTTAATATCGGTTGATATTTTTATTTTCTTGTGTGTTTTAAAAGTCATTTTTTTCTCTTTGGGATTTGTTTCTGGGGTAGTGGGAGGAGTGGGGCTCCTTTCAGCCCTTCTGCCCCAGTATTTTTTATTAATGACTTGAGATTGGAAAGAGACTGGATACTTTGGAATTGGTACTGGAACCCATTACCCCCAGCATGAGCCACATGTCCACGAGCACGAGCCATGAATCTCCCCATGAAAGGATCAAATGTTTTTTAATAGCTGGAAAAAACTAGAGTTTTTAGAAAAGAATATTTACAGCAAACAGCAGAAGAGTCAGAATTTTAGCGCCCTTTACTACCTCAAAGAAAAGTTTTAGGAAGGCACAGGGTAGCAAGGGACCATGATAACCTGGAAAGGTCTTCACATCTCCATCCTAAGTTTTGTTATATCAAATGTCACTTGAAAAACTTGACAATACATTTCAAATCAAGTTGAGAAGCATTTATTAAGTACCTGCTATGTGCCAGGCTCTATGCCCAGGACTGGGGATATAAAGAAGGCAAAATACAGTTCCTTCCCTCAGGGAGCTCACAGTCTAACAGGGAAAGCAACATACAAATACCTAGTACACCCAAGAGATGGACAATGTAAGTGGAAGGCAATGGTGGGTTAGAGAAAGTCCTCTTGTAGGTGAGGTTTGAATTGTCTCATGTAGAAAAAGCCAGAGAGGTTGGAGTAAGGAAGGAAGCCATTGTAGGCATGGGACAGCCAGTATAGTGTCACTAAAATGGGAGACATGTTGTGTGTATGGAACAGTAGATTGGCCAGGGTAACTGGATTGTCATGTCTAGAGAGGGGAGGAATGTATATGACAAGATTATTATCTTCTAGTGTGAGGGCAGGTTTAAGACAAATAAGACCTTTCCTCCAGGTGATATAGGTGAATGTGCAAAGAGCTTTATGAAGGAGTCATTCAGTACAGGAATTTCTTAAAAATATGTTCTGTTTAGCGTGATGTTTTGAAAATGCTGGAGAAGACGAGCTCTGGATCACTGGCAGATGGAGGGTCAGCTTGTAAAATGCAGAAGCAGCATATGTATATCCAGGCAAGAGTTATGCGGGCCCCCATTTCAGGAGAGATGCTGCCCCGGGGCAGACAGAGGCCCCCAGGAAGGTGAGGCGGCATCAGCCACCTTAAAACCAGCAAACCTGCTGCCTCCTCTGTACAGCTTGCTGCTTTTTCCTTTTGCTGCTGTATTTCCTGAACAACAGGGCAAAATCTGCTGCCTTGACTTCTTCACCACCCGATCTCCCTGTGGTTCCCTGAAATCTGGTTTCTGTCCCCCTCATTCTACTGAGATTGTGTAACAGTCACTCATGACCTTCTAACTAGACTTTTCTTGGTCAATAGCACCTGGCATGGGCAAAGGCATGTAGGGACAGAAATGCTGGAGTTAGGATCTGGGTTTAAGTTCTGTCTGTTACTACGGGCAAGTCTTTTAACGTCAGAATCTCTGTTTCCTTATCTGTAAGAGGGTAAAACCTGTTGTGTCTTCCTCATAAGGATATTGTGAGGATCACAAATGGAAGCTGTAGGTACAGTGTTCTGCAGATTGTAAAGAGCTCTGTACATGCCAGCTATCACCATAGATGGCCCCCTCTTACCTGGAAATCTTCTCTTTGGCAGAGGTGGTATTATACCTCCACTTTCTTATTCCTTGTGTTTTCTACATCCTTTGCTAGTGCTTCCCCTAATCCCCCCAAACTATGAATGAATTCCAAAGGTTCATTAGCCTTCTGATCTCTGGCCTCTATATACCCTCCCTTGGGGACTTCCTCTCCTTTCCAGCTGTCTCCCCTTCCCCTCCAGGAGTCATCTTCATCCCTCTCCATAACTGTGGACTCTACCCCTAGCTCTAAGTGAACTTTCATCATGTCTCACCTGGAACCAGACCTCTCTGCCACCTTCCAGCCATCTCTACATTCTTCCCCCTTCTTCAGGTGTTTTAGAATGCAAGGTCCTTGACGGGGGAGACTATCTTGCTTCTCTCTAGACAGTGCCTCAATTAATAAATGCTCCATCTACTTATATTCTCTGGCTTCGACTACCTTATCTATGTAGGTCATATGTTAATCTTTCCATTATACTGTACTAGAAGATGGTGTGGTGTGGAGACCTTGTCTTGGCTTTGGCTTGCTCTGCCATCAACTAATTATGTGATGGGAAGGAAAGGAAGCCCCTTAACCTGCTTGTGCTCATTTTTGGTTTGCAAAACAAAGGGGTTACAGAATCAGAGAAGAGCCCTGAACAAGTCTATCTTAGAACACACCCAGCAGATGGTCATCTAGCTTTTGCCTGAAGACCCCACACCAAGGGGAATCTGGTACTTCCCCAGGCTGCCCATTTCACTTGAGGACAGAGTATGCTTGGAAACACTTCCTTATATTGGATTAGATGATTTCTAAGGCAGCTATAAAATAGCATGATTCTATTCCTGAATCCTCAGCTGTCTGCTGGGCATTTCTACTTGGGTGGGCAACATTTCTCTTAAACTCAACATGTTTAAAGCCAAACGTGTCATCTTTTCTATAAAATCAGATCATTCTCCTTTTTTTTTCTTTTGAAAGTAATGTAAGAAACATACTTAGTCTAGGAATAAACAATACTGGTTGGAAAGCCAGGAAGGTTTTAATTATATCTTACATTTATTCATTCCAAATGGGTACGTCCCCTGAACAGAGTACAGGAGATTACGAGGGACTCAGACCAATGCCAGTCCTTTTATTGGCTCCTAATTCGAATCTCCTGCCTGGCTCTTCATTGGCCAGATGCAACCCCCTGAACCGCCCACATCATGCCTCCCTCAAACAGCTCCTTAAGCATGTGTATAAGCCTCTAACCTTTCACCTGATCACAAGCTCCTTAGATCGCAGCTCTGATTAGAACCAGTCACCTGACTTACATTCTGCTATAAGGAAGACCTGAATTTAAATCTACCTTCAGACGCTGACCAGTTGTGTAACTCTGGGCAAGTCACTTCACCTGTCTGACTCAGTTTCCCCATCTGTAAAATAAGAGTAATAATAGCACCTACCTCCCGGGGTTATTTTGCAGATCACGTTTGTAAAGTGTGTTGCAATGCTTAAAGCACTAAGAGTTAATGCTAACTAGCTTTACTAAAACCTGTCACTTCTTCCTGGACATTTCTTGCATCTGACCTTCCTTCTCATGCTATCCCTCTGCCCCTGCCTTAGCTCAGGCCCTATCTTGTGTTACTGATCAGCGTTTTTCGTGGAAACAATTGATGAGGTAGAAAAGAGCAGAGGGAGGAAGGATGTGAGATAGGAGATGAGACCAGGATGTGGCCAGCCAGAAAAGTGATCCAAGACAAATGACATGGATACAAACGGTGCCCTGAGGGTTAAGAGAGCTGCTTTACCAGTACTTTGTGAAGCCCCTAGCTTATTCTCTAACCTGAAGGCGCCCCAAAGTCCTTTCCCCACATCTTGAACCTGCACCAAAAGAATTGCTCGTGTCCCCCTCATCCTGTGCTCCCCGGGTCCTTTAATCTTTAACCTGTGCCCTCCTGCCCTGTCCTTAAATCCTTAGACCTTCGTCTCCCTCATCCTATGTCAACCTGTCCTGTCTTTAATCTTTAACCTCCATAAAAACCTCTAAGGTGATATCATTCTGAAACCTCTATATAAGCATAACTCCCCCAAATATTAGGGTCTCACATAGCTTTCTTGCCAAGGAGGCTGGTGATGTTTTTTTTTTTACATAAAATGAAAAGCTCCCATTGGCTAAAAGAGGTCTAAATGAATTCTTTCACACCTGAACTGAGCTCTCCCAACCCTAAACCTCAACATAAAGGAGTGCTGAAATCCGAGATCGAACCAGGGACTTTTAATGCCCCTCCCCCCATGGGTGGGCTTGTCTCTCTTCCTCTTCACTTCTTGGAAAGAGGCTTCCTGGGAGATGTCAGCTGCAGTGCCCTCGGAGGCTTCCGCCAATTTCCAGCCTTAGCACTCACCTTCCTGGTCTTTTGTATTGTCTTGAATGGATTTGTTTCTCTATCTGCTAGTACCTAGCTAAGTGTCTGATACATAGTAGGTGCTTAATAAATGCTAGTTAAGTTGACTTGTTCCTATTACAGACAGAAGATCCTGGAAGCCACTGAATGTGCTTATGGCTAGAACCCCCTGGGAAGAACAGTTACCCTAACAGGGGTCCTGCTGGCCTGGAATGGCCTAGTTTGGGGGGCCTTGGATATACTAACCTAACAGCTGCAGTTATTCCTTGGCAGCGTATCTGACCAGATCTCCTGAAAGTACTGGAATGAGGGCTGAGCCTTTCTTTAATCTTTTCCCCAACCCAGGGAGAAAAGCTAATGAGAAAGAAAGGCAAGCTGCCCTAAAAGTGGCGGAAGACTTCATTTCCCGAATGCGGTATGCCCCCAATACCCAGGTAAGGCCCCCTCTCCATCCCCTCTTGTCATGGCTCCAACTCTTAAGGCTCACACCTACCTCCTGGAACATCTCCCTTTCAGGCTTGGAATTGTTAGGTACAGTCAAGTTCCCCTAACACAGACTGAGTGGGAAGGCCATCGCAATTGGTGAAAAATCTAAACTACAGAATATTTTTGCACAAGTACGATTTTATTATTTAGGTACACAAAATCCTAACAAAGTCATTCTCAGTGTGAGGAACAAAACAAGGTCTACTTTAATAGTACACACTAGTAGTCAGCAGTAGCAGAGGTCTACTCTAATGAAAAGCTTCATTTGCAAATTTCCAACTAGCTGTTTTCATTCCAAGCAATGTTTTTAGAAGCATGGTCTCTAAATTATACTCTCCCCCAATCTTATTCATGATGTTCCTTGGCTCAGCAAACTTCCATCACAGAGGACAGAAATCAGCCTCAGGACAGTCTATTAACATAGCTTCTGAATGAGTACCTAAGTTTTAGGATTGTGTCTGGAGAGCCAGTCCTGTCAGGGAATGGGTGGGGGGAGGCGGGTAGGGATGCTTGGTTTTAAGGACCTTCAGTCTGATAGCAAAAGTACTGCTGTAAATACATCATGTATTTTCACTGTTTTTGCAGGTAGAGATTCTACCCCAGGGTCGTGAGAGCCCCATCTTCAAGCAATTTTTCAAGAACTGGAAATGAGCATTCCTGTTTCCCAGCTTCTCCCTTGTTTCCCTAGCCTTTCAACCACAGATTATAGTGTGGTTTATATTTTGCCCTACCATGACTGGCCAATGGTTACCCTGTGCCCCTTTGCCACCTGTGCCTTCTTGCTTCTATCTGCAGCCCCTTGTGCTTGGTCATCTTGGAGTTAATTAAAAGAAATGATCTGGACCCATTCTCCCCCCATTCCTTGGTGCCTGACCAATCTTGACACTGATCTTTGCTTTATTTCTTTCTCCACTAGGTATGCTGGGTTGGAAAATGGGCTCAAGAACTAGGCAAAGGAGGCGCCAAATATGGCCAACCCTGGGAGTCTGGCTTCTGGCTTAGGCCTGTCTCTGGCCACAAGCCTCAGGACCAGGCACAACCTAGAGCAGACTAGGGAGGGGTCTCTGTCACTACTCTGCCCTGAGCCACCCAGAGAATACAAGAGGGACCATTAATGGCTGTGTGACAGCAAAGTTTCTGCAATTGGAAGAGCTGGTAGTAAGCCGAACAGCAGGTGGCAGTCTGTCAGGTTTTGCTACCATTTTCAGAGTGGGACGTAGTTTGGTTTTACATTCCCAAGTGAGATGATCTTGCAAGACCCTAATTCTTAGTAATTTAGGAAGTATCCCATTGGTCTTCATTTAATTTCATCATAAACCAAGGATTTGGTTTTCAAGTGTGTCCTACAGAACTGAGTCTCCTTACCTGAAAGTCACACCCTCTAAGAACTCTGGGAAGAGAAAGCTGGATGAAGGAGTGATCACAAAGACACAGGCTCCAGCTTTGGCCTGGCCTCTAACTAGCCTAGAAATCGTGGGCAAGTTCCAGCTTCTCTCCATTTCCTGCATCTCCAGAATGAAGGGGCCAGACAAGGTGGTCTCCAAGCTCCCCCTTAGCTTTAGGATTCTATGTCTCAAATGTGTTTACAGAAGGTCTGTTTTATACAGCATGACTGCATATAGAGAAGCGGGGGTGAGGATGGCACCCCTGAAACAGGCAGCGACAGCCCAGGGGTTGCACGAAACAGAAAAATTCTACATTCAGTAGGACCACCTTTTCACTTAAGTTACTCCAGGCCAAACTGCCATCTCTGAGCTGACATATTTAGCTGGAGGCTTAGTCATAGATCTCAAGTCCAGCATCTGGAAGATTCATACTGGTTAGTTGGATCTTTCTATAACTGTTACTGTTTGACCTGGGTGTAAATATGGTGACCTCAGGTACTCCTCACTGTTACTCCTGACTTGTCACCAAAGTGAATGCACAAAAAGGCATTTATTAGGTGCTCCCAATGTGCCAAGCACTAAGGATACAAGAAAGAATCGTGCCTGCCATCCAGGGGCTTCCACTCTAACCTCTACAAGGCAGGGGTGGGTGGACTGGGAGGGGAACTTTGATCCAGAACATTTCTGTGAGTGGGCTCCCATGGAAACAGATCATGGTCTCAGAGAGCAGCACATGGCTTTTTACAGGAAAAGTAAAAACCACATACAGCCCTTAAAATTAAGTATATAATATTTTTCTCCAAGTTCTCCAATCCTTACTTCTGAGTAAACCCTCTATTGTTCTAGCTGGTCTGGTAAGGCCCCAGTCAGTGGGAATTAGAGGAGACAAACAAGAAATTAGTCCTTAAAATTAATTCATATCAACCTGGAGCAAATTCGAGGGTGGACTAAAGTTCCTGTTTGAAAGGCAAAGAGGGCATCAGGACAGTTTTTATGTGCCAGAGCTTGGGTGCATGGACTTTCCTTATCCAGAGGTTGGTGGGAGTCATGTCCCAGAGGAGTAGAGGCCTGGGCATTCAAAGAGATGGAGGGGACAAGGGGAAAACTCAGGCCAAGCTAGGGTGGGGCTGAACCAGCCAGTCCTCTCCTGGTTGTGGGCCCATAGCTCTCCAAGCCCAAGCACGAGTTGTCAGGAAGGAGCCAAGCTCTCTGAGCTGAGCGGGCTATCTCACTGGTAACTGGAGGAAAAGTCAGGCAGAGGACAACATGAAGGAGTCATTCTTAACCCTTTCTGTAGGACAGCCTGGATTTCTATTTTCTCCCTGCATACTTCTTGGCTCCCCTGCTTTAAGCGAGGGTGTTTCTACGGCCTTCAGAGTTGTGGATGGCTAACTGGGTTCCATGTGACTTAATAGCTTAAGTTTCACTAGGGCAAAAGGCAAACTCTTCCCTCACCCAAGACCCCTACAGACCATAGCTACAAAGGGCAATGTACCAAGTAACCTACTAGTGATGTACCCAACAGCTCCCTCTGTACCAAGCCCCCCGCCCCGCTTCTGTGCTGCTGCCGCCACTAACTATACTTAGAAAATTAATGGAAGGAAAATAAAAATTTTGTGAAATCCTAAAACCTTGACAATCTTTTTTTATTTGAAAACTGCTAGTGTGAATGCTGGTCTGTCTCTAGCCCCATCTCTGAACACAATGGAACCTCGAAGATGGCAGTCACAGGGTAGTGCACAGGGTTGCAGGGCATCCAGACTGAAGAAGCCACACGGCCCTAACAGAGGGGCAGAAGGTGCCCCAAGGCAAGCCTCCCACAGGTCAGGCTCCTTCCAACTGTGCTGTTCCCTGGGGTTGCTGCTAGAACTACCTTTTTCCTTCTCTTCTTCTTCTAGCCTACTTCTCTTTAGGCTCAAACTTTTTTTTGTTCCTAGTCAATGAGACACGTTAAACCTGGAAAACGCTTATGCCCAGGGAATGAGTCTTCTGTTGGTCTATTCTTTTTCATGAGGTCATGTCTCTTACCTCAACTCTACCCATCCCGCGCACAAGTATTCTGCAAAGCTAAAGCTCACAACTGCCCATCGATCTCTGCCCAATTTTGAAGCAGGAGCCCTGTAGTACTAAGCAAGGACTTTGCTACTCGGACTGGGCATATAAATCTTGGGAAATGGTCTGCCCAAAGTGGAGGCATTTCTAAGTTTGGATGCCTGTGCATCCCATGGTTCTGACCCAGTGGCGCTTACTCACAGCCTGGAGGTTAAAGGTATTGGGCAGGCCTGTCTCCAGGCCAGGATTCTCTAAAAGCTATACCTCATCAACAGAGAAAGGGGCTGACCAGACCTATCCAAGCTATTCCTAGTGATGGCCTGCACGGGCTTCTCCAGATCTTCAAGCTTTGGCATCCAAATCTTGGGGCTTCTGGAGTCAGACAGCCTGCATGCCCTCTGTTGTATCTAGCTGTAGGTCACACACTCCTGTGAAGTTGAGGTTTTTGGGGCTGGTGCCATGTGATCCAGAGACAGTCTGTGCTCCTGACAAGCCCACTGGAGACAGCCCTTTGGTCCCTTTGGTCAAGTAGATGTCAAGGTTCTTAAGCAGCTGCTTTGGATTCTTTTTGGCCAGTACTTCTAGGTCTGAAATGGATAAAGGTGGGCAGACCCTTTTATCCAATCCAGATAAAGGGATCTATCTGACAGCTTTTTGAACTAAGATAATTCTTTAGGCTGGCCCATGTAGCTAGAAAGCCCAGGACCCTGAAGGTAATAGCTTTGGGAAATACTCCTGGACGCTAGAAGCTCTGGGTGTTCCAAATGAGAGAGTTCCAGGAGAAGACAGCAGAAAGGTCCTTTCAAAAGTACCAAATCCAGAACTGGGTATGAGAGCCATACTGGGGCATGCTGGGAACTAAGAGAAGCTAGAAAGGTTGGGTATAGACAGTGAAGTGATAAAAACAGTGGCAGAGGAAAAAGAAAGTTGGTCTAAGAGACACACCAGTCACGTAGGAAGTCTGATAAAGAACCGGTGAGCCGGTTTAAGAAAACGTAAAGGCAGAGAAAGACCAGACATCTTACAGAACCTACAACTGAAGGAACTGGTCTTGAGGATTCTAAGGTTCCCCTGGGGGAAGAAGGCGCCGCCTGGTCTGGTACATACCTTTAAGAACAAAGCTGGAGTCTAAAATGGTTTTCTGCTGAGTCCTCCAGACATAGGCGAGGCGGAGGAAGGCGGCTGCGTACAGGTTATTCACTACGGGGATCACAGTGTGCAGGCGATTGCATTCTCTACACAGTAGTGAAGGAGAACAGGAGTGACTGACTTTTAAAAGCTCAGCGAGTCATTCTTATGTTACCTATTAACGCAAGGGAAAACCTCCAGAACTGCTCTTCGATTCTGTCTACATCTTACCTCCTGTTCACTGATCAAAATAGACACAAACAGGCCAGGTTGTGCCTGGCATGGGCTAATGCCACTTACTCTCTCCAAAAGAACCCGGGGGGCCTAAAGTGGACTTACTCGTGATAAAGAAAGGCTCCACTCAGTAGCAGCACTGAGCAGACTGGTAAGCATGGATTTTGCCACAGACTATATGCCTGTAAGGGGCTAGTTAAGGCCTGGCACTGGAGGGGGATAAGGGATGGTCTTGCCAACTGCTCCTCAAATGTGCCAAGCCTCCTCGAGCCAGCTAATTTTCCGTGAGAGCAGCCTGGGGACTCACTTGGAGAGACACTCTTCCCGAAGGGCCTGGATCACTATTCGAGTGATGTTTACCGACATCACACAGAAGGGAAAGTGCTGGAACAAAAATGACACCAAGTCAGGGGCCGAGCTAGCTCTGTGCTGCCTTTTCCCCAACTTCTACCTTCTAGAATCCCTCTGGAGCCAACATCCCACCACCACCTCCATGAGCTACACCTTGTTAGGGTGGAATCTGAGCCCAATGTCTGGCCTCTCCCTGCATGTCACACAATTCCCCTAAAAGTGAGGGCCACAATTCCCAAATATTCAGCAACAGACTCTGAAGATGTGGCTCAGGGCCTTTAGGTTATCTCTTTTCCACTCTTGGTCTTTGGCTATTTCACTGTGAAGGAGTCCCTTCAGCCAAAGGTTGGCAGAGAAAATGAAAGGCAATGAGATACCACTTTTCCTTATGGTTGGCACAATCTGTCACCACCAACAATCAACAACAGGCTGAACTCCTTTTCGTGTGTCACAAGCCTATCGTTCAGCAAAACAGTCAGGTGGCCAAATGGATTCCATGGCACAGTGGGCTAGGAATCAGGAATCGATTATTGACTAGCTCTATGATCTCAGGCAAGTCATGTCAAATTTCTAAGCCTGTTTCCTCATCTGTGAAACTGGGATAATATTTACCTTACCTATCTCATTCACAGGGTTGTTGTAAGGATCTAATGAGATAGTATGTGAAGACGCTTCTAAGGTTGTACTAGTCCTATTCAAATTTAATGTTTTAATGTAAGATACATTTTAAAAGAGCAAAAATTAACTTAGGAGCAAGTTTTTAAAATTTAAGAACAAAATCAGTTTAAAAGCAAAATATTTCTGCCCTGAAGAACTTTATCATATGATAGTGGCTGCCTGTTTTTCAAGACCAAGTGGACCAGGCACACTGTTCCAAAGAGGCTGGCATAAAGGAGCCGGGGGTGAGGCTCTTGGGGCCAAGTCCCTTGAGGACAAAGCACTCTTTCAAGCACCTTTAGCCAACCCCGGAGGAGATCCTGGGGTCATCCCTTAGGCTGGGTGCCCCAAACTTATGTCTGATCCCTCAGGCGGTGCTCTGGAGTCTATCCTTCCAAAACACATAAGGGTGGATCACACAGAAAAATTTCATTTGTCTAAGGAATCGTAGAACAGACTTTTAGGGATTTTAAAAGGATGTAAAAAGATTTTAAGAAATCACCTCATCCATCTTTTTCATTGCACAAATGAAATAAAAGCCTACAGGGTTGAAGTGACTCACCCACGGTCACACAATTAATAGTAGAACTGGGGCTAAAAACCAGGCACATGGACCATCAGATCAGTGTCCTTTATATCACAATATGCTGCTTCTTCATCTTCTTGCCTGATACAGTTAGTAAATACTCAAGAAAAAACACAACCCCACCCCAAAGAATCCTGTAGAAACAAGATAAAATTAAATGACATGGTAGTAGGCAGATAAAAAAAAATGCTGCCTAGCTCTCATTTTTTAGAAACAGGGCTGAACTGATGAATGTCTGGCTGGGCTGGTTCTAGGGAAATGTAGTAAAGCCCTTCCCTGATCTAGTCCCTAATCCATTTAGATGCTTAGACACCCAGAGACAGAAAATTAAGTGGTCCTCCTTCCCCAGACCCCTTTGTTGAAGACACCATCGAATCTGCAGCAGTAGCAGGAGCTCCTCTCTCTGTCTCCTCCACTCTGAAGGGCCTACAAGGCAGCCCCAGTGAACACAGACCATCTAGATACTGTGGAATCATTTTGTTCATAGGCCACAGTCGACACTGAAGAGGAAGCAGAGTGGATTCTACATACAAGGAGTCAGAGTTTTTTCTCAGGGACCAAGCTTCTTCAAAAACCAGTTTAGAGCTTTCTTCCAAGATGGCACAGGCATGAAGACAAGTCATTCTGGTCTCCCCCTTTTCTGAACTGAGGATTGCAATAAGAAACAATGCTAATAAGGTCAAAGTCTGGGGAACAAACAGTTGTATAAGGACTAGGATGGCATTTTCACTTCTGCCCTGGATGCTAGAGCTAACAATGCACACAGCAGGAAACAGGGTCATACGCTGAAGGAGAATTTAATCCAACCTCTTCATTTTATAGACATGGACACTGAGGCCCAGAGAGAAAAAATGATACCCAAGATGACATGAAAAAGGGGAAAACTAAAAGCAGCATTTGAACTCCAGGCCTCTACCTCTCGATTCAATGCCATGATGAAAACACCAGAGGCAGGAGAATTAGATGTGATTTCCCATGAAGCTTCAGATAGAAACAATAAGAGAAAAAAGTTGCCAAAGCTGAGCTAGCTGGAAGTGTGCTTTCAAAATGGTTTCCCATTCAATTTCCAGGGGAAGTGAACCAACTTACCAATGATTATGTTATTTAAAATAAATAAGTAAATGGTAATGCAGGAAGAATTTTATTCATGGAAATAAAAATGTACTCTGATATTTACAGTAGAGAATGATTTTGGAATCAAATGAGCTAAATCCCTGGGTTTCTGACAAAATGCAATCTCTCTTTTTCTGTCCCTTCCTTCTAGACGGTTCTAAATGCTCCTTCGAATCACATAAACCTTCATGTTCTCTCTGAACCAATCAATCTGACATTAAAGCACTGTGCCCCATGTGCTAGGCACTGGGGATCCAAAGACGAAGACAGAACATTCCCTCACCTCAAGGATTACTAGTCTTTTGGGGAGAGAACATGGACACGTAGATGTAAACACAAAAAATATGAGAGTGAATGTAAAGTAATTGGAGGGTGGGTTTGTTGTTGTTTGTCCTTCATTCTTAGGAAGGCGATGCTGTGACTTGCAAGTGAATTAGATTTAAGTGAGGGAGGGCTGTGCAAAGTCACCAGCCTCACTCCTCTGGAGCCATCTGGGTCCTGTGGCTAGACTTAGATCAAGACAATTGCAGATGGCCCCCAGGTGGAGGAAGAAGTCTCCTGGTGGGGGAAATCAGGCTTCATGCACTTTAACTAACCTCTGAAGTCACCCAGGGATTCTAAGAGGTAGAGAGTGTGAAGGGAGGCAGCTGGAGCCAGAAGGGAGGGATTTAAATGCCCACAAGGGGCTCTATTTTATCTCAGAGACAACAGGAGCTAGACTCTTGACAAAGGTGCCTATCACTGTGCCTTGTATGCAGTCGGTGCATAACAAAGTTCTGCTGAATTGAAGACATTTGGGTTCCTGAGTGGGGCAGTGACTCACCTGGGTTCACCAAGTCTGAAGCTAGACTATGGCAGCATAAGAGGTCCCTGACCACCCCACTGAATAATGGGGGACCTTCCCCTGTCATTAACAAGCTCTGACTAAAAAGAAGCTTGGGCAGAGAATGGGCTTGTGGGCTCTCAGATGCTGCTCCTGCATAAACTGAGGGTGACCTCAGGCAGTGCTTTTACTTTATATAAAATTCTCACTTTCCCCTATAGGGTCGGAGAATAAAGATCCATGCCTACTGTGAACCTCCCCAACCCCTCACTTGGCCCAGGACTAGCTGCTGTGCCAGGTAGGGTACAGGAGGATATCCACAGATACTCAGGCTAGCCATACCTGGATGTGGTGCTGGGAAAGTCGGAAAATTTCATGGGCTAGCAGAAGGGTCTTTGAGTCCATCACAAGGTAGAGCAGATGCAGGAGGGCCAGGAAGCCTGCCCCTCGAAGGTCTGTGGCTGGGTTTGATCCTGTAACATAAAGGAGAGTGACCAGTGCAGTAGGAAGGTGGAGGATGGGTCTCACCTGGGGACAGCAGGACTCAGGAACTGAATGATCCCCTTATACCACCCCCACCCTCCAGGCTACTTGACTCCCAGGATGAAGGGCCCTCTTCCTGAATGACATTCTTTGACAAATTATCTCGCACAGCTCCAAGAAGGTAATGGGCATAGTGCAGCAAATACCAATTGTCTGGGAGCAGCTCCCCTACTTTCGCAAACCGGGACAAAGTGGACTTTCAGTGTGTTCCTACTTGGAATCAAAGGAAAGGTCCAAAGTCCTGTATAAGTTCTTTCAATTTACCAGTTAAAAGAAACAAATAAATAGTTTAATTAGCCTCTCCCCCACTCCTTGACTCAGAGGGTCACATCACTGCTGCCCTCCAGGCCCCACACTTGTTACTGCACTTCCAGAGATGACCTCCACCTCCACCCCCCATCTCACCAAGACTCAGCAACTCTCTAACTGTGCCTCAGGGAAGGCTTGGCCACTTCAGGCCCACAGCTGAGTGCGGAGTGGGAGACAAGAACCTTTTCAGCTCCACACTCTCTACTCCTCTTACCTTGAAAGCCCAGCTCCTCCCAGTGAGTTCCATAGAGGGCACAGTCAAATCTGGAACCCGTGAGCTTCTTATAGATGGTCTGCAGGACACGGCCATGGATGGGGTCTTCATTATCTAAGCCGCCTAGCTCATAAAACACAGAAGTCCTCTTTCCTTCCTGCATGCTTCCCCCATGATAGCTCCCCAAGGAGAAGAAGAGCTCTAAGGCTGTAAGCTGAGACATCCCCAGTCTGAAGCCTGAGTCCTGCTCAAGGCCCATCTTCCTCCCAAACCTTCAGCAGCTGCCCACCTTCCTAACTACCTGAAAAGGCCTCCAATGCTTGCAGGAGACAAGGAGGCAACCAGGACCCCTCTCTATCCCTACCTCCCATCTTCACAGGTATCTGAGTGCAGGCAAAGTGGAGCAGAAAATGGATCCCTTCCTACCACCCCGTAGAAGACAGCTAAGCCACACTTGGGCCTGGCTCTACAGAGTGGTCACTTACATTGGGCAATAGCCAGGACTAAGTCCCGTTCTTCCTGAAGGCCACTGCGCAGCTGGGGGGGCCCAAAGAAGCAGCGAAAGAGAATAGAGAGGCGTCTCCGGGGAATTGTTGACTGGACCTTCTTCTGAGGAAATGAAAGAAGGAGTGGACTGGAGGATATCCAACATGCACTCCAATCCATTTACCAGCAAGCACAGGCTCAGTGGGGTTCCCAGAGCCCTCCCCGCCACAGGACTGGATCCTGGCCCAGAGAACTGGAAAGGACCTCAAAGGCCCTTACTGGACCTCAAGGTGTGAATCCAACTAAGCCCTAAGCACTTTGCAGCCAAAAATTCTCCCTCAAGCTCAGGCACCACCACGCGTTGCTCTGCATTTGGTACTCTTTCTGGACTGTTCTGGAAACAGGAATAACGACTGTCTTGACTCTAGATACTGTACTACGGCTGCTGAGAAGCATCTGTGGAAAATACCTGACATGGCCAGGTAGGTGTTAGTACATGCTTTCCCAGTAGCTTGCTCCATGGGTTTCTCTCCTTGCAAGGTAGACAAGAATGACCAGGTTTTGTAGCATGCTCATTCTAGCCTGGGAGTGGCTTAATCTTTTTTGTGTCCTGGGCCCTTTTGGTAATCTGGTGAAACCTACGGATCCTATGTCATAATCATGTCTTCAAATGCATGAACTACATAAAAGAATTATAAATGAAACAAGTTTTACTAAAATATAGTTACATTTATAAAAAAAGAAGACCTCTTGGATCCCAGGTTAAGAACCAGTCCTAGGGGATGGGGAGGGGGCGGTGAGGAATCAGGAATATGGCCTTATGCTGCTACAGGTAGAGCCTCTGTATCAGTAATTAAGATGGGACTTTTTTACTGTTTTCTCTTTTGAAGCCCTTATTTAATCAAGTGCCAATACAGCCTCACAGGGGGAACTAACCACAGGACCCACTTCACAATGTGCTTTCTAAGCTAAGAAATGCCAGGGTCAAGCGTATCCATGGAACAGCCTTCCACAGCCCAAGAATGTCACCCTTTCACAACTGCTGTTGGCTCTTCTCAGTGTCTGGCTGGCTCTCCTCCAGCACCACCCCACTCCTGTTCTCAAAGACTCCCTTCGCTCCCTTTCTCCTGGACAAAACAACGGTTTCTGAAATCCTTATCACTCTAAAGGTGACCCCTAGTCACTCAGGAGACTCCTGGGAGCCTCAGCTGGCACTTGCTGATTTTTTTCCCATCCTCACAGATTATGTAAGAATGACTCAGCTGAGTTCTTGTTCACTCTGGGCCTGCAGGCCATAGGCCGATTCTGTGGCAGCTACACACAGGATGCCCTTCATCCTGCTTGGCTGCCTTTTCCTGGCCCTGCGATATAAATGTGGAGCCTGAAGAGGAGCTGGCTCGCTTCAGTCTTAACCACATCATGGCCATACCCTGCAAACGGAGAGGTCGGCTGTCTGGAAGTGTTGGAGGGCCTCATCGAAGGAAATCAGCTGCCCGGGTCTGTCTCGGCTCTCCCAGCCACCTGCGCACAAAGAAGATCCAGCTCCAGGGTGCCCACCCTGTCTCAAAACATGCTCATACAGCTACATGTGGTCCTGACTCACAGCCCAGAGTCTTATCCACCCGACCTCTGCTTAATGACCCACATGGAAAAACCGCACTGGTCTGAAAATATGCAGGTGCTGCCGGGCTACCTTGTCTGACTTACTGTAGCAGCTCAGACTCTAGACCAGGGAAGAGGGACCCAAAGAAGGGGGAATTTGTCTTTGGTGTCTCCCCTCCCCCATCCTGTTCATTTCAGCTATGCAAGCTGTCAGCTGATAAAGACTTACTTATGTTATTATCCCTTTCGAGGTGGATTCTAGAACCTACAGGGCAGGTCTGGGGCTGCTCTCTCCCCTGGAAAGCCCTTGCCCCCGGGCTTCCCCTCCCACCTCCCAGACCTTCAAAGGGCTGCCTACAGCTATTCCCTAGAGGCCCCCCAGGAGGATGCCAAAGCTGCTCATTCACTGGTTCATCCTCATAACTCTGAGGCAGGAACTGAACATTATTCACTCTCCCCTTTGGACAGGTGAGGAAACTGAGACTCAGGAAGAGGATTTGTTCTAAGTTAGTGACTTCCGACCTTTCTGAATGTGAGGAACAATTCTGTGTAGCATCTTTTCTGACACAGAATAAATCAGAACCACAATGCTCGGCTGGCATGTGGACGCACAGATCCCTCGCAGCCCAAAGCTTGGGAACCTCTGTTCTGAGTTGGCAAGTTGTAGAGGAAAGATGAAAAGATGGAAGCAGCCTTGGCTCCCTGTGCCACTGCCTCCGGGACCAGCTAGCTCCTGGAGAGGCCGGCCACCCGGCAGTTAAAGCGCACAGGGCCCAAGTTCCTTCACTTACCTGCTCCTGGCTGAATATTTTCCACTGCTTCCCATTCCTCCTGGGCTCTGAGCGCCTCTATACTATCACCTGCAACCGTGAGAAAAGAAGGCCTATCAATGATTAGAACGAGCCTCTAATTTAAGATCTAAACTGCTGAGTAAGCCAACACCGTCGCTGTATTTTAAAAGGAGGAGGGGCTCTTCAGGGGCTCCATCCAGGACCCATCTCCAGTCATCCTGATCTGTATCCGGCCACTGAACCCAGATGGCTTCAGAGGAGAAAGTGAGGCTGGCGACCTCGCACAGCTCTGCCTCGCTTAAATCCAATCCACTCGCAAAGCGTGGCATCACCTTCCCGATGTCATGGTCCTCTTCAAGAACAAAGGACCACCACCACCAACATTTTACACCACTAGTTTTGGGTTCAAACTGTAGAGCTGACTCTCCCTATCACTGAATTAGATGGGAATTTGTTCTCTGTTTTCCTCAGCCATGTCTATGGAGGTAGCCCCCAAAAAGCCAAGATCTAGCTCAATGCTGAAACGAATCTCCCCCTACGACAACGGTCTGATGCAGGCTAAAACAATTATCTCCCTCGTGCATCCAGAGGAGAGGATTGGACAATAACTGACTTTTTTTTAAAGGGTGTATTTTCCTGTTATCATTGAATAATTATGATGACAGAAACCTTTGGTCTCTTACTCTTCAAAGTCTGGAGATACACTCAAACAGTAATTTAAGAACGCAGCAGTTCCTGAGGGGTGCAGTCCTTCTCTGCTGTTGTCAGAGATACTGGAGGGAAAGACTAGCCTCCACTCTGACCCACGGAGAAAAGTAAAGAGAAATGAGGGAGGTCACAGCCCATTAGCACTGGCACAGTAGAGAGCAGCAGCAAATACGGTGGGAAATTCCTAAACATTCAATCCCTAAGAAATCCGTTCGCCAGTTTTTGGTGTAGCTTTTGTATAGTTGACACTGATGTCTGAGGCTTACGATACGTGTAGGTGCAACAGCAAGAGGTAAGTGCTGGCTGACTTCCAAGAAAGCAGAGAGCGGCAGGAATAAATGCCAAGGCCGAGGCTGAGAGGAACTGAGCCCTCTCCCAATTTTCATGTGTGGTCACTCCAGGAGCAAGTTAGAACCAAAATGAGAGCCCAAAGTCACTCAAGGAGCAGAAACCTGTACTTTCCCTCTGGAAGGAGAAGATGCAGGGAAAGAAGCTAGAGGAGCTGGGAAAGGGATCTGTAGCGTTGGAACTGTCAAGAAGGCCTGATATGCGTGAGGAGACTGAGGGCTGGATTCAAACATGGAAAGAGAACTGTGCTGAAGTAGGATCACAGATATCAAACTGGAAAGGACCTCAGGTTCTCTGGCCCAACCACTTCATTTCTCCGATGAGCAGACTGAGGTTCAGGGAGGTTTCGTGATTTGCCCAAGATCATACAGGTAGTATGTTTAAGAGGCAGGATTCAAAATCAGGTCCTCAGACTCTATTCCCCTGCAAGATGTTGCCTTCCCTGAGCAGAAGCTCTGAGAAGGAAGAACAGAAAGTATTTCTTCCATCTTTTTGGGTTCTGTATATTCTGCATACTGGGTTTTGCATATTCAAATGTTTATGGTTGTTGATGATTAAGTTCCTAATAAAAAGGAGAAAGATCTGGAAAGTGAAGAAATCAAAAAGATGGTGGCTGAGAGAAGGATTTGGATTTTAGGTCACAACTCAAAATACAGAAATGACAGCCTCTGGGCCAAGAGCAGCCGCACCTCAGCAAAGGCTGGCAGGGATGGAATTTACTTGGAGTCTTGCACCTCTAGTCAAAAGGGTTTGAGAGAGAAAAGGAGGGGAAGGGATAAACTGGGCACATGTGTGGACTGTGTGCCACACGGCAGGGCTCTTAACTGGCCCAGAAGGGTCTGGTCATAAATTTTCAGGAGGTCTGTGCCCTACGATGAGAAAAAAATCACACCTTCGTTTTTCACTAACCTCTGACTGAAATTTGGCATTTCCTTTCCTTCAATGGTGAATTTTCAAAAGCCCACGTTATTCAGAGAAGTCCATGACACAAAAACGGCCAAGAGCCCTCACCACAGAGGAGAGCTAAATCAAGGAGGAAGAGGCATTGGGACACCCATGAGTCCACAGGAGACACTCCAAGGAGGGAGTCCCTGGTAAAGGCCACGGCCTCAGAGGACCCTCTCCGGAAGCAAGTAGAGCTGGCTGACGAGGAGATGCACAGAAGAGGGCTGAGAGGGAGATCTGAGCTCACAGGCATGAGCGCAGTCCCAAGCCCCATTATATGCACATACCCACAGAGGGGGGAATGAGTCTTTGTAAAAGAAAATAGAGGTAACTGGGTCTGAGGTAACTGGGTGTTGGGAGTACAGAGTGTTGGAGCAGGAGGGCAGACTGTTTCAAGGAGACCATTTGGGTGTCCTGGGGGGTGGGGGAGCATAGTAGATACCAGAGAAGCATGACTATGGTAAGGACACACTACAGTCCCCCACATACCCCAGACAGAAGAAGCAAAGAGAAGAGGAGGCTGGGAAACCATCATAACCTGGCAGAAGCACCCAGGTACTCCCTCTCTGCTGAGAGTGACATACCTTCTAATTTCTGAACTACCTTAATGATAATTTCTTCCTTCAGAATGTGAAGGAACCAATGAAGGGAGACCCTATTCTGTATCTCCCTCCCACCCAAGGGATAACATGGCTGCTGGGTGGAAATGAGAGCTCTGGAAGGAAAGGAAAGGAAAGGAAAGCCAACAAGTCTGATGGGCAGCAAAGACTTTATGAGGTTCAGGGAAATGTCAGGTAGGGTCTCATGGACTAAAATTCTACAACAGAAGTCAGGAATAGCTCAAGAAGGAGATTTTAGAGAAACGATTCCAAGGGACAGTCTATGAAAAGGCCCAAATGGATGCACATGCAATTTACGAACCAGCTTAGATTTTAAGAATCTAAATTGGTGCCGAGCGGACCTGTTTGGTGAATAAAACAATCACCTAACACTCACAAACCTTGCTGGCCCCAGACCAGGCTTCCTACCCTATTCAACTATCCACCAGCACAACAGGATCTACCCATGGTGAGCATACTACCCTCAGCTTTGCTGCCACTTGTCTCCTTCTTCTGAACTCCCCCCACCCCTAGATTTCCAAAGGCTTGTTGTGGAAACACTAATAAAATCAATGCTGCCATCGCAACTGGAACGGAGGTGATATTCCGCCACTGTAGTTAACAATCCCCCAACTGCTAAGAACAGAAGTCCCTTCCTTGGCCACCACTCCCCCACAGGTACCATATTCCCCCATTAGACTATAAGTTTTCTGACAGAGGAACCATCCCAGTTTTGTCCTCGTTAAGTCCCCAGAGCCTTGAACGGTGCCTAGCACATAGAAGGAAGGTAATGTCTATTAAATGCCTGTTAATTAAGAAGCCATGTTCAGAAGTTGGAAGCAAGGGCAGATATCAAAGGGTGGATACAGAAACGTGTCATGGTCCCACGGAAGCCCCAGGTTACTCTAGCTCAGAATAAGCGGAAATTGATGAAGAAAATGAAGGACAATAGAAAGGTGGTTTTTTAAAAAAATACACAGTGAGAAATAAAGGCGGGTCAAAGCAGCAGAAGGATCATGGATCAGAGAGGACAACAGAGAGAAGGCAATGATACCACTTTTATTCTGCTTTTGGCAAGAAGAACAATCTTTGGACTGAGAGGGACAGGGCAAGCACAGCTAACAGAGAAGTGATTCCCAAAATCTAGAAGGAGAAAATCAAAGAGCTCCTGGGCACCCCTGCCAAATTCAAGGGACTTGGCCCAGCAGAACTATATCCTTGGGTGCTCAAAAACTAGCCTGTATGACAGCTGAACTACTCTTGGCCTTCTCTGGAAGGCCATGGAGGAATAATGTAAAGAAAAACACCGCCAAGAGACTTAAGTCATGAAACGGAATGGAAATCTTGTTTCTAGACGACTGATGACGAGTCACACTTACAGAGACAATGTACAAGAGACCTGGAGGGCTACAAATGCTGTTTTGTGGGGGCTTTTCTTTGCTACAAAGGATGGAGCTAGGATGGAGATAGGGTTACTAAAAATGATAATGATGGTGGGGGGAAAAAAGCAAAGCTATCAAAGTATTTTTAAAAAGAAAGACTTTGGAGGAAAGAAAATAGGAATACAGAAGGTAAACATCTCAAGTTTTTAAAAAGAGAATGAAGTCTGCTAACTATAGGCCAATGAGATTTATTTTTAATTTCCTGGGAAAATGCTAGAATATGTTACTAAAGGGACAGTTAGTGAACATCTTGAAAAGGAAGCAGTAATGACAAAGAGCTAGCACAGCTTCATCAAAAGCAGGTCATGCCAGATTAACCTTGTTTCCTTTTGGACAGGGTTACTAACAGCAGGTGCAGGGGCATCTGAGACACAGAGTATACCTAGGTCTTAATAAAGCACTCGATAAATTCTCTCATGCTGATCTTATGAACAGGATAGAGATATGTCACCTACACAACAGTAAGGCAGATTCAGAACTAGTGGAATGGCTGGACTCAGGCATCAACTGTTTAATGTAATCCAGATCTTCAGAGAACTGTCCCAGAGATCTGTAATTGGCTCTGCACTGTAACAATTTCATCAGTCTCTCCGATAAACAAATACGTGGCACCATTATCAAAGCTGCAGGTGACACAAAGTTGGGAGGCACAGCTAATATATTTGCCGATAGTGTCAGGATTCAAAAAGCATTTGACAAGTTAGAATGCTGGGCTGAATCAAAAAAGATATAAGGATAAACAGATTTGAAAGCTCAACTTTACAAGATGAAAAATGATGACTAGATAGCAGGCTGTCTGCAAGACATCTGGGAGTTCAGGGCACTGCAAGATCTCTGACAGTCAACAGGGTGATAGAGCAGCCAAGAAAGTGAATGCATCTTGGGCTGTATTTATTAAGAGGCATAATATCCAGTCCTAGGAAAGGGATAATACAGTGGTTCTTGGGCCCAGTCATGCAGCCTCTGGAGTGGTGTGTTCTGTTCTGGATGTGATTTAAGAAGGATAGAGATGGGGGACGGTAGATGGCTCAATGGATAGAGCATGGGCCCTGGAGTGAGGAAGAGCCAACTTCAGACATTTACTAGCTGTGTGACACTGGGCGAGTCACGTAACCCCAATTCCCTCTTCCCCGCCTCCCCCATCCCCAAGAAGTATAGAGATAAGGTAAAATGTCCAAGGATGATAATGAGAAAGACTTTAAATTTATACCAGATAAAGAAATTAGGGATGTTTGGCCTGTAGAAGAGAAGAACTGCTGAAGGCAAAGGAGAAGTGGTAACTGGCTTCTAGCACTTTTAGGGCTGTCTCATAGAAGAGGGATTCGACTCATTCTCCAGATTGTAGAATTGAAGAACAATGCATGAAAGTTGCAAAGAAGCCAACGTAGGCTTGATGTCCAGAAAACCTCTTAACAACTGGAGCTCTAGAAGACGAAATGGGCTGCCCTGGATACTCTAACGGGAGGCCGTCAAGAAAAGCTGAATGTGCTGTAGAGAGGCTTCACTTTCAGGTATGGCTTGGACTAGATGTCCAGAGGACCTTTTTACCTTTGAAATTCTGTGATTCTTTCCACAAATTCTGTCACATTTCATTTTTAGAGGCTTCTCAAAATTCCTCTGCACTGGTCTCTGGGGCAGGAACAAGCACCAGTTGGAAAGTGTAGAGAGATGTGAAGATTCAGGCTCCTCTGGGACCATGGCTGATCTTGGAGGTTTGGAAGAGAAAGGGTCCTCACTCCAGGTTCTCAGGACAAGGGGGAAGGGCTGTGACATGGTAGATTGGCCAGAACAAAGAAAATCCCAACCTGAAATGTCAATCTAACATTTTAAGCATGGGGAGATTAGCCAAAACCTGGTGTCTTCCTTTTTCTCTTAGTACTCTGTAAACTACTTTCTCTGATCCTCCCCTCTCTCTCCAGGAGACAAAAAGGTAAATATTCTTCCACTTTTCAGCACAGGAGACTGAGTCCAGGGAAGATGACCGAGAAAAACATCCAGTAAAGCAGGAAAAGAACTGAGAAAAACAAGGGATATTTGCTTTTTTCCAAAGTGCTTTGGAGATATCCTATCTATACAACTACCTTCAAGCTAGGTAAGGCAGATATTATTATTCTGACATCAGAGACCAAGAAATAGAAACAGGGATTAAATAACTTGCTCAAGATGACCTAAGACATCAGCAGCAGCTGGAAGCAGAGCCAGGTCTTCTGACGCGTGAGGCCAGTGCTCATGATCACAGGGTTAAGCCTCTAGAATCCTCTGAAAGGGAGCATGGGAGAAGCATAAATGACCAAGCACAGATCTCTGCAGGCTTGAGTCAGGCCATGCTCACACTGACAGAGACTCAAAGTTCTAAGTATGCCTGGGGTCACCAGGAAGGCTCACCAGCTGGCTCCAATCCACTGCCTTCCTCGGTCAGAGCCTGGAGGACTGTCTGGTACTTCAGGGAGGAGATCTGCAGAAGCCAGAGACAGTTACTGTTAGGATGGATGGATCATACTTTTTCCCAGTGATGCTTCAATGAAGCTTCATTCATTAAATTCTCTGTTGCCATCAGGTTTTCAAGCCCTGGAATTGATTAAATCTTGAGACCTCAGAAGGAAAAGGCCAGAGACAACATAAAATTACCAGAAAACCTCAAGCTCAGAGCTCAGAGGAGCTCCAGGGCACTTTTTTTTTTTGCCCTGTACTGAGCTTAAACTACAGTGATAACACCAATCCCAGGCTTTCCAGCCAGACTGAGGAACATTAATCTCACATCATTCCAGATGAAGCCTTATTTTAAATGATCTGGCCCGTCCTCCTTTCGTGTTCTCTATTTCTTGAGAAAACATGCCAAGACAATGAAGCATCTTAACTAATGTTCTAATACTTCACATTTATAGAGGACTTGGGAGTTGACAAGGGGCCTTCTTCACAAGGTGCCTTATTCTCATTTGACAGATGAGCAAACTGAAGCTTAGAAAGGCTATGGAACTTCCTCCTGATCACGCAGCTAGCAGCCAGGAGTCAGAGTCTAAATACAGGCCAACTCACTTTAAGGTCATGGCTCTTTCCCCTAACCCATAGTTACCTCAGGTTTGCTAATTGTGGGTGTGGTTGTACCTGAATGAAAATGTCTGAAGGTTGTTATCTATAGGGTGGGGACTTTGCTTCCCCATCAAAAGTTCCAGAGTCAACAATACAGCTGAAATGGTAAATGGTTTTTTTTTAAATTTTTTTATTTTTAGATTGCAACAAACCGTTCTACATAATTTTGGGTTCCAGATTTTCTTCCCTCCCTCCCCCCCCCTCCCCAAGAAGGCATGGAGTCCCATATAACTTCCAGGTATAACTAGGCATTGAATTAATTTATACATTTTCTCATGACTCAAGAGAAAGAAGAAACAGAACCAAAAAAAAACCCCACAACCCAACAACAAATACAAAAGAGAGAAGAAAAAAAAAAGTGGAGGGGAAAAAAGGCGAGAAAGAAGTGTGCCTTGATTTGCATTCATACTTCATATTCATACATGTATGAATGCAAATCGAGAAATGGTAAATGTTAAAAATGAAAGGAAATGAATAAATTATTTCCAAAATGCCCCTAGATTTTTGAGACAGAAGTCCAAGTCCTGAAATAAGGCTAACTGGAACTTTAAAGCCTACAGAATCACAAACAATGACACGGCAGTATGGAAAGGTAGGGGACCTACATGTATATAAAAATGCTCGCTGAATGGCTGAATGACTGATCTAGGGGCACTTCTAAAGGTCAGAACTGGCACAGGTAGAGAGATACATACAGGTACACATCTGATGACTGGAAGGAAGCTGCCTTGCTCGTCATTTTGTAGGGAGGACTCAACAGAAGTCTTCATAACCTAAAGGAAATGAGGAATCAGTTTACCAGGCAGGTGTCTACCTCCCAGATATGATCCCTAATTTAAATGATTTAAAAGCTTAATGCTTAAGTGTCCCAATGCATCTTGACTCCAATGTTCCTTAAAACAGATTCACTTCTAAGAAGTTAAAAAAAAAGAGGGAGGAAGAGAAAACTACTGACCTGCCTCACATTCTACTCCCTCATTTTACAAATAGGGAAATGGAATCCTGGGGGGTGGTGGGGGAGTCACAAAGATGGCGTGTAGCAGAGCTGAGCCTTGAGCAGGGGCCCCCAACTTCAGGGCTTTCTTCCATGTCCCAAGCGCTTCCCTCTAAATAAGCCTCCTTCAAGGTCTGATGCTACCAGGAACCCTTCCCAATGTTCACACACATAATCGCACGTTCTCTCACTAGCTGGACATGCTCCAGCCTGTCTATGTCCTTCCTAAAGCAGGGTATCTGGGACTAAATATGACATTCCAGACAAGGCTTGACCAGCTCATAGCACATGATGGCCACTTCTTCCCTCATCCCAGTCACTATATATTTAGATAAGCATTTAAGACTGTGTTAGCTTTCTCTACGTCCTTGAAGGCAGGGACGTCTTTTGCTTTCCTTGTGTCTCTTGGTTTCTGGGCACGGTGTGTTCTCAACACATGTTCAATAAGAATTTCACAGATGTGGAGCTGGAAGGAATTTCAGAGGTTTTCTGGCTCAAGCCCCTCATTTTATAGATGAGGAAACTCATTATGATCAACACCCTGTAGGTTTCTATATTTTCCTAGGCCTCATTTTATAAATCCTTTTTCTCTCTTATCCAGTTTAGCCCCATCAATGCTGGGAAGACCTACCCAGGATTCCTTGGAGTAACTCACTTATCTTGCTACAAAGAAATTAAATGAATAAAATATTGGAGCAACACAGAAATAGCCTTATCCAAGGACTGGCTACTGTAACCACTGACAACACGCAACCAGAACTTTGTGAACCTTACGTGAAAATTAGGTTTATTACAAGAGAAATGAACGTGAGCGTTGATCCCTAAGAGTTCACAATCCATCCAAGTCTGCACATTTACATCAGCAGGACAAAGGAAGGAGGAGATATCAGAATCCCTACCTGAAGGGGTGAGGCATGGGAGGGGAAAGGTGCAGTAAAGGAGGGAAAAGGACAAAACCCCTCCTGAAGGAGAGGAGCAAGATGAGGGCAAAAGCCACACTCTTTTCCTTTGGGAACTGCTGGACCATGAAAATAGGAGGGTCTCCTTATCTGCAAGGGTCCAGCTGCACAAGCCTAGTGTAGACTGACTAGAGCCTGCCTTAACACCCAAGGACACACAGGGAGTCCAGCTTGGGATGCAAATGACAAATCATGTCAGCTGGGGAGGCTTCGTCCTTGACGCATTCGGGGCCTCCTACATACTCTGGGTCCAGTGTTTTTGGAAATTATCACAACTCAAAAAGACAAGTTCAAGGGACCCCTTAACATTCCTTAACATCAGCAACAATAGAATATTTTGAAGTAGGGCTGAGCAAGATACCTGGGGCAAGCTGATGGTCTCATTCAAAGAGACACCAGAGAATCTAAGAGTTATCAAGACAGACTAAGTACGGTGTTTAATAGAGATGTGGCAGGGGAAACAACAGAGGACATCTAGGGAAAATGGCTATTTGCCAGGTTTCAGGGTTCTTGCCCAAAGAAATATGTAGGAGAGCTGTAGGAATAGAAAATTGGGCTTTAAACTCCAGGAGGGCAGGGATTATGTCTTACCTAAACGTTATTTCTTCCCCAATACTTAGCACAGCAATCTACATAAATCAGATGCCCATCAAATGTCTGACAAATTGAACTTGGATGTAAAAATTCTTCAAATGGAAGAGCCTCCCAGATGGGAGAGGGGTTTAAATGTGATGAATTAGTCAGGAGACTATAAATCTTTTATCATATAGTTCTAAATTCCCCTTTAGGCAGTGGATGTTTTATCTTGCATATGCACCAAAACCAACATTCTCTAATACTCTGGTCCCAGGTAAGAGCACTGACCTGTCCATTTTCTCTCTCTTCCCCATCAGGGGGACAGCAAGCTCCTTCACTCATGTCGCAACAGTATTCCTTTAGGAAAGCCTTGAGAACTCAGTACGACATGGCTCTGTACAAAATTTCTGGCAAGGCCGGAAATCCAGAAGCCACAGGTGACAGTTGAAAAAGCAAGGCCTCTATCTTTTCATTGGTAACTAAGGCTGAGGCCGAAGAAACAGGACTCATAAGAAATCAGGCAGCTGGTAACCTCAAGGTTACTATCCAGTCATCTCTGGGGGACTCAGCTCTCCCTTGGAATCTTCAAAAGATGCGACAATGTTAGTGACTTGGATTTGCTAACTCTTCTGTGCTGCAAGGCCAAGCTGCCTCTGTAGATCAAGTCTCTGGGCCCTCAGATCCAAGTGAACTGTCGATTCTGTCTCACTTTTGCTACCATGAACATCAGGCTATGTCCATGTACCAGAAAGCACTCACAAAACCCAGGCCCAATGAAGAGTTGGTCTTCTTGTGTAGCAAACAAAGCCCTAGGCAGTAGCTGGGGCTGTTATGTTCAACCCTGTGATAAAAAGCAAACCCATGTTATCATCTATAAGAGTAGTCTCTAACAGAGGGGGCTGGTATCCCCAGTAGGTGTTGGCATCACTCCATGGGGTAACCAACCAGAGGATGACAGGTCTCATGTCACCTTCCAGTACTAACCAATCCACTATCTTCAATACAACTCCATCCTCCCTTCCCCATCATTCCCCTACTCCACTCCTTCCCAGTGGCTGCCTCCTCCCAAACTTTCCCCTCCTGAACCTGGCACAGGCTCCTCAGGTCAGTTAAAGCCTGTAGCAGCAGCTGAGCCAGCCATGTTCCTGCCCTTGCCCAGCCCTCTCTTCAACAACGTGCTCATGCTGTCTCCCTAGATTACCTCACGGCTGAGGCAGGGGCCCACAGGAAGGCAAGCCGGACCATCCCTTCTCTTTTTGTTTTTGCTGGGACAGAGTGAGCTACGTAGATAAGGAAGGATGGATGCATTCTGTACCAACAGTCTCAGCATATTATCTTTCCTTCAGAAACCACCCTCTTCCTAACTCCTGTTTCTGTTCAGGGGGCCACCATCCTTCTGGTCAGTTCCTCCCTTCCTTTGCCCTTCCCTCACAGATCCAATCAGGTGCCACATCTTGTTCATTTACCTCCCACACCTGGCATCTACCCCCTTCTCTCCACTGACATAGCCCCTCACCCCAGACTACTGCAATAGCTTCTTCTTTAGCCCCCTGAACTTGGTTCTTCTTAATGGAATCCAGCTTCCACACATTTGCCAAATTGATAATACCAATGTGTGGGTCACTCCTTTATTCAATCAAATGATAGTTCACTACTGACTCTAGGATCAAATGGCATTTCATCTGTATTTCATCCTTTTTAAATGTCTATTTTTTGTGCAAGTTTAATAATGCATAGTAGTAGTAATAAATGGAAATATTCACAAATACACATGTATTTGGGGGGGCGTGCTCAAATTTGTTTTACATTTAGAGGTATGTGGCCAACAATGTCTGGAGACTGCTGATCTAAAATGCCATGACTTAAATCAATGTAGGGAGCTCTGTAACTAGTGGGAAATGAATAATCTTAGATAGTTGCTGGGGACCTGCAAGATCAAGTGACTTGCTGTAGTCACTTGTAGCAATTTAGATTTGAAGATCTTTCCCACCCATTAATAGGCCATGTGACCTGCTTATGTCACAGGAAGCCTGTTACATGTGGTAGGAGGGGCTTCCTGACAGGAAAAGGAGGTTATGTCATAGGAAATACAGAGAGAGAGAGAGAGTGTGCACGCAGGGACAGAGTGCGAAGTTATAGCTGCTGATGGCTGCTAATGGCCACCCTCATGATCGTTAGAACTGAACAGACTGACTTAGCTGTACTGTGAGTTTCTGTTTGGGGAAGACTCCAGCAGGAGGTTGGAGAGGTTTTGGGATGGAGAGGCTCCACGTTGTGATATTATGTATGGAATGTTTTACTGCCATGATAGACTGGATAAATGGCTTGTGGGATATGGCTCTCTGCTGCCTGAATAAATAGCTTTTGACAATTATCATCTACATTGTTATTACTGGCTTACTGATACACTGGCCCAAAGTCACAAAAGTTCATGGGCTTCTGTGTGTGAGAGGAAAGACTGGAATCCCAGGCCTTGCAATTCAATGGCCAGCCTTTATTGTATCTTGCTGTGTATCTTAGATTATCTTATTACATATGAATCTGCCCCCACCCGCCTCACACCTTATCATCTCATCTAAGAAGCAAGATATAGATCAAGATGACTGAAGATGTCACTGGGCGCAGTGGGACACCTTGGGTTTTTTTAGATCAAGGTATTTCCCAGGTCTCTGTTTGACTGAAGCAACTTAAAGCTAGGCAAGAAATGAAGCAGAGAATGGCCTTTTTACCTACTCCAAAAAAAAAATTCCATCTGGGAGGGGAAGACCCTCAAAGTTTCTGGCCATAACAGAAACAGTTGCTATTTACATTTGCTCTGAGCCCATCAGGGCCCAAACAATGACCAAGTGGAGCCTGACCTTGGACCTATTGTTGGCCACTCAAAGAGAACCAAAGTGATCTGCGTTGAAGGTATGGTCCTTAATAAAAATAATCTAGCCTATAAACCCCAAAATGTCGTGAGAGGTTTCAAAATTTGCATTCGTTTGGGCAGAGCATCTGCAGGTAAGGGTATCATGCCCTATGTGGACAGAGAGAAGGGGAGGGAAGGGAGAGAAAGAAAGAGCAAGCTATACTGTCCCACACGGCTGGTGACTTTGCACAGCCCTCCTTCACTTAAATCCAATTCACTTGCACGTTGCGGCATCGTGTCCCTGAAGTCATGGTCCTCTTCAAGAACAAAGGACAAACAACAACAAAAGGAAGCAAGAAGCCAGGGAAGCAGGATGTCCAGCAATCCTAAGCAGTCTAAGCTACCATCGTGGAAAGCAGAGATAAGAAGATCAGTTATAGATGGCAGCTGGAAAGCAGGGACTTGCTTAAGCTCCCCGCCGGGTTCCTCCAAACACCTATAAAAATGACTCTGAACAAATTCTGGAGCTGCAGAACCCATGAAATAGCAAAGCGAAGCAGGGCTCCAGCCTAGGACAGCCTGGATGGTCGCTGGGAAGGGTCTATTGCACAGAACTGGGAGCAGAGCCCAGCGTGGGCCATGCCAGGACCAATCAGACCAGGAGCTGGGCGGATAGGTGAAGCGCCCTGAATCAGTGAGCTGTGGCAGTTACCAGACTTCTCAACCCACAAACACCAAAGACAACAGAGAAGGTTAGTGGGAAAAGCTGCTGGGGCAGAGTGAAAAGAGGTCACGGTGGTGCAGCTCTGAGGCTGCTTCCAGAGCTACAGCTGTAGTTACTTCTGGCCCCAGGCCCACCTAGTGGGAGGAATTAAGCAGCAGATTAGAGTGGGAGTGCAAAGCCTGCTTTGCCCTGCCTGGATCTGGGTAGCAATCCTGGTTGGTGGTTCTTGGAGGAGAAGGAGTGCTGGTGTGGCAGACTTGCTGTGTAGAAGTAGCTCTGAAAATAGCAGTGCAGCCCTTCAAGCTTGGGACAAAGTACTCTCTACAAGCAGTCTTACCCCAACAAAAAGCTCAAGGGTCAAGTAGTTGGCTGGGAGCATGAACAGGCAGCGAAAAAGGTCTCAGATTCAGACTCAGGCTTTGGAATTTTTTTTGGTGACAAAGAAGACCAAAAGATACAGCCAGAAAAAGTCAACAAAGTCAAAGAGCCTACATCAAAAGCCTCCAAGAAAAATACGAATTGTTCTCTGGCCATGGAAGAGATGAAAAAGGATTTGGAAAAGCAAGTTAGAGAAGTAGAGGAAAAATTGGAAAGAGAAATGAAAGTGATGTGAGAAAACCATGAAAAACAAATCAATGACTTGCTAAAGGAGACCCCCCCCAAAAAATACTGAAGAAAATAACACCTTAAAAAATAGACTAACTCAAATGGCAAAAGAGCTCCAAAAAGCCAATGAGGAGAAGAATGCCTTGAAAGGCAGAATTAGCCAAATGGAAAAGGAGGTCCAAAAGACCACTGAAGAAAATACTACCTTCAAAATTAGACTGGAGCAAATGGAAGCTAGTGACTTTATGAGAAATCAAGATATTATAAAACAGAACCAAAGGAATGAAAAAATGGAAGACAATGTGAAATATTTCATTG
>CM053625.1:332730677-332765917 GCA_028646595.1 Phalanger gymnotis
TGATAAGGGCAAGATTCACTCATTCCCCCTCCCCTGCCTTCTCTTCTCTTCCTACAGAACTGCTTTTTCTTGCCACTTTTATGTGAGATAATGTACCCCATTCTATCTCTTCCTATCTCCCTCTCTCAATATATTCCTCTCTCATCCCTTATTCATCTTCAGCTCATCTTATGCCCACTCTCTCTTTCTCTCTCTCTCTGTATATATACATGTATATACACACATATATAAACATGCATACATACACATACATATACATAAACATATACATATATACACATACATACATGCATATTCCCTTCAGCTACCCAAATATTGAGGTCTCATGAATCGTACACTGGGCTTAGATCTTCAGCAGGCTCTTCACTCCTGCTCTGATCAGCCACTTAATTCCTCCCACCAGGTGGGCCTGGGGCCAGAAGCAACTGCAGCTGTAGTTCTGTAGCTGCCCCACCTCCGCTGCCCCAGGAGCAGTAGCAAACTCCCTGTCCCCCACAGCTTTTCCCACTAACCTTCTCTGTTGTCTTTGCTGTTTGTGGGTTGAGAGGTCTGGTAATTGCCACAGCTCAGTAATTCAGGGCACTAGGGCACACTCCGCTCAGCTCCTGGTCTGGTCAGTCTGCGGTTTGGTTGGTCCGCGCTGCCCATGCTGGGCTCTGCTCTGCTCTGCTCCGCTCCACTCCCCTCAGCTCCCAGCTCTGTGCAGGATAGACCTTACCCAGAGACCATCCAGGCTGTGCTGGGCCGGAGCCCTGCTTCCCTCTGCTACCCTGTGGGTTCCGCAGTTGTAGAATTGGTTCAGAGCCATTTTTTATAGGTTTTTGGAGGGACTTGGTGGGGAGCTCATGGTAGTCCCTGCTTTTCCAGCTGCCATCTTGGCTCCGCCCACCCCAGTGATTTCTTAATCATCAGATCTTGTGGCCTATTCCTCCGTGGCCTTTCTTGGAAGGTATTGACCACCTTCTCCTGTAAAGTCTCTTCTCGCAGTTCTTCTGGCACTGCTTTCTCCTCGTTCTGCTCCAGTCTGACTACTCCTCCATCCCTGTGGCTGGATCTTCATTCCTGTCCCACCTACTACCTCTTGGTGTCCCCAGAGCTCTGCCTTGGTGCCTTTTTTTTTTTACACTGTCTCACTTGGAGATCTCATCAGCTCTCATGGTTTAGTGACCACCTCTCTGCACATGACTCCTGCATCTCCAGATCTAGCCCTAGTCTCCTGAGCCCCAGCCCTACACTACCAACTGTCTATTAGACATTACAAAGAGGAGATCCCATGGGCATCTCAAATCCAGCATGTCCAAAACCGATCTCATTCTCTTTCTGCCCAACATACCCATCTTTCGAACTTTCCTGTTCCATCGTCCACCTTCCCAGACTCCCAGGCTTGCAGGCACAGCATCGTCCTTGATTCCTCCCTTTAATTACCATTCAGTCGTCCAGTCGTATTGCTGTTCTCCTCGTCCTATCTCTTCTGTAGTTTCCCTTCTCCCTGCTCTGGCCATCACCCTAGTTTAGACCATCCTCACCTCTCGCCTCTACCATTGTGGCCTTCTAATTGATCTCCCTGCCTCAAGCGTCTTCCTACTTTAATTTATCCTCCATTCAGCTACCGAAGCGACTTTCCTGAAGCTTCGGTCTGATCATCTTCTCTTCTCCCTTCCCCTCTCCCTGTCCCCATCCTTCCCTGATTCAGTAGACTCCAGGGCGCCCTGTTACTTCTAGGATCACATGCTACTTCCTCTGTTTGGCTTGTAAAGCTCTGCACAACTAGGCCCCTCCCTAATGTTCCGTGCTTCCTGTCCCCTTCACACACTCTACAGCTATTGTAGCCGTGCTGGATACTTGCTGCTCCTCATTTAAAAATAATAACAACAGCTCTCCTTTATGTAGCGCTTACTGTGTGCCAGGCCCTGTGCTGAGCCCTTCACAGATATTATTTCATTGGATCCTCACAACCTTGGGAGGTAGGGACTCTATTATCCCCATTTCACAGATGAGGAAACTGAGGCGAACAGGTTATGTGACATGCCCAAGGTCACACTAAAGTTACTAAGTATCTGAGGCCAGATTTGAACTCAGCTTTTCCTGACTCCAGGTGCAGCTCCTTCCAATCAGTGATGCTCCATCTCCTCACTACCTCTGTACTGGCTGTTCCACCAACTGAGAATGTTTCCCCTCCTCAATGCAGCCTCTTATGCTCCAATGTCACCTTTTTAAGGGGGCCTTTCCTAGTCTCCGAGGTTACCTTCCATCTACTCCAAATGTACCTATATCTGTACAAGTTGTTTCATCCATTTAACTATCCCCTTCTCAAAGGCAGGGCTGCTTTTCTTGTATCCTCAGCACTTAGCAGAGGACCTGACACATAGTAGGCCCTTAATCCGTGCTTTTTGGTGTTCTATTGGCTGAGTCCAAGGCCAGCACATTCTGCTGACTTTCACGCCTCATCTCTGTTTCCAGACTGACTAGACAAAGAGACCAGGGGGATGTGAGAGGTCTTCTTGAGCCAAGTCCACTAGCAGGCCTTGGAGATAGGGTGGAGAGGTGTAGGAGTGGCTTGGATGAGCCAGGGGGATTTGGAAATTAACTGCCCAAGGTATCTGAAGCAATGGCAGGTGGGGGAAATTTAGCCTAGAGAGAAAATGAAGAGGTTATAGGAAAAATGATGATGGTAGGGTAACCATACGTTTCTAGGGGTGCTTGAGACCCCAAAATACTGACACGCCGTGGGTCCTGCTGAAAGAATTCGACTCAAGCCTTCTCAGCCAAGGGAAAAGAGAAAGTTTATTAGGGATTCACCATAATGGGTTGTCTTAAGAAATCCCACCCTTTATCATGCCTGTTTCCACAAGTGGGCCAGATTCAACCTACTGAATTAGATTGAATCTTAGCACCTTCATGGAGGCAAGATGGAGATTATATACACAAAGATTGTGGGAGGGATTGAGGGGTGGTCTGGGGTGACTAGAGGAGGGGTTTAGGGAGGGTCTTGAGGAGGAGTCTAAGGAGGACCAGGTGAGGTCAGAGTCCAGGAACCAAGAGAATGGAATTAAGGGTTGGAAGTAGCTGAAGGCATGCATATCTATAGCAACAATAGAGGGCAAGGTTTAGGTAGAGATTTGGGCCTAATGATAATGTGAGGCTTGTGGCCTTAGGGGAAGGCCAGATCTAGTTGGAAGATTCAAAGACAGTTCAAGGGGGCTCCCAGAGACTGTATTCCAGATTCAAGGGGATTCCCAGAGATTGTGCCCTCATTAGAAATGCCTTAAAGAGAGGCATGGTAGGTGTCTTCAAGTATCTCAAAGGTTGTCACTGAGAAGAGGGAGCAGTCTTACTCTGTCCAGGCCCAAAGGGAAGAACCAGGAGCCATGGGCTGAATTTCAAAAGGGCAGATGTAGATCTGATGCCAGGAACATTTCTTCACATTGGAACTGCTCCAAAGTGGGCTGGCTGCCCAGGCCCCTCCAAAGGCCCAGCCCCTTCCCCAAAGCCAAGTCACCCCTCTTTGTATGTGTTTGATGTGAACTCTCCCCACCTCCACCCTCACCTACGAGATTGCACAGTTTAGCAAAAAGGTCACTGGAATAGGAATCCAGGACCTGACTTTGGTTCTTGGCTTTGTTATATTTATGTACAGCCTGTCTCATATCATTTGTTATTTTATTCAGCAACTCCTGGGCTGGGAGTGGGTCTTGGCCATAGAGGAAGGTGGAGGAAGAGGTAAAGAAAGACCAGCCCGTGTCAGCCCATAGGTCCCATTGCACCATAGGATCTAGGGCACTTCACCTTGAAAGAGACCAGAAGTTTGCTTGTGGAAGTGGGTGTTGGAAGGGTGGATGCTCGTGAGTCATCCTGAACAAGTACAATTTTCTGTCAGATGCAATGGCGCATAAGCAAATACAAAATTTGTGTTATGCTCAAATTGTTCCTGAATATACCAATCACATTTGGAACAAATTCACATTTTTTAAAAAAGCATCATAGCAGAATTGACTGTGTTCTTTTTGGACTGGAGAAGATTCAGAGAAGCCATTTTCCCTGAGCACAAGAGAAGCCAGAGGAATGATTTATGTGGTTAAAAATAAACATACAGGCTCTGCCACCCCTTCTTCCCCACTCTTGGAATCAGAGGACCTGGTGCTTTGAAAGCAGGAAGCCTCAAAGACACCGAAGGGAGGGAAACGTAGGATACAAACACACAAAGATGGATGGGAGGAAGAGCAAGAAGAAATCTTAAGGTCAACACCAAGGCAGAAAGTGAAATGGACAAAAGGCAATTCTTTTGCAAGGGCCTGGCTAGAGGCCAGATGTGAAGGTTTTTTCCTGCCTCCGAATTCTCTGCTCCTCCTCTTTGAGTCCAAGTGGGCAATGACCTCAGGCCTGTGGTATTTGATGCAGGTAGCTGGGTTTGTATCAAGGCGAAGACAGTGTTTGATTTGGGGGTGTGGACAGGGAAGAGGAGCATGTGGTAGCAGCCCCAGCCCTCTTCCTTGGACCTTAACACAAGGCTGCGTGCAGAGGAGGGTCTGCTGTGCACTGCTGAGTGCGGGCTGAGGTCCTGAAGTGGGCTGGCAGCTGCAGTGGAAGAAAAGAAGACAGAGCAAAGCGCCCCCCCCCCCCCCCCCACTCTGGGACTCCTAGAAACACACTTGGTATTTGAATGGGGGCAGAACCCTTGTCAAACTTCTCCAAGTTCTCTTTCCATGGCCTGGACCATGATGTAGAGCTCAGCCAGGCCCACTACTGAAGCCGCAATCACCGCAGCCAGCACCCTCGCTGTCATTTCTGAGAAGATGCACTGGCTTCCTAGGAAGGTGCAGGTAAAAGCTGCTGCCACAGTGATGATAAAGTCGAAGATGGAAATGACCACTGCCTTTACTGACCTCACTTGGTGTCCAAAGTCAGCTAGAGTCCCACTGAGCCTTGGGGCCTGGCAAGAAATGTTCCTGGTGATACGGTTGTACTCCTCATTGGCCAGCTGAACTTTGATCTGCTCTAGGCCGGCGACCAGCTGTGGATTCCTTGGGGGTCTCACCACCTCGGGGAGATAGATCTCACTGCCTTCCAGGAGCTCATGAAGGAAGAGAGGCGAGCCCTGCTCCTGGAGGTGCTCGTGCAGCTCTCGGAGCAGGCAGAAGGGCACCAAGGGTCTGGGGTCTTCGCCCTCCCCTCAGTGGCCTTCTTCCTCCTGAGAGCCATCTCCAGCTGGGCCCGCAGCTCTCAGGGCAGGTCAGCCACCTCCAACTCCGCCCCAGGGCACACAGAGGATGCCACCGTTGGATTGGGAGGTGTCTCAACAAACATTTCTTAACTGCTTGCCTCATGCAAGGTACTCTGCCTTCTCTCTGTTTCCATACTGGTCCTCAATCCCTAATCCTGTGTTGTCGTTTGTCCTTTGTTCTTGAACAGGACATGACATTAGGGAGACATGAAAGTAAATTAGATTTAAGTGAGAGATGGCTGGGCAGAGTCACCAGCCTCCCTCTCTCCTGAGCCACCTGGGTCCAGTGGCCAGATATAGATGGTTCCAGATGCAGTGGGAGACCTTGGCCTTTTTAAGCTAAAGTCTTTAACAGATCTCAGTTTGATTGAGGCAACACTGATTCAGTAATTAAGGCTAGGTAAGAAATGGGACAGAGAATGACCTCTTTTACCTAGTCAGAAAAAAAAAATCACTCTGGGAGGGGAAGACCCAGGATCTTACCTCTTGTTTGGGCTCCAGGTTCTATGTGTGTCTATTTGATGAGTCAGGTCCTCCTTAGGGATGGGAAAATTTTCATTGGAATAGACTATGCCAATTCAGATTACATATCTCACTGCCATTGAGATAGAGGATCAGTGCCCATACTTGTATTGTGGCTTTTCTCATTGTATGTGTCAAGAGTTGCACACTTAGATTCAGAATGTTCCACCTCCCACTCATCTCAGAGGTCAACAATCCATCTCTCTCACATTTTGTTTCACAGCTTTCTCTGCCGGCCGTGTGCCGGACCAGCTGGATGCTGTGGTGATTGGGAGTGGCATTGGGGGCCTGGCGGCAGCAGCCACCCTTGCCAAAGCAGGAAAGCGAGTGCTGGTGCTGGAGCAGCACACCAAGGCAGGCGGTTCCTGTCATACCTTTGGCCAAAACGGCCTGGAGTTTGACACAGGTAAAGTGGGTCTGGGGAGGAGCTATTTGGCTCCTCTGTTTCAGGGTATACCTGAGAGTAGTGGCACAGGGTAGGGGGGAGAAGACAGAACTCAGAGTCCAAGGACTAGAGGCCAGAGCTAGGCTCTGCCTCCTACTGCCTCCCTGGATCTCAGTTTCCATATTTGTAGAATGATGAAGATGGGACCAGTTGGCCTCTGAGGTCCCTTCCACCTCCAGAATAATGATCTTATTAAAGTTCTGCTGTGGTGCCACCAGGTGACTTGGATCAGGAGATAGAGGAGACCAGACAGAAGCTGACACTAGGCATCCTCATTGGTTTAGTGAGTCCCTCTCCTTCCTAGGGACTCCTTTTTTTCTTCCAGTACACAAGAATTCTCTGTAGCCTTTGTTAGAAATACACTTGGCACAGAGATATAGGTATCAAGGACAACTTATTATTGAGGAATCCAAAGGAATTGGAAAACGTTCCTGGCCAGGAGCGGACTCTGCTGTTTTTTAGAAGGAGAGAGTACTGCTTACAAAAATGAGATCAGTTGTATAGTGTTTATTCAATGCAGCATCAGCACAGCACCTCCCTCCAGAGAATGGATTGGTCCCTACCTTTCTGGGTTACAGTCTTCCTTACGCTACCCTTACATGCTGCTCCTTGCTTGGTGTGTTCCCTCCCTCAACATATGTCCCATGTTCAAAATTGGCCAAAGACTCCTCCCTGTGGGTGTGTAAGGTAATATTCAATTAGCCAATTAAGCACGTGTATTAGCAATTTGACCCAGTTTTCCCTTCCACCCTGTTATTTGGCTGGTTTAGGTCAGTTTTCCCTATATCCTAGGTTGCGGTTTTCAGAAAACTACGAGCTATTCTCTGATTGGCTGGATTCATCTGCCTTAATTAATTTTTATTCCCTTCTTTGTTCAGGCTGACAATTAATTATTCTGTGGAAGCCTAACTTTTGCCAATCTCTCATACCTTTATCATGCTTTGTGCTATAGACCAGACAGGGAGATTTGCTTAGAGAAGGGGAGATTATCCTTACTTCTGGGCCAAGTCCAGGCAACAAGCCTTTTATTAGAGTTTTAACTCTGGGCCAGGTCCAGTACTAAGCACCAGGGACATAAATACTGGTGAAGAGACAGTCCCTGCCTTCAAAGACCTTACATTCCAATGGGGAGAGGGGCTGGGTTGGGCTGGAGCATGGCTGGGCTGGGCCCTTCCTCAAAATGGAGGTTTTGAGAGGCTGGTGCCAAGGGGAGAAGGGGACCCTGGGAGGGTGGGTCAGGCAGAGAAGGGGGCTGAGTCACTGCGGGCAAAGTCTGGAGAATGAAGTGGCCAGACTGGGTCCCTTCTCAAAGTGGAGATTCTGAGAGTTCACCAGTGAGAGAAGGAGGCCCCAGTATTGTGGGGAGAAGACAGCCATACAGCAGTGGCAGAATCTGGAGAGTAAAAAAACAAAACAAAACAAAACCCAAGCTTTTATTAAATGCCTGCTGTGTGCCAGGCACTGTGCTAAGCCCTTCACGACTATATTATCTCACGTGATCCTCACAACAATCCTGGGAAGTAGGTGCTAGTATGATCCCCATTTGACAGATGAGGAAACTGAGGCAAACAGAGATTAAGCGACTCACCCAGCATCACACAGCTCATAAGTGTTTGAGCCAAAATTTGAACTCAAGTCTTCCTGATTTCAGGCCCAGCTCCTTGTCCAGTGCACCACTGGGCTGCCGAGCAAAGGACAGTTGGTCTTGGGCTTTCCTCTTACTGAAGGCTGATCCCAGGGTTGATGTATATGAGGGGAAGTTTGGGAGCTTCCAGCTACCTTCACGTGACTGTCCTTCTTTCTCTGCCTCTGTGGGGTTATGCTCATCAGCATATCCATTCCTTGTCATTCTTTGACAGGAATCCACTATGTTGGGCAGTTGAAAGAGGGCAGCTTTAACCGCTTCCTCCTGGACCAGATCACGGAGGGGCAGCTGGACTGGGCTCCCTTGGACTCCCCCTTTGACATTGTAGTGCTGGAGGGACCCAATGGCAGAAGGGAGTTCCCCATGTACGCTGGGGAGAAAGCCTATATTCGGGGCCTCAAGGAGAAGTTTCCTCATGAAGAAGCCGCCATTGACAAGTACATGAACTTGGTGAAGGTAAGACTGGGCTGAGCTGGGAGGTTCATCCATGTCTGCAGAGACCTTGGAAGGGCCAGAATTGACCTACAGGGGGAAAGTGGAGATGGAGGAGGGACAAGAGTTCTGGCCTCAGCTGCTTCTCATCAGGACATTGGAGGTTTGCCTGACACTCCCATGCTATGGTCTCAGGGATTTCCTCCTTTACAAGCACTGAGGGCTCCCAAGAAGAGACTAAGACATGATCTGGCAGATGTGTGTAGTTAAGTCTTACCTAACAAGTCACTTCTTCGCCAGGCTGCTTAGTGAAATCTGGCCCATGTCACTAGGGCCTCAGCTCTTCAGGCTGGCAGGGGCAGGGATGCACTAACTTCTTTCTCTCTGGGTTCCTTTCTTTCCCCAGGAGGTAGCAAAAGGAATCCCTCATATGGTCAAGCTGAAGCTCATCCCTTTGCCCGTGGTGAGGCTGCTGGATAAGTTTGGGATGCTGGCCTTTTTCTCCCCTTTCTTGAGAGCAGCCACCCAGAGCTTAGCGGACGTGCTCAGCCAGCTGCCTGCCTCCCCGGAGCTCAAAACCGTGCTCAGCTACATCTTTCCCACCTATGGTATGGACCTTTGGCTCTGGGAATGCTGGGGGTAAAGGGAGCAGCCAGGTGGGGAGGGGGCGGCCTGTGTGAACAGTTCTGCTGGTCCCTTGGCTCTCAGGTTGTTTCTTTCTTTACTGGATATGGGTGGAGAATGGTTTATACCTGTGACTCTTAAGAGTCTGTGATCAAGAAGGCTGGTCGTCTGTCACTCTTCCCCATAAAAGTTCCCTTTCCTCTGTGCCCTGGAGCTCTTGCTGTCCCGTGAGATGTGGCTGTCATCTTTAAATAAGCCATCATTGCAATCTTGAGGGAGAATTCTCTTATCACCCCGGGTTTGGTTGGTGACAAGGTTCCCTGATAGATTAGGGGTTGGGGGAGATTCTGGTCCTGAAGGGAATGTGCTGGCTGGTAGTGTGTGAGTGCCAAGCCTAAAACATTCACCTTGCTTCTCTCCCACAGGTGTTTCACCAGAGAATGCCAGTTTCTCTATGCATGCCATAGTCGTCAGCCACTACCTGTGTGGAGGCTTTTACCCTCGGGGAGGCCCTAGTGAAATTGCTTTTCACATTATCCCAGTGATTCAGAAGGCTGGGGGTGCAGTCCTTACCAGGGCAACAGTGGAGAGTGTGCTGCTGGATTCTGCTGGAAGAGCCTGTGGTGAGAGCTGGGGGTCCCATCATGAGAGTGGGGGTGGGTGAGATGGGCTCAAGAAAGGGAGGCAAGGAAGGAGGATTGAGTAGAGGCTCCAGGGTGCAGATGATGGGCTGCAGAATTGGCTGCCGCATGGGAATTGAATGCTGGGAGCCATAGCCAAGGTAGGGGGGTGAGGAGTGTGGCTTTGATGATGAGAGCAGGCCTCTGCCAAATCCTTTATTGGTGAAATAGTTATTGAAGGTTTCCTTTGTGCTAAGCTACTCTGCTGTGGGCTCTGGAGGCTACAGTGGTGAATAAAACATGGTAACTGCCTTCAGGAAGCAGAGAATCAGGTTCAGAAATACAGTTATATAATCAGCAAGCAAGCCCTTTTTAAATGCCTGCTTTGTGCCAGGCTCTAGGAATGCAAAGACAACAATGAAATTGCCCTTACTCTCAGAGAAATTACATGCTGTCAGAGATTACATGTGCATTTTAAAAGGGCATACAAGATCAATGTAAGGTAAAAGTTTTCTGCATGGGGAAGGATAAGCTGCTGGGTGATTGACACCAGGACAGGCTTCATGTAGGGAGTGGTGCTATAGTAGAATCTGAAGAAAACTGTGGAACCCCAGAGCCTAAGCTGAGATGGAAGTACCTTCCAGGAAGGAGATACAGCCTTGTCAAGATTCAGTGGAGGGATGTGGGCGGTTGGGTAGGAGGTCTGTCCATCAGCATGAGCCATAGGCTGTAGAATGGGGAGTAAGAGCAGAGGGAGACCACTTGTAAAGGCTACAAAAGCTGAAAATAAGACACTTGATTTTATCCTAGAGGCATTAGGGAGCTGCTGAAATTCACTGAGAGGGGAAGGGACATAGTGAGGCCTGCCCCTTGGGGAATTCCTTTGGCAACTGGACTGAGAGTGGATTTGAGATGGGGAGACCAATTAGGGGGTTGCTTCAGTAGTCCAGACCCGAAGTGGTGAGGGTCTAAAATAGGGTGGTGGACGTTTGAGTTGAAAGGAGAAGGTGGATATCAGCGATATGTGGAAGTGAACATGACAGTATTCAGCATCCAATGGCTTATTTGTTGTGAGAGAGAGCGAGGAATCATTGTTAATGCCAAAGTTGTGACATGAGACACAGATATTGGTAATAGGTACCAATAATTCTAAGTCATAGGTAACCATAACATACATTAGAATATGGTAGGCATCATTAGACAGGGACAGACCAAATACTCGGAGAGTTCTGAGGACAGGAATGGATTACTTTGGCAGAAAAGTTTTCATAGGATAGGTGGCATTTTCAGTATGGGTAAAATTGAGGCAGAAATAGATGGGGTTGGGGGCAGTGTGATGCCAGTAAATAGATGAGGAGAAGGAGGGAGACCAGGGAACGGGGAGCTCCTGAAGAAAGCATCACCTGCTATCCAGTTCTGCTAAGGCATCTATCTCCCCGCTTAGGAGGCAGGGTGGGCCTTTGGAAGATGTATTGTGAAGGGTCAGCCCTTTGTGCGCGGCAGGGCCTTCTCTTTCCTTTCTGGGCTTCCTGGCCCTCATCCAGTCTCCTCTGTTTGCAGGTGTCAGCGTCAAGAAGGGTCTCGACCTGGTGAACGTCTACGCTCCCATCGTGATCTCCAGCGCAGGAATATTTAATACCTACGAGCGCTTGCTGCCTGAGAAGGCGCGCTGCTTGCCAGGTAAAAGCCGCTTGTCCTTTTCTGCTCTGCTTCCACGCTGGCTCAGCTGTGTTCTGCAGACCCTTCTTAGGGAGGACAGGTCACTGCCTCCCTCATGCCCTCTGTCAAAGCCAGGCCTGTGGCTTGGGTGGTGGCTTCCTTTGCCATGGTATTTGAATCCCGATCGTCCTCATCCCCTTCTTGGTACATGGATTCTTCCTCCTGTCTATGCCTTTGTCTTCTGTTGCATGTCCATCAGCTGGTGGCTAGCACTTCTACAGCATGTGACATTTCCACAGCGCTATAGAGATATGTTCTCATTTGATCTTCAAAACAACCCTGAGAGGTAGTCGCTATTATCAATCCTATTTTGCAGATTGGGAAACTGAGGCAAACAGAGGTTAAAGTGATTTGTCCAGGGTCATACAACTGGGAAATGTCTCAGGCTGGATTTGAACTCAGGTTCCTGACAGAAAGCAGGGTAGGCTTGGCGGCTGTTAAGCAACAGTCATTTACAGCATGCCCTTGGCCTCTGAATCTCTGTACCCCTTCATGTCACTGTGTACAGGCAGAACGGACTGTGGACAGGCATTTGTAGGCCTTTGGACAGGCTGTGTACCTCTCCAAGGTCATACACACATGTTTAAATTTTGGAGAGATAAGGTCAGCTTCCGGGAGAGGCTTGTGAGGAAGGAAACGTAGGAGGCTTAGTGTCCCCTTGATCAAGGGCTTAGAGGCCAGAAGAAACTTGTTTTGGTGGGAGATAGACATGGTGTTTGAGACATGTAAGATGCCTTAAATAGAACAGAGTGGCTATGAAAATCAAGAAAGGCCACAGGCATTTACTGAGCACCTACTGTGTACCTGGCACTGGGCTGGGTGCTGGAAGGGTAAGGGTTTTGTAATCAGAAGACCTGCATTGGACCATGGGCATTAGTTCAGTGAGCTAAAACCCACCGTCCTCTGAACAAGAGTGCTTGGGGGGAACAGGGGTGAGGAGACAGGCACACAGCCCAAAGACAGTGGTATTAACACCAAGGGGCAAAGCGGTGACAGAGGAAGGCGGAAAAAGGAAGCTTAGATCTGTGACTGCTGATTTCTATTCTTGTTGAGAAGCTGGAATCCCCTGGAGGAGTCAGAGGAAGGGGATGGGGACTGAACAGCATCCAACAGAAATCATTTTAGGGATTGTACACGCGGGATAGGAGGGACCCAAGAAGTCACATCCTGCGACCTGGGGGATGTGTCAGTTGGTTTGCTGAACCATTTTCCTTTTCAGTCTTTGCCATATGGGAAAGTTTGCTGAAGAGGGAAGAGGGGAGGGGTGTGTTTGGAAATGACCACAATGTTGAAATGAAAGGCACGAATTACGTGAAAGGTTTCAGCTGGATGAGACCCATGGCTGTGGAGGAAAGCAGGGAGGCACGAGGTCAAGGTGCTGTGGAGAAGAAAAGATCTAATTGATTTTATTTTTAAAATGCTGTTTGTTCTCTTTTGATTGATATCACCTTCATTTCCAGGTATGTTCCCCTCCCCTCCTCAGGGAAGTCTTGTAACAAAAATCTTTAAAAGAAAGAGAGAAAAAACATTTAATCAAAGCAAATCAATAAGCATCTTACTAAGTGTCTGCTCTGTGCTCGGCACTGTGCTTGTCACTGAAGATACACAGGCAAAACCCAGCTCTGCTCCCAGGGTTCTCCCAGCCTAATGGAGGAGACAAGATGTACGTAGTGGTGTTCAGACAGGAGAACTTAGAGATGATGTCAAAGGGAAGGTACGGAGACTGAGGAGGATTAGGAGAAGCTTCTCACAGAAGGTGGGACTTTGGCTGAGATCTGAAAGCAGCCAGGGAAGCTAAGAGGCAGAGATGGGGCGTGGGGAAGTGGGACACACAGTAAAGACACCCAACATGAGAGATGGAGAGTCTTGTTTGAGGAACAGCCAGGAAGGCAGCTCATAGAACAGTATTTGGAGGATTGTTAGTATAAGACAATTGGATGGGTGGAAAGGGATCAAGATATAACGGGCTTTTAAAGCCAAACAGGATTTTATATTTGATCTTATACATAACAGGGAGAATTTGGGGAATGTGAGTGACCTGGGCTGACCTGCACTGTAGGAAAGTCAGTTTGACCGAGGGGAGGGTGATGGACTGAAAGGGTTAGAGACTGGAGGCAGAGAGACCTACAGGCCTTGCCCTTGTTCAGGCATGAGAGGGTGCACCACAGTGGTGGTGATTTCAGAGGGAAAGAGAGGAATCTACAGAGACGCTATGGAGGTAAAATGGACAGGCCTTGGCCATGGACCAAAATGGGGGAGGAGGGGATCGGAGAGTGATGGTCATCAGTGTGGGGGACTGGTAAATGGGGCTGTCCTTGGCAGTAAATGGGGAAGTTCAGAAGGAGGAACGGTGTAGGGGGAAAGATAGTGAGTTCAGTTTGGACATGTTGAGTTAACGATGTCCGTGGGACATCCAGTTCAAGATGTCTAGTAGACAGTTGGTAATGTGAGACTGGAGGCCAGGAGAGAGGTCAGATCTGGACAAACAGAGCTGAGAATCATTTGTATAAAGATGATGATAGAATCCACGGGAGCTCATAAGATTACCAACAAAATAGTATAGAAGGAGAAGAGGACCCACTGTTAAATGGGCATGGCTTGGATTCAGCAAAGGAGACTGAGAAAGAGCAGTCCAATAGCTAGGAGGAGAGCCAAGAGAGAGAAGGGAATCAAGGAGAAGGTGATTGACAGTGTCAGGAGCGGCAGAGAGGTTCTGAGATTTGGATTGAGAAAGACCACTGGCTTTCACAGTTAAGAGATCATTGGTCACTTTGGAGAGAGCAGCTGCATTTGAGGGGTGAGGTTGGAAGCCAGACTGTAGAGAGTTAAGAGAGGGAGAGGAGAGGAAGAACAGGCACCTGTGGTAGATGGCTATTGGAGTTTAGCCAGAACAGGGAGAATATAGGATGACAGTTAGTGAGGATGGACTGGTCAGGTGATGATTTTTTTGAACATGGGGGAGACACGGACATGTTTGTGGACAATAGAGAAGTCTTCAGGAGACAAGGAGGGACTGGAGATCAGTGAGAGGGGTGACCAGCTGGAGAAGATGGGATGGAAGGGGATGATGTTCGAGGAGAGGGCTGGCCTTGGCAAGGAGAAAGACCTCGTCATCAGGCGAAGCAGAGATGAGGGAGGAAATAGCAGTGGAAGACACGGGTGATGTGAGGTGAGGAGGAGAGAAGAAGCTCTGAGAATGGCCTGTTTTCTCAGTGAAACATGAGGCTGAGTTCTGAGGGAAGAGGGTGGGTTGGTGGATTGTGGGAGGTTCAAGGAGGGTGGAACTGGAAATGTTGTTATGTTGAATGGGTAATGATTCCACAAACGAGATGTAAAAGAGGGGGAGGAAATAAGCATTTGTATAGTGCCAACTAACGATTCTCTCATTTGAGGTTGACAACAACACTGCTGTTGTTAGCCCCATTTAATAGTTGATGAGACTGAGGCAAACGGTGGTTAAGTGACTTGCCCAGCATCACACAGCTAGTAAGTGTCTGATGCCAGATTTGAACTCAGGTCTTCCTGACTCCGGGCCCAGTGTTCTATCCTCTGCCATCCACTCCTCTACCCAAGGCTTGGCTTGCCGCAGTGAGGGCCCTATTAAGATTAGGTAACACAAGCTTGTTGTGGATCCAGTCCACAATCAAATTAGAGAAATGCAAATCAGTCCAGAGTTTCATGAATTTCTCCAGCTTCATTCAGCAGCACAAGAATGGGAGCAAAAGCAGGCGATGGTCGCCATGATCCAAGGCTAGAGTTCATCAGGGCAAGGTCTTCCCTAGAGTAAAAGGGCAAGGGCCTAGAGAGAAGACAGTATGTGGGAAATGATTCATCAACAGGTCAAAATGGGAAGAGAATGTCGCCAGCGTAGGGTAGCGTGACGGACTGGGAAAAAATCTGATGGGTGGACGGACTGGAAGCCGTAGTTTGGGGTTGCAAGGCAGAGAGAAGTAGAATGACGACAGGTCCTGTCGGTCAGACAAAGGAATTTCAGAGTTTGTGAACATGGATGTGGGGCACGTGTGGGTGATGGCAGCATCCCGGATATGACCCGTCTGTGGGAGCGAGTAAGGTGGAGAGAGAGGTAAGGGGGTTTGCGGAAGCGTCAGGAGATATGTTTAATGTTCTTGATACGAGGGCAGCTGATGAAGGGAAAAGAAAGACTGTGAGCCCCGCACTGAACTCACAGAAGAAAGAAGGACAGCATCGTAGACCTCTGCAGGCAACAGCTGCGAGCATCTTGATGGGGTGATAATGTGGATTGAGTGTACATTGCAAGAAGAAAGGTTACTGAGACATGGGGGTGGAGGGAGAAGCTGGAAGTGGCCATGGGGAGCAAAGAGTATTCCAGCTCCTCTTCCAAGATCAGTGTGTGGTGGGGAACACAGCGTAATGACTGAAAGTGCAACCAGTGTCTCTGATAAAGGCCTCTTTTCTAAAATATATAGAGGAGGCAGCTAGGTGGCACAATGAATAGAGCACCAGCCTTGGAGCCAGGAGGATCTGATTCAAATAAGGCCTCAGACACTTGACACACTCACTAGCTGTGTGACCTTGGGCAAGTCACTTAACCCCAATTGCCCTGCCTTCCCCCTCCAAAAAGAAAAAGAAAAGATACACTAAAATATATAGAGAATTGAATTCAATTTATAAGAATACAAGTCATTCCCCAGCTGATAAATGGTCAAAGGATATGAACAGGCAGTTTTCAGAGGAAGAAATTAAAGCTATCTGTAGCCATATGAAAAAATGCTCTAAATCACTATTGATTAGAGAAATGCAAATCAAAGCAACTATGAGGTACCACATCTCTCCTGTCAGATTGGCTAACATGACAAAACAGGAAAATAATAAATGCTGGAGCGGATGTGGGAAAGTTGGAACACTACTTCATTGTTGGTGGAGCTGTGAGCTGATCCAACCATTCTAGAGAGCAATTTGGAACTATACCCAAAGGGCTATAAAAATGTGTATACCCTTTAACCCAGCAATACCACTTCTAGGGCTGTATCCCAAAGAAATAATAAAAATAGGAGAAGGACCCACATGTACAAAAATATAGCAGCTCTTTTTGTGGTGGCCAAGAACTGGAAATCGAGGGGATGCCCATCAATTGGGGAATGGATGAACAAGTTGCAGGATATGAATGTAATGGAATACTATTGTGCTATAAGAAATGATGAGCAGGCAGACTTTGGAAAAACCTGGAAAGGCTTATGTGAACTGATGCTGAGGGAAGTGAGCAGAAATGTGCTGAAAAAAGCAAGCGAGACCCAGATATAAATTTTGATGTGGATTTATTCAAGCGTGCCACTGTTTGGAGTAAAGACTCAAATTGAACAACCCTGACCAGGAGTAGGGTCAGGTTATTTAAAGGGAAAAAATACAGACTGATTTCCGTGGAGATGGGAACACAAACAGTGGGATAAGCTAGGGCAGAATTATTTCCGTGGAGATGTGGGCACAAACTGTGGGCAAGCTGGGGCAAGATGGAGGGTAAATCAGGGGACTAGGCACAACATTCCCCAATCCTTTTTCAAAGTGTGTCAATCCCTTGACACATTCTCAGGGGAGCCATCACAAGAATCAGGGGGACTGGAATTTGCAAACTGGTAATGGAGATCCCTAACCAATAGCAGCTTAACAAAGTTTATATGGGACTTAACAAATTGCAGAAAACAATTAATGAGGCAGGAGCCCACAACCAGAGCTATAATGAGGAGGAAGAGGGGGCCAGCTAGGGCTGCCACCAGGGTAGTGAGCCAAGGGGGTGTAGGAACAGGAACTGATACCAGTTCTCAGAGTTTTCCAGCCCCCCCTGTCTGTTGGCAATATTTTGGCATACCAACCTCAGGCTTTTCCACACCACCCCAGAGTTGTTAGCATAGAAGCAACAAGCCTCTCCGAGGGCTGCTCGTAGGCCCCAGATCCCCACCAGAACCAGAAGGGAATTCCCACCAGAAACTTGACTTACCTGAGGGGCTCTGGACCGTCTCAGAGGCTGGCTCCCCTGGAGGTCAGGATGAGGAGACACCCACTACCTGAGGACAAGACCCCTCCTGGCCCAGGTCTCGGGGGGTGCTACAGGCCATCCCCAAATCTCTCTGGGGCCTCCAGAAATGTTGTGCTGAAAAAAGCAAGCGAGACCTGGATATAAATTTTGATGTGGATTTATTCATGTGCGTTTGGAGTAGACTCAAATGGAACAGCCCCGAGCAGTGGTAGGGTTATTTAAAGGGAAAACACAAACTGATTTCCGTGGAGATGAGAACACAAACAGTGGGGCAAGCTAGGTCAGGATTATTTCTGTGGAGATGGGAGCACAAACTGTGGGGCAAGCTGGAACAAGATGGAGGGTAAACTGGGGGACAGGGCACAACAGAACCAGGAGAACATTATACACAGTAACAGCCACAGTGTTCGAGGACTGATTTTGTTAGATTTAGCTCTTCTTAGTAGGGCAAGGACCTAAAACTTTTCCAAAGGACTCATGATGGAAAACGGCATCCACATCCAGAGAAAGAAATATGGAGTCAGAATGCAGAGTGAAGCAGACTATTTTGTTTTGTTTTCTTTCTTGTGGTTTCTCTCATTTGTTATAATGCAACATGACTAATGTGAAAATGCGTTTAATAGGAATGTATGTGTAGAGCACATATCTGTAGATTGTATGCCTTCTTGGGGAGGGAGGAAGGAGGGGGAGAAAATTTAAAACTTATGGAAGTGAATGTTGAAAAGTGAAACTAAATAAATATAAAAAGAGATAGTGCAAGCAGGGCTGGAAAGCATGGCCAGGGAAGCTGGGTCACTGGGGGAGCCAGGATTCAATGAGGATGAGAAGATGGAGACCAGGGAAGGAAAGGTTGAGGTGAAATCTCTGGTCTTTCAGCAAGGACAGTAGAGGACTGGAGAGTTTGGGGGTTGGAGGATTCAGGTTGGGGTGGGGCATTGAGAGGGATGGGAATAAGGAGCAGTCAGTGGGTGATGGAGAACAGCAGCCAGAAGTTTTGAATCCTTGTCATGGGTAGTGGCAATGACTAGTGGAAGTACGTGAATCATTGAGTAAAGATTGGAGTAGGTTAACCTTGTCCACAGGGTAGATAGCCTCGTGTGGATTTGTCTTAGGGCTCAGGTAGTTGCCTGTTGTTGAAAAGGGAAGGGAGCATGGGTGGTGCTTGGATGGGCCAAGCCATATCCTGTGCAGCTATAGGTGCTGCAGATGGTGCCTTGCAGTAACCTCCTCAGACATGGACTCTGTCCTGCCTGATCTCAGGAACGCTTAGGAGGTCTAATTTGTTCCCTTTCATTAAGACCTTTAATTTCTTTGCTCATTACTAATACTTTGCGCGTTTATATAAAGATGTCTTAGGCCATGGCTTTTATGGTTAGAACCTTTCCAGGATTTTTGTCTTGGGCTTGTAAATTTATGAGAATTCCTCTAATATTCTTCTTCCTCTGTTGTCCCTATTCTTTATGGTACTTAGCTTGATAGGTAAACAGGCATTTTATTTTCTCTGTATCCTGTTTGGTTTGGGGGCAGGGGAGGAGACTAAGCATTTGTTAAGCTCTGCTGCGCTAATACAAATATTATCTGATTGTATCCCCACGACAACCCTGGATGAGGAAACTGAGACAAGCAGTGGTTGAGTGACTTGCCCAGGGCCCAGGACCACACAGAATTAAGTGTCTGAGTCCAGATTTGAACTTTAGCCTTCCTGAGTTCAGGCCTAGCACTCTATCCACTGCATGTAACACTCAGCTACCCAGCTATCATGAGGCACCCTCCATCTAGGGCCAGGAGCACATCATTCCTATGTTTTAAGCCATGATCCAGATTCCAAATTTAGATTCCAGACACCAGTTTCTTAAGCTGTTCGCTTCCTAAATTTGTCTTACTCTTCTAAGACTTTTCTCTACTATCAGCAGCAGTGATAAAAAAAAAAAACAAAAAAACATCTGGGCCACTTAGCCTTCAATTTCATAATCGAATGAAATAAGGAAAAAGCTTTTATTAAGTATATGAAGTGCTATCAAATAGAAGTGAAGATCGTCTCTGCTCTCATGGAGTTCACACTCTAATGAGGGGTACAACACAGTGAGTTTGGGTGCAGGTAGATAGCATGGCCCAAGGGTTTGGGGGGCTGTGGGCAGGTAAGGTGACTGTACCCACAGGAATGGAAGGAGTAGCAGCAGATGGTCAGCCCTGGGGGCTTGGAGCAGATAGTAAGGCCTAGGAGTTCTCCACCTTCCTGGAATGGTCATAGCTGGTGAGACCTAACTCATCTAAGGAGCATGAGCAGCCAGATGGGGTGAGGGAAGGGAAAACGGGAGAGAGCACCCCCACGGGTGGCTGGCACTGTGGCTCAAGACTTCATTATCTTTGGCAATGCTTTCTAGATCCTTTTAGTCAGCTATCATTTGTCTTCACCGTAGTTACCACAAGTTTGTAGTAGTGAGATTTGGCAAGTCTGAGAGGTTTCTCCATCGGATATTCGATACTTGCCATGGAAAGACACCAGTACTCTGGATTAGTAATATCTGGTTGACAAGTGGCTTAGACTCTATCCCTTAGGAACTCACCACTTGCTGCTGATAGAATACCAAGGATGGGGAACCTGCGGCCTTAAGGATACATGTGGCCTTCTAGGTCCTTGGGTGTGGCCTTTTGACTGAGTCCAAGTTTTACAATACAAATCCTTTTATTAATGGGATTTGTTCTGTGAAGTTTAGATTCAGTCAAAGGGCTGCAGGACCTAGAGGGCCATGTGTGGCCTCAACACAGCAGGTTTGCCACCCCTGGCATATACCATTCATATTATTATTGCTTGGAGGACAAGTCGATGCTTCTGTCTCTTTGGGAAGAGCCTCATATCTGTTGCTTAGCTTGAAGTGTCCTTCTCTGCCGCCTTCTACCCTCTAACCTCCAGACACAGGTCAAGATTTCCCTCTGGCTCTTCAGATCCTTTCTCAAGTCCCTTGACCTTTCATCCTTGAAATATTTTAGAAAGTAGGAATAGAGTCCTGATCCACTCACAAGAAGCAAGGGTGTCCAGCATGCTGTCCCTCAGGTAACATGGGTAAGTTTAAACTACCAGGCAAGCTTCCCTGAGGTCAATGACTTTATCCAACCCCATCTGCAGGCATACTGTCTCTGTGTCCTGAGGTCACTGGTCTTTTTGACAGGTATACAGACCCAGCTGGGAATGGTGCGGCATGGCTCGTCCATACTTTGTATCTTCATCTGCCTCCAGGGCTCCAAGAATGACCTGGGTCTGGAAGCCAAGAACCATTACATCTACTTTGACACAGACATCGACAAGGCGTAAGACCTAAAGGAGAGTTGGGGCTGGGGTGGGGTGGGGTGGGTAGCCCTTGATCCTCCTCCTCTTTCCTAAAAGCTGGGCAGGAAAGGAGTCTCAAACTGATTCAGAGGCCCAGGGTCTCCACAGCCAGTTGCTCACTCTTCCTCTTTGAGGTCAGATCTCCTTTTACAAGCTCCTGTATTTTTTTTCCACTTCCATCTCCTAAGCTATCTTTCTCTTTCTTTAGCTGCCAGGATCAGTTGGTGGTCTGACCTGTTTAAGTTGTCTCTGGCAGCATTTTTTGATCCAAGGAATCTGTCCAGCTCCTCTTCTACTAAACTGGCCTATTTGGGGAGAATGATTCCTGTCCCCTTCTTGTGAGAGGGTTAAGACAGCACCTTGGAGTATGGGATTCTTTCTTTAAGGGATCCATTCATTCAAATTGTAGAGTAATTGGTCATGTGGCTGATCTCTTCTTTCCTCCCCCCAGGATGGAGAGATACCTATCCCTATCCAGGGACCAAGCTGTGGCACACATTCCCTTTTTCTACATCACCTCAGCATCAGCCAAAGACCCAACATGGGAGGACAGGTTCCCAGGTGGGACAGAGGCCATGGAAGAGGGGAAAGGAAGAGGGAGGATAGGCCCAACACCAAGTATAGTGACGAGAACTCTATCTCCACAGATAAATCAACACTAATTATGATGTTGCCTGCCCGCTATGAGTGGTTTGAGGAATGGCAGGATGAGCCCCAGGGCAAGAGAGGGAGTGATTATGAGGCCCTGAAGAACTCCTTCATTGATGCTTCCATGTCTTTTTTGATGAAACTTTATCCTCAGTTGGAGGGGAAGGTACTGGAGTGAGTGGGAAGAAGGAAAAGAGAGTGGGTCATGTAAGTGAGTGGTAGAGGGGGAGCTCAGCCTTTAGCACCTCTCTCCTTGTCTCGATTCAAGAGAGAAGGGTCCTAAAGGAAAGGAGTGGTGTTGCTAGTCCGACTTCTATAATATGGGTCTTTGGGATTAGGTACACAATATGTAGTAGTACATGACCATATAATCTAACATTTGGTAAACCTAAACTGTGGGTAAGGGGATATAGCCACCCATTGTTCTGATTTACCTTGGAGTAGTGTAGACAGACTACAGAGAATGAAGAGAACACAGATGCTGGAGTCCGAGGCCACTACTGGATTTCCTCACCTCTGCTACCTTCCTCACCTTCTCAGGTGGAGAATGTTTCAGCAGGGTCCCCACTGAGCAACCGGTTCTTCCTGGCTGCCCCCCGTGGAGAGCTCTATGGGGTTGACCATGACCTGAGTCGTCTCCAGCCCCAAATAGTAGCTGGAATGCGGACCAAGAGCCCCATCCCCAATCTCTACCTAACAGGTATGCTCCTTCACTCTGCAGGGATTTCTTCTGTCCCTAAGTCCCCTCCCCTCCCCATCCTCCCATGTGCCCCTAAAGCTAAATCCCTTCATCTCTACCCAGGTCTTGCCTTCAACATAATAAGCATATGTGAGCAGTAGGAGACATATGTGGAATCCCAGGGAAATCAGGGACATAGGGCTGGGGGGAGTGATGGGGAGAAGGAACAAGGAATAAGAATATGTGGTGCCTTGAGAATGTCCCCTTGGATTTCCAGGATTGGTCTGAGCAAAGTGACTCCTTAGCACTTGGGCACAGCATCCTCCATCTTTAAGCAAGGAGCCATTTTGTGCTGACCTGATTAATATCCCTAGAAGAAAAGAGAAGAGAAGAAGGTGTCTATCCCAGACTAGAACCCAGGGCCTTCCTCTCTTGAGCTTCGGTGCTGGTCTGACAGAAGTAGTGCTATCTTGCTGCTTGACCCAGGACTCAGGTTCATGGAATTCTAGAACTTGAGTTGGGAAGGACTTAAGTGGACATCTTGTCTGCCTCCTACAGGAGAGGAATTGCCATTATGACATGCCCACAAGTGATTGTTCATTCTCTGAGTGAAGATGTGGGGAGAACCTCCAGTCCAACCCAACCCAATAAACATTTATTTAATGCTTACTGTGTGCCAGACCCTGTGCTAAGCACTGTGGATACAATCAATAAAGAGAAAGACAGTCCCTGCTCTCAATGAGCTCACAACCTAAAGGGCTCCCCCAACATGCAGAAGCAGGAAAGGCAGGGGCAGACCAAAGGGTGCCTGGTGGGGGAGCACCTTGTTGCCTGAAGTTGGTACCAGGCAGGCAGCCGATACAAAGTGGAATGAACTGAGAGTTCAGTTTCTGTCCTCTACAAAGTAAGGTATTGGGTGAAGTTTGGTATCCTCCCTCCAGCCTTTTAATGGTAGGGGAGAGGAGGCTGAGGGATGTGTGTCCATTAAGGCTTAAGTTACCAGTTTGGTGATGAGATTAGAAGTGATGAACTCAACCTGGGAGGGGCAGCTTGTTGCAGGCAGATGCACCCCCACCACTTTTAGATGGCTCTCATTGTTAGGAAGGTTTGCCTGAAGTGACTCTCATGACCCGGCTTTTGCTTTTGCCTTCTAGGGCAGGATGTGCTCACTTGTGGTTTTTTTGGAGCCCTCTACGGGGCCATATTGTGCAGCAGCACCATCCTGCAAAGGAACTTGTACCAGGACGCCATGCAGCTCCGATCTCAGGTCTTGGCTGCCGTGCCCAAGAAGATGAATTAGCATAGTCCAAGTGGACTCTTTATGGCAAGGAAGTCCTTGGTCCCGAGTGAGCCTGAGAGAGCAGGAAAGATTCTAGGACCCTTGACTTATATAACCTGTAATGTAACCCACCACACTGTGCCTTGTGGAAAGGAGTAGCCACTCAATAAATAATAATCATTTTAGTAGTAATTGTTGGCTTGATTTCTGCTGCGTCTGCCAAACCGAAGTTCTTTTATTTTAGGCCATGGTTCTCAAAGTCAGGTCCCTGACCAGGTCTGCTAGCTGTGCTTGGAGAGTGGTGTTGCTAGTCCGACTTCTATAATATGGGTCTTTGGGATTAGGTACACAATATGTAGTAGTACATGACCACATAATCTAACATTTGGTAAACCTAAAAATTCAAGCTTTTGGAGGTAAGAACTCACCATTTGACAAAATTTAACAAAAATTTCTGGGAAAACTAGAAAGCAGTTTGGTAAAAACTGGGCATAGACCAACATCTCACAGCATATATCAAGATAAGATATGGTCAAAATGGGTCCATGAGAAGCAGTAGTGCTTATGGCTACAGAGGATCTAGTATCCTTTCTAGATAAAAACCAGAGCACAGACCAGGAGAGTAGTGACCACAACTTTCTCCATATCACAGCACCTTGGAAGCACCAAAAATTGCCAAACTCCCAGAAGTAGTTCTGAAAACAGCACCATGAAAAAGCCTGAAACTTGGGCTGATGCCTCCCTTCACCACCCCAAGTGAGTAGAGCCCAACTTTAACAAATTTAAAGACAAGAAATAGCCTGGGAAAATCAGCAAAAAACAATAATTTGTAATAAGAGGGAAGGCAGATAAAGGGAGGCAGTGGTCAGAAGCAAAACACTTTTGAAGATGGATTAGGTGAAAGAGAGAAAGATAAACAGAAGAAAACAGGATGGCGAAAAATTCAGTTAATAATCGTAACTATGACTATGAATGGGATGAACTCACCCATAAAATGGAAGCAGATAACAGTAGATTAGAAATTGGAACCCCACAATTTGTTGTTTACAAGAAACACATAAAATGGAAAGACACATGTAGAGTTAAGAGGCTGGAGCAGAACCTCTTTATACTTCAGCTGAAGTAAAAAAGGCAGTGGTAGCAATCAAACTCAGAACAAGCAAAAGCAAAAATAGATAATTAAAAAAATAATCAGGGAAACTTTTGCTAAAAGGCACTTTTGACAATGAAGTAATATAGCTACTAGACATTTGTGCAGTAAATGGCAGAGCATCCAAATTCTTAAAGGAAAAGCTAAATGAGCTACGGGAGGAAATAACAACTATATTAGTGGGAGACCTCAATTTTCTCTTCTCAGAACTGGATAAATCTAATGACAAAATAAAGAAGTTAAAGAGATGAATAGAATTTTAGAAAAGTTAGCTATGATAGACTCTGGAGAAAACCGAATGGTAATAGAAGGGAGTATACCTTTTCCTCAGCTGTATATGGCACTCACAAAAATTGATCATCTATTAGGACATAAAAACTTCACAAATGCAAAAAAGCAGAAATATTAACTACACCCTTTTCAGACTGTAATGCAATAAAAATTACGTGCAACAAAGGACCTTGGAAGCAGATTAAAAATTAATTAGAAACTAAATATCCTAAATTACTTTTTTTAAATTTATTTTTGGTTTTCAACATTCATTTCTACAAGATTTTGAGTTACAAATTTTCTCCCCATCTCTACCCTCCCCCCGCACCCCAAAGTGGCATGTATTATGATTACCCCTTTCCCTAGTGTGCCCTCCCTTCTATCACCCCACTCTCCCCCCCTTATCCCCTTTTCCCTTACTTTCTTGTAGGGCAAGATAGATTTCTATACCCATTGCCTATATATCTTATTTCCCAGTTGCATGCAGAAACTAATATTTTTTAACATTTGCTTTAGAACTTTGAGTTCCAAATTCTCTCCCCTCTTCTCTCTCCACCCACCCTCCTTGAGAAAGCAAGCAAGTCAATATAGGTTATACGTGTATTGTTATGCAAAACACTTCCATAATAGTCATGTTGTGAAAGACTAACTATATTTCCCTCCATCATATCCTGTCCCCCTTTATTCAGTTTTCTCTTTTGACCCTGTCCCTTTTTAAAGGTGTTTGCTTTTGATTACCTCCTCCCCCAATCTGCCCTCCCTTCTATCATCCCCCTCCCTCTTATCCCCTTCCTTCCTACTTTCCTGTAGGGTAAGATACCCAATTGAATGTGTATGTTAGTCCCTCCTTAAACCAAATCCAATGAGAGCAAGCTTCACCCATTCTGTTTTACCTACCCCCTCTTCATCTCTATTATAACAGCTTTTTATTGCCACTTTTATATGAGATAATTTGTCCCATTCTATCTCTCCCTTTCTCCTCCCAATATCTTCCTCTCTCACCCCTTAATTTTATTTTTTAGATATCTTTTCATATTCAACTCACTCTGTGCCCTCTGTCTATACATATATATGCACACACACACACACACACATATATGTGTATATACATACATATATATATTCCCTTCAAGTACCCTAATACTGAGAAAGGTCTCATGAGTTACAAATATCATCTTTCCATGTAGGAATGTAAACAGTTCAACTTTAGTAAGTCTGTTATGATTTCTCTTTCCTGTTTACCTTTTCATGCTTCTCTTGATTCTTGTATTTGAAAGTCAAATTTTCTCTTCAGCTCTGGTCTTTTCATTGAGAATGCTTGAAAGTCCTCTATTTCATTGAAAATCCATATTTTGCCCTGAAGTATTATACTCAGTTTTGCTGGGTAGGTTTTAGTCCTAGCTTCTTTAACCTCCAGAATATCATATTCCAAGCCCTTCAGTGCCTTAGTGTAGAAGCTGCTAGATTTTGTGTTATCCTGATTGTGTTTCCACAATACTCAAATTGTTTCTTTCTGGCTGCTTGCAGTATTTTCTCCTTGACCTGGGAACTCTGGAATTTGGCTACAGTATTCCTAGGAGTTTTCTTTTGGGGATCTTTTTTAAGAGGCTATCGGTGGATTCTTTCAATTTCCATTTTACCCTCTGGTTCTAGAATATCAGGGCAGTTTTCCTTGATAATTTCTTGAAAGGTGATGTCTAGGCTCTTTTTTTTTTTTTTTGATCATGGCTTTCAGGTAGTCCAATAATTTTTAAATTATCTCTCTTGGATTTATTCTCCAGGTTAGTGGTTTTTCCAATGAGATATTTCATATTATCTTCCATTTTTTCATTCTTTTGGTTCTGTTTTATAGTTTCTTGATTTCTCATAAAGTCACTAGCTTCCACTTGCTCCAATCTAATTTTTAAGGCATTAATTTTCTTCAGTGGTCTTTTGGACCTCCTTTTCCATTTGGCTAATTCTGCCTTTTAAGACTTTCTTCTACCAGGTAGGATTTATTCCAGGAATGCAACACTGGTTCAGTATTAGGGAAACTATCAGTATAATTGATCATATCAACAACAAAACTAGCAGAAACTATATGATCATCTCAATAGATGCAAAAAAAGGCTTTGACACAATACAACACCCATTCCTATTAGAAACACTAGAAAACATAGGAATAAATGGAGCCTTCCTTAAAATTATAAATAGTATCTACCTAAAACTATTGACAAACATTATTTGTAATGGGGATAGGCTAGATGCAGTCCCAATAAAATCACAGGTGAAACAAGGATGTCCATTATCACCCCTGTAGCAATAAGAGAAGAAAAAGAAATTGAAGGAATTAAAATAGGCAAAGAAGAAACTAAATTATCACTTTTTGGAGATATGATGATCTACTTAGAGAATCCTAGAGAATCAAGTAAAAAACTAGTTTAAATAATAAACAACTTTAGCAAAGTTGTAGGGTATAAAATAAACCCACATAAATCCTTGGCATTCCTATACATTACTAACAAAGCCCAACAGCAAGAGATAGAAAGAGAAATTCCATTTAAAGTTACTGTAGACACTATAAAATATTTGGGAGTTTACTTCCCAAGACAAACCCAAGGCCTATATGAACATAATTATGAAACACTTTTCACACAAATAAAGTCAGATCTAAATAAATGGAAAAACATCAGTTGCTTATGGTTAGGCTGAGCTAATATAATAAAAATAACAATTTTACCTAAATTAATTTACTTATTCCATGTCATACCAATCAAACTACCAAAAATTATTTTATGGAGCTGGATAAAATAGTAACAAAATTCTTCTGGAAGAACAAAGGTCCAGAATATCTGGGGAATTAATGAAAAGAAATGCTAAGGACTGTGGCCTAGCCATACCAGATATTAAACTGTACTGTAAAGCAGAAGGCATGAAAACTACTTGGTACTGGCTAAGAAACAGAGTGGTGGATCAGTGGAATAGGTTAGGTCCACAAGATGCAGTAGTCAGTGACTATAGAAGTCTACTCTTTGATAAACCCAAAGAATCCAGCTTCTGGGCTAAGAATTCACTATTTCACAAAAACTGCAGGGTAAATTGGAAAATGGTAGGGCAGAAACTGGCCATAGACCAATATCTTACACCATATATCAAAATAAAGTCAGAATGGATGCATGATTTAGGAACAAAGACTGATACTGTAAGCAATTTGGGAGAGCAAGGAATAGTTTGTCTATCAGATTTATGGGACAGGAAAGAATTCATAACACAACAAGAGATAGAGAGCATTACAAAATGCAAAATGTATAATTTTGATTATGTTAAATTGAAAAGTTTTTGTATAAAAAAAGCCAATGCAACAAAGATTAGGAAGCAAGCAGAAAATTGGGAGAAAATCTTTACAACCAGTGTTACTGATAAAGGCCTCATCTCTAAAATATACAGGGAACTGAACAAATTTATAGGAACACAAATCATTCACCAGTTTATAAATGGTTAAAGGATATGAGCAGGTAGTTTTCAGAGGAAGAAATTAAAGATATCTATAAATCGTATGAAAAAATGCTCTAAATCACTATAGATTAGAGAAATGCAAATCAAAACAACTCAGGTACCACATCTCTCCTGTCAGATTGGCTAACATGACAAAACAGGAAGATGATAAATGCTGAAGATGATAAATGTTTATTATTTAAATTAAATGTGGGAAAATTGGAACACTGTTACATTGTTGGTGATCCAGCCATTCTGGAGAGCAATTTGGAACTATGCCCAAAGGGCTATAAAAATGTGCATGCCCTTTGACCCAGCAATATTGCTCCTAGGGGCTTGTGTCCTTAAGGCAAAATAGGCTCCTTAGTACTTAGTTTAAGGGTGCCTTCGAGGAGTTTGGCTTTTGCTTACCTTGAAAGTACTTTCAGCTGTTAAGTGCTAAGCCCCAGGCCCAAAGCCCTATCAGATGTAAAACCTGTGTGGGCGTAGATTGATGACTTAAGAGGGGCCAACTTGGGAACCAATTGGTCTCTGGTCGTTGAGGTGGGGCTTGGCTGCAGGAGAGGCAAGCTAAGAGACAACTACAGCTGAAAAAAAAGCCAAAGCAGGAGCTGCAGAAGCAGAGGGCCGACCCACGTGCACCCAGGAGTGCGAGCAAGGACTTGAGGCCAGTGAATATGATTTATGCCATCTTATTTTTCTGTGGCCTCCTGGCTACTCTTGTGAGGTGGGCTTATTGGGCCTGGAGGCTTGTGATCACAATATCGGAATGGGGAGGCTGGTTCGCTAATTTGTTGCTGTGGGACCTGAATAAATTTTTTGATGCTATCTACTTAGAGAATTCTATATACCCAACGATTTCCAACCATTCAGATATATATATGATCCTTTTTGAGATCATAAATTCGGCCTTCCTACTACAGGGCTGTATCCCAAAGAGATCATAAAAATGGGAGAAGGATCCACATGTAAAAAAATATTTATAGCAGCCCTTTTTTGTGGTAGCAAAGAATTGGAAATCAAAGGGATGCCAATCAATTGGGGAATGGCTAAACAAGTTGTGGTATATAAATGTAATGGAATACTATTGTGTTATAAGAAATAGGGAAGATACGGACTTCATAATAACTTGGAAAAACCTACATGATATAATGCTGAGTGAGCAGAGCAGAACCAGAAAAACATTGTACCCAACCACAGATGTATTGATTCTGTGATGAATAATTTTGATAGACTTGGCTCTTCTCAGCAATACAAGGGTCAAAGACAACTCCAAAGGACTCATGACGGAGAGAGCTATCTACATCCAGAGAAAGAACTATGGAGTCTGAATGCAGATTGAGGCAAACTATTTGCTCTCCTTTTTTTTTTTCTTTTTTCTCTCTCTTTTTTTTTGGTTTTGTTTCTTCTTTCTCATGATTCATTCCATTGGTCATAATTCTTCTTTACAACCTGACTATTGTGTAAATAATTTTAATGTGAAGTTATATGTAGAAGATATATCTGATTCCATGCTGTCTTGTGGAGGAGGAGGGGATGGAGGGGGAAGAACATCTGGAGCTCAAAATCATGTGGAACTGAGTGTTGTAAACTAAAAATTAAAAATCTTAATTCAAACAAAAAGACATTCTTATCCTCATTGGCCTTTTGGACCTCTTTTGCCATTTGGGTTAGTCTATTTTTTAAGGTGTTATTTTCTTCAGTATTTTTTGGGTCTCCTTTAGCAAGCTGTTGGCTCATTTTTCATGATTTTCTTGCATCACTCTCATTTTTCTTCCCAATTTTTCCTCTACTTCTCTTACTTGATTTTCCAAAGTCCTTTTTGAGCTCTTCCATGGCCTGAGACCAATTCATATTTTTCTTGGAGGCTTTTGATGTAGGATCTTTGACTTTGTTGACTTCTTCTAGCTATATGTTTTGATCTTCTTTGTCACCAAAATAAGATTCTATAGTCTGAGTCCTTTTATACTGCCTGCTCACTTTCCCAGCCAATTACTTGACTTTTGAGCTCTTTGTCTGGGTATGGCTGCTTTCAGAGTGGAGAGTGCTCTGTCCCAAGCTTTGGGGGTTTTGTGTTGCTGTTTTCAGAGCTACTTTTATTCTGAGGTTATATGATACTCCTCTCTTGGCCTGTGCTCTGGTCTGTGAGTGCAAGCACTCCTTTCTGCTTTGTAACTACCAGGAGGACTCCCTCTCCACAGCCACTACAAGCTCTGCCACCTCAGTGCTCCTCCTCCCCCAAGGACCACCAACCAGGCTTGCAACCCAGATCCAAGCAGGGCAAAGCAAGAGAACACTGCCTCAGCATCGGTAAAGAGATCCCTGCACTCTTGCTCTGATCAGCCGCCTGATTCCTATCATCCGTGGGCCTGGAGCTCCAGAAGCAGCCCCTGCTGCTGCTGCCACTGCAACCACCTCTGCCACCCTGGGGCTAGGGCTAGACTGGGCCCCTCTCTCACACTGGTCCAAAAGTTTTCCCACTGACCTTCTACATTGTCTTTAGTGTTTGTGGGTTGAGAAGTCTGGAAACAGTGATTCAGGGCCCTGAGTCCTGCTCTGCCCACTCTGGGCTGTGCTGTGCTTCCAGCATGGTATGATAGACCCTTCCCAGTGACATCCAGGCCGTCTTGGGCTGGAGACTTGTTTCCCTCTGTTATTTCATGGGTTCTATAGCTCTAGAATTTGTTTAGAATCATTTTTATAAGTTTTTGCAGGGTTTTGGGGGAGAGCTCAAGTGAGTCCCTGTTTTCAAGCTGCCATCTTGGCTCTGCCTCCCCACCACCACAATTATTTTATATTATTTTGTATTTAGTTTTGCATATCTGTTTTCTTTCCCCAATAGAATATTTCTTGAGGCAGAGATTTGCATCCCTTGGTCCTAGAACCAGTGTCTGGGAAGCACTTAAATGCTTATTTAATGAATGAATGGACTACCCACTAAGAGTACAGGTCCATCCTATCTTCTAACTCCTCGCCTAGCCATCCCTGGATCCTCCAGATATGGGTACATGCTGTGACTTAAGGGGATCTGTAGAAAATTCATGTAGATCAATCACTGCTAAAACAACAGACGCCTTTTTGGTTGTTACCCATGGGAGTATAAGTAGAGGAAAACAGGGACAAGGGAAAGGGTGCTAGAATAGCCACACCATACTAAGGCCAAAGCTGACACCTTCAATGCTATAGCAGCCCACCAACCCCCTCCCCAATATTGGGCCTGGGACTGATAACTCCGAAGTAGGCGAGGGAAAAGGAAAGAATACAATGAGGGTCTCCTCCAGAGAGACTTGGGTATGATGGTCTTCAGGCCTTGGCATGAGGAGGGATGTCTTATGCAGCATGCTTGTGAGAGGCAGTTTCCATGACTTGGCAAATCATTCTGTCAAGGTCTTACCAGGATTCCTAAATTTATCTTCCCTCCATTTATCAGGCCAGCTCAAGCACCTATAGATAGATTCAGGGCAGCTCAGCTATTTTATTCAGAAGGGTGGGGTCCCACTCAAGTAGATCTGATTGGGGTCCCACCTGTGAGGTCCCAGGGAAGAAGATGTCAATCAACTAGGAAACTGAAGGTTTCTAGAAACTTCTTGGCAGGGATGATCCAGACGTGAAAAGTTCCAGAGAAGGGGCAGAATTAAAAAGGTTGCGGGGGTGGGGAGGACTAGGTAGGAGGAAATTCCATGACCAGAGCATAGAGAGCTTGTTGGATGGAGAAAGATTAGGTCAGAAGAAACAAAAAGTTTTTCCAGGCTACAGTAGGTAACCTAGCCCTGACTTCTCTGAGGACCAAATCACCAGGTATTCACTGACTCAAGCACCTGATTCAATCTCCCTGCTCCCTCCATCCTGATAATACCTGGATGGTGAAAAATCAGCCACCCTCTTGTCATGATAAGAGCCTGGAGCATAGAACCCCTGTCAACTTGCCACTGTCTCATGACTCCTTCCTCCCCCTCCCCAATCCCTGTGATTGAGTCCCCCTAAGCCAAGGAAAAACCCTTTTCCTCTGCTGCTATTCCCTACCTGAATCTCCAACCTATTGGGTTCTACCTCTCTCCAACCACTCTCCTCCTCTATTTCTCACTTCCATTATGCACTCTGGACCCCCAGCCCCAACCCCCAACCCCCATTCTATCATTAGCAAACCAGCTTTTATCCTAGATCTCATCCTGTGACTGTGTTTTTTTAAAAAATAGATTTAGAGCTTGCACCTTGACAAAACGATAAATCAAATGACCATTTGGGGATTTTGGGGAGATTATATTAGCATTGTTAGGATAATATCTAAGAGAAAAGTGGATTTTTTTTAATTTGACTTGATAAAGGAAAGAACAGTTGCTGTCCACCTGGAGGTTCTGATTGGAGGTGTTAGCAGCTGTCAAAAAGCTAAGAGAAGAAACTTTGGAGAAAAGCTAAAGGACAAGACCAAGAGTAGGAGGAATCATTGGAAACTATTCAGAGCAGAGTCAGAAGGCTTCCAGCCAAGACAGCTGATTTGGCAACTGTTTTGCTGGGAATTTACTGATTGGCAGGGAAGATTTGCTTGGCTGATTGGCTGGAATATCTTGCCACTGTGTGAAGAGGTATGGAGGGGAAACCTCTGGGAGCTGCCTGTGCTGCTCTCTACTTCACACTGTGGTTCCAAGGAGTAACAGAAGGAGAGATAGCTTAGCATCTGTTTTCCTGTGAACTGTGCTTTGCTGTGAGACTGGAGGTTTGGAGCTGGGGGAGGTTCTAAAAGGCAGAAATGAGAAAGGAGACATGCTTACAACGAGGGACAGTCTGCCCAAATGCAGTTGGGAGGCAGAATTTCTCAACCAAGGAACCACAAGTAGGGAAGTTCAGTCTGGAAATATCATGGAGGGATTTTAGAGCCAAAAAGAGAAGTTTATGTTTTATCTTCAGAGTAATTGAGAGCCACTGAAGCTCCCTGAATCAGCAGTCACATGGTCCAATCTGCCCATTAGAAATATTGAGTTGGCATTTGCATGGAGGATGGGTTGGGGAAGGGAGAAACTGGATCTAGGGAATCTGATTAAGAGACTGTTGCAATGGTTCAAGAGAATGATGATGAGGTCTTGGACTAGAAAAGTCATTATATAAATGGGGAGAAGACAATATGGAGCAGGTAGAGATTGTGGAGGTAGATTTAGCAAGACTGGGCAATGAACTGAAGCCCTAGTGACTGGAAGAATATTGGATTTCCTTATCTGTGTGCTGGTAAAATCCCTGCAGTAGGATGGAAACTCTGTGACCACATGGACAGTTTCTTGATGTTTTCATCTTCCTAGTGTCCAATGTAGCCTTAGCAAATGTTTGTGGAATTTAAATAAGGAGGCCTTAGCAATTCTCCAGACCAGAGGTGTCAAACATGATGTCAGCAGGTGAAATACATCAAGTGTTGCCTGAACCAAATTAAAATGCAAATGGGAAATATTTAATCAAATAAACAAAAATACAACAAAACATAGATTACATTACATTTTAAAGCCAAGTCAACCTACAGTCCTAGGGATCCTTATGTACTGATCAATAGCCTGCCTTCCTATTTGAGCTGGCCACCGATGCTATAGCCTAACATGCCTGAGGAGGAGCTGGTTAAACCCTTGAAAAGGCATCATCTCCTTCACAAAGTCAGCCTCATCCTTGGTCCTTATTTCACTTTTGCCTCAAATTCCCAGGTTCTAAAGCTGCAGAATTGGTAAAGCAATAACTGATTAAGAATTGATAGCTTATTACTTCTGAAGTTCACACCTGAGTTCCTTTAAAGGCTTCCCATGGGAGTATGCCTAGGCACACAGGATTTATATCTCTACTGTTTTATCTAAGCAGTCTGTCCCATATCACTTGTGGTTATTCAACCTAGCAAACATTGCTTAATTCCTGACTATGTGCAAAGCCTTCTTTCCCTCTCCTGATCCCTGGTCCATATCCAATGGTTTTATTGCTTGGAGTCCGTGTTCTAAACTCATCTTTGGATTTTTCAGATCTCTTCTCCCCCCACCCCCATTCCCTTGTGTTGCAGCTTTTCCTGAGTTGGATGCAGCAATGATTAGTAGGGACATCTAGGACCTGGCATAAAGGTTGTCTTACCCAAAGCCAGAAAGGGATCCTGGTGCTGTAACAATACACCAAAGTCTTTTTGTAGTATCACACTTTTGGCTAAAAAGACCTAGAGAGGACATAGTTGAAGTGGCGAAAATCTTTAGAGAACCTGCTGACCGTTAACACTATTGTTATACTAAAGATGTGATACCCAACCCTAAGCACTTTCTTACCTGGTAACTTCTGAGCAAAGAAGACTGCTGTGAGCTGCCTGGTGGGAGGGGTAGAACAGCTACCTCATGTCCGTGAATGCATGATGCCTCTGCTTCTTCTGTCTCTTTTCATCTTTATTCTTCCCCATCTTTGGTGAATGAGTATCCAGAGATGGAACTGACCAGGTTAATGTGGTGTAAACTTCAAAAAATCAGAAGAGCTATTGGAGATTGCCTCCGTAATGAGGGTCTACAGAAATGCCACTGGAGTTGGCTTCAAAAGTAGCCAAGTCTAGGGTGGGAACTGAATGGTAGCTGAGCAACCCAAATGAACCAGCCTAGCAGCGGATTGACCCATCAGCCAAGACAATGAGGACTGGAATGAGTTAGGCCAGCTGAGCAAGGGAGCGATTTGTACATCAAATCACTATGTCCCAGAGTAAACATGATGGAGAATCTATGAAGGGAGAAAAGGACTCCCAGGGCTGATGCCACTGTGCAAGACAGAGAGGTCTAATCTGGGAAAAAAAGAAATTCTGTTCTACACTAAGAGATCAAAGGGCTTGGAATACGATATTCTGGAGGTCAATGGAGCTAGGATTAAAACCAAGAATCACCTACCCAGCAAAACTGAGTATCATGCTCCAAGGCAAAATATTGACTTTTAATAAAATAGAGGACTTTCAAGCTTTCTCAGTGAAAACACCAGAGCTGAATAGAAAATTTGACTTTCAAACACAAGAATCAAGAGAAGCATGAAAAGGTAATCAAGAAAAAGAAATTGCATGGGACTTACTAAAGTTGAACTGTTTTGTTTACATTCCTACAGGGAAAGATGATGTGTATGATTCATGAGACCTCAATATTTGGGTAGCTGAAGGGAATGTGCATGTGCGTATATGTATGTGTACATA
>CM053625.1:332766417-332787161 GCA_028646595.1 Phalanger gymnotis
AACCTGCCATAGTAACCTGCTATGGATGTTAACCCTTAAAGGGCCCTAACAACATAGGAAGGAATCAAAAAATAACAAAATTGTAAAAATCAAGTGGTCGCAAATAAAGACATATGATACCACTAACTTAACCCTCAGATGTAGTGGAAGGTCCATAGATGTTACATGCTTTTGGATTTCTTAATGTATTGATCAGTTATGCTGATTATTTTTCCTCTTAAAATCCAAATCACTACGGGATGGCTCCCTTGGGAGATGAGAGGGACCACATATGGAATATTATGGCGATATAGGAAAAAGAAAACATAAAATTATTTTTTAAAATTTGTGATTGTGATTTCTGTTTTGGACTTTTTGAGTTTAAGATATTTATACGACATTCAATTCATTATGTCCATCTGCCTATGGGAACAAGGCCTCATACACGTTCCTAACTCCTTTTGCTGGTACCTTGTACAACTTCTTCTCCCTCCACTATTTAGCAAGGCATATTACTAGGAGAGAAGGAGGAATGACTTCCCACTCAGAATACACAGTATGACCCATGGTTACTGGACATGTTCTGAGCTATAAGGCTGCTGTACTTGTTTCTCACCTTCCACTGCTCTGCTTAAGTAGGCCCTGAGTATAGCGGATGTTTTCAGATATTTCAAGGAAGCTACCTGAAAATTCTCCCTAGGGCCAGATGGAAGGAGAATGGAATAAAAATAAAAACCAAAACTGTGGGCTACCTGAAACTGACTTTACAGAATTACATAAGTGGAGAGTTAGCAAGGGCCTTGTGGGCTATGTACTGCAAATATTTGAAAGTTAATTTCCTCCATGACATACATTAAGTGTGCCTGTCCAGTCTCCAAGTAGGGCAGAGCCACAACTACCTCTGTAGGAAGCCCAATTCTACTTTCAGATGGTTTTAATTGTTAAGTTTTCTTAACTCACATCTAAATTTGCCTCACTGAAATTTTTACTAGTTATTCCTAATCCTACCTTCTGAAGCCAAAATAAGGAATTCTAGTCCTTCTTGCACCAGGTAGCCTTTCAAACCAATCAAATGATCAAAAACAGTTATTAAGCATATATTATGTGTCAGTCACTGAGCTCAACAAAAGTGAGGGCAAAGAATGTAACAGTCCTGATTTCCAAAAAGCTTACATATAAATGTTTGTATATGCACACACACAAATATAAATAGGTATTGTTGTTCTGTCATTTCAGTTATGTCTGACTCTTTGTGACCCCCCATCTGAGGTTTTCCTGACAGATACTGGACTAGTTTGCTATTTCTTTCTCCAAGTCATTTTGCAGATGAGGAAACTGAAACAAAAAGAGCTAGGTGACTTGCCAGAATCACAAATTAAGTGTCTGAGGCCATATCTGAATTCAGGAAGATAAGTTTTTCCTGACTCCAGGCCCGGCACTGCATCTGCTACAACCACCTAACTGCCCTTTATGTAATGGTGGTTTATATATATATTCATCTCAGGAGATCTAGACTTGCTCTATTAGACCCTGATAGTAGATTATTTTTTTTTATTTAAAAATCTGCTTTTATTTTTAGCAATTATTTTATCATCACCCTCATAGAAAAAAAAGACAAGAAAAGTATAACCTTCATTACCCCTGTTAACCCTGAAAGTTTGGTTAAAGGAAGCAACAAGCTACATGACAAAAAATTTTGTATTACATATTCATTTATTCTCTTAAAATTTAGCATACATACATGTATGGAGCCAGACAAAGTCTGACTGCCTGAACAGAAAAATGTTTTTATATTTAAATATTTTTAGAACAGTCACAATTCAGCTACAATTCAGCTTATCTGTGTTACTCAATTTTATGATCTCCATGTATGTTCAACCATGATACAAGAAAAGGATTTTCCTTAATGGAATAGGTTGTAAATACAATAAGAGTTGACAAGGGTCAGTTGAAACTACAACCTAGCATTTCTGTGTTTAATTTACCATTAACATTCCATAACATAGTATATGTCCATAAAATATTAAGCAAGAGAGTTTCTCAGGATAAGGGTCTCATCCTTTAATGGTTCATAGGCTGAGGAAAGAATGCTCTTAGGTCAGCTGATCTGGCCTTGCTGACATAGGAAAAGGTATTCTCTGAGTTTACTTAGAGAACAGAGGCTGCTAGGTTCAAATTTTTCTTCTGGTTAATCAGCTTAAGCCTAGTTAATAAGTTTGGGCTCTCCCTCTGGTTAATCAGTTTAGGCTCTTCTTCTTATTGAAATTACTAGATTTATATAAAAATGATCAACACATACAGACATATATAGTCCTGCAAAATAAATCCCCACATTGGTCACACCCCAAAATGTAAGTTTCACTCTGTATTTTAAATCCATCACCTTTCCAGAAAGAGATGGGCAATATGATTATCTTCAGTCTTCTAGAATCACAGTTTGCCCAGGACAATTGTTTACAGTAGGGCTGTCCAAAATGCAGCCTGCCTACAAGCATAAAAATTTATATAAATGCTTTAGTAACTGAAGGCAAGCTACCTCAGAGCTCTCACTAAAATGGCAAACCAAAACATACTATCGTTTCAATAAATACCTAAGGTTGGACAGCCCTGGTTTACAGAGCTGTTGTCCATCTTAATGGGAGTAGATAATCCACACAATGACTTCCCCTTAAGGATGAAATCACAGGTCCAGGACAAGAGACACATAGGCAGCCTTTCTCCTTTGAGGCCTCTGCAGAGAGAAGGGATATCTTCTCCCATGGGGTCAAAATAAGGGTTCTGAGCTGCATCTAGGGATTCAGAATCACAGTCTAGTCAACTAGTCAGTCTCACACCCCTTACATTCATGAAGGATCACTCTAGTATGAATTCACTGATAGATACAGTGTCCTTAGTCCAAAGGCATTCCTTTTAGAAAAACTCAGAAGGCTTCTCCACAGAATTAGTTCTTTAATGTTGAGCAAGTTGTGTCTTCAGGCTAAAGATCTTCCCACATTCACTGCATTCATAAGGTCTCTCTCCAGTATGTATGCTCGGTTGTTGAGTAAAAACTACTCTCAGGTGGAAGGCCTTCCCTTGTACATTACATTCATTAGGTATGAATTATCTGGAGTTGAGAAAGATCTGACTGGTGGTGGAAGGTCTTCTCGCACTACTCACATTCATAAACAATTTCTCTTGTATGAATTCTTTGATGCCGATTAAGATGTGGCTTCTTCCTGATGTCTTTTCACATTCACTACATACACAAAGTTTTTCTTCTCCAGCATGAATTGTGGATGGTTAATAAGATCTGAGTTGCAATGGAAGGCCTTCCCATACTCCTTACATTCATGAGGAATCTCACCAGGATGAATTCTCTGATGGACATTAAGTAGCGACCTCCATTCAAAGGCCTTCCTACATGTATTACATTCCTAAGGCTTTTTTCCTGAATGAATTCTTAGGTGCTGAGTAAATTGTATCCTCACTGTAAAGGTCTTCCCACATTCATTACATTCATAAGGTTTCTCTTCAGTATGAATTCTTTGATGTTGAGTAAGATCTGAGTTGTAGGGGAAAGCCTTCCCACACTCGCTGCATTTATAAAGAAAGTCTCCAGTATGAATTTTCTGATGTACAGTAAAATGCTCCTTCTTCCTGAAGGCCTTTCCACATTTACTGCACTCATATGGTCTCTCTCTAATATGAGTTTTTTGATGCTCAGTAAGTTGTGCCTTCCTTCTGAAGGACTTTTTGCATTTATAAGATTTCTCTTCAGTATGAATTCTTTGATGTAGAATAAGTTCTGAGTTGCACAGGAAAGCCTTCCCACACTCCTTACATTCAAAAACAATGTCTCTAGCATGAATTTTCTGATGCACAGTAAGATGTGCCTTTCTTGTGAAGGCCTTTCCACACTCGCTACATTTATAAGGTTTCTCTCCAGTATGAATTCTCTGATGTACTCTATGATGTGAGTTACTCTTGAAGGCCTTCCCACATTCACTACATTCATAAGGCTTCTCTCCAGTATGAATTTTTTGATGTTGAGTAAGATGTGAGTTATAGGGGAAAGCCTTCCCACACTCCTTACATTCATAAAGAATGTTGCCAGTATGAATTCTCTGATGTAAAGTATGATGTAGCTTCCTCCTGAAGGCCTTTCCACATTCACTACATTCATAAGGTGTCTCCTCAGTATGAATTTTCTGATGCACTGCAAGTTGTGAGTTAGTCCTGAAGGTCTTCCCACATTCACTACATTCATAAGGTTTCTCTCCAGTGTGAACTCTCTGGTGCACTGTAAGTTGTGCCTTACTCCTAAAGGCCTTTCCACATTCACTACATTCATAAGGTTTCTCTCCTGTATGAATTCTTTGATGCTTAATAAGTTCAGAGTTGGAGAGAAAAGCCTTCCCACACTCCTTACATTCAAAAAGTATCTCTCCAGTGTGAATTCTCTGGTGCAAAGCATGACGTCTCTTACTCCTCAAGGTCTTTCCACATTTACTACATTCATAAGGTTTCTCTCCAGTATGAACTCTCTGGTGCACTGTAAGTTGTGTCTTACACCTAAAGGCCTTTCCACATTCACTACATTCATAAGGTTTCTCTCCTGTATGAATTCTTTGATGCTTAATAAGTTCTGAGTTGCAGAGAAAAGCCTTCCCACATTCCTTACACTCATAGAGTCTCTCTCCTGTGTGAATTCTTTGATGCTCAGTATGACGTCTCTTACTCCTGAAGGTCTTTCCACATTCCCTACATTCATAAGGTTTCTCTCCAGTATGAATTCTCTTATGCACACTAAGCTCTGGCTTTCTAAAGAAGGCCTTACCACATTCACTACATTCATAAGGTTTCTCTCCCGTATGAATTCTTTGATGCTTAACAAGTTCTGAGTTGGTGAGAAAAGCCTTCCCACACTCCTTACATTTATAAATCATCTCCCCAGCATGAATTTTCTCATGTACTGTAAGTTGCGACTTAATCCTGAAGGCCTTCTCACATTCACTACATTCATAGGGTTTCTCCCCAGTATGAATTCTCTGATGCATAGTAAGCTCTGACTTAATCCTGAAGGCCTTTCTACATTCACTACATTCATAAGGTTTCTCTCCTGTATGAATTTTACGATGTTTACCAAGTTCTGAGTTAGAGGGAAAAGTCTTCCCACACTCCTTACATTTACAAAGCATCTCTCCAGTATGAATTCTCTGATGTAAAGTATGACGTCTCTTACTCCTGAAGGCCTTTCCACATTCACTACATTCATAAGGTTTCTCTCCAGTATGAATTCTCTGATGCACAGTAAGCTCTGATTTATTCCTGAAGGTCTTCCCACATTCACTACATTCAAAAGGTTTCTCTCCTGTATGAATTCTTTGATGCTTAACAAGTTCAGAGTTGGAGAGAAAAGCCTTCCCACACTCCTTACATTTATAAAGCATCGCTCCAGTATGAATTCTGTGATGTTCAGTATGACGTCTCTTACTCCTGAAGGTCTTTCCACATTCACTACATTCATAAGGTTTTTCTCCTGTATGAATTCTTTGATGCTTAACAAGTTCAGAGTTGGAGAGAAAAGCCTTCCCACACTCCTTACATTCATAAAGCCTCTCTCCAGTATGAATTCTGTGATGCAGGTTCAGATACGACTTCCACCTGAAGGTCTTTCCACATTTACTACATTCATAAGGTTTCTCTTCAGTATGAATACTCTGATGTAATATAAGTTTTGATTTATACCTGAAGGCCTTCCCACATTCACTACATTCATGAGGTTTCTCTCCAGTATGAATTTTCTGATGCACAGAAAGATACTTCTTGTTCCTGAAGGCCTTCCCACATTCACTACATTCAAGAGGTTTATCTCCAGTAAATTCTCTGCTCTCTGAAAAGAAGAATAAAGAGCTGATTAACTCCGCCTTTTTAATCCTTTCCCAAGGTTCTTAGTTGCTAAAAGGTTTTAGAGCTATCTCTTGCCTTCTCACTTGAGAAGGCTACTCTCACTAGTCTTTCACTAAGGATCAATTTAGCTTAAGTGAAAATATGATGACTCAAAGGTAATATATGTAAATGAATTAGCTTAGGATGAAATTACCTGGAAGAATGAATGAAGCTTAACTCTACTATAAGTGGTTGACATTTGAATGGAATATAGCTATTCAGAAAAAACAGATGACTTTGAGAACTTGCAAATAAATCTTTACTATATGAGGTGAAAATAGGAAGGGAAAGGAAAGACTGAACAGAAAGAAAACAGAGAAGTGAGTTTAAAGTGAGGAGGAGAAATACATGTATGTAGTAAACAGAATAAAGAAGAAACAAGGGGAAAAATATGACAATTGTGCCTTAAATTTCCTTAAAAATCCACCATATCTATTTTGTAAGGAATTGATTAAATTTGTAAGAGTAAGACAAACAGGTATTTTTGACAACAGAAATTAATAATTATCTAAAACATTACTCAAACTCTGATAATCAAAGAAGTAAAAATGAAAACTATTTAGAGCCAGCAATAAACAGTCACCAGATTAACAAAGATAATTTAAAATGATAAATTTTGGTAGTTATATTGAAATAGCTTAATATATATAATAATAATAATATAGCCTAATAGCTGCTGCCGCCATTATTCTGAAAAGTAACAGCAATTTCAGTTACAGCTACAAAACTGTTGATATCCTATGACCCACTGGCCCCACTAAAAGGTCTCCATCCTCAAAATGTTACTGAAAGCAAACAAAACATTCTCTGTAAAATTTTTACAACAGCTTTTTGTGAAAGAGCAAAATAATGGTCCAATGACAGGCTTATGACTACATACATAAGTCCTATCACATGAACACGTAAATGTGCCTTTATAAACACAATTTCAAAGCATAAAGAAAAACAGGATGACACAACATGATAGGCTGAAGTAAGGGGAATTAGGTTAGGGTTAAATATTTTAAAAAGTAACAGCAGTAAAACAACATAATCATAAAAACAAAACAGAAAGAAATATCAGAAGAGAACTGTGAAGCAAAATGAGCATATTACTTAATATTTTAAGTGATATACTTATTTTAAAAGGGAGAATGAATTCATGCAAGTGAGGTAGTAAAACGCCAATCTTCAACAAATAGAGGAGAAATAACTGCCCTGTACTGAGGCAACGACCTTCTTTGACAGTGGAGGTACATTTCATTAAAAAGATACATTAAAAAAGGAACGTCTTGAGGCAAAAAATGAAGTTTTGAAGTCTTAGCTCCTCTCAACAGGCTTGAGAAGCTTTGACAGACCACTCTGTTCAACATCTTATAGGAGCTTTGACCTAAAATGACCAAGAGGTCAGCATTTTGCAATGACCTATCTGCTTGGTTTTAACACAGTCACCTGGACAGCTGTTTCTTGGAGTATTTGCCTGTGGCATCCAAGATGCTTCATTTCTTTCCAACTGGTAGATCACATCTGGTTTGTCAACTGCAAATCCTGTTAGTTGAAAATGAAAAAGTGCTAAGCAGGCATCTCAGAGTTCCATCATAAAACAGATAGATGTATTAGTCCTTACAACTCTTAGTAGAAAGGTGGGGGATAAAGGAGCTGAATGTATCTTATGCTACCAAGGGCATTATATTAGCTGATTTCGTCAGTTGTTTTCTTTCCAGCCATGGAAGACTCAATGGTTTGGTTGGAGGGAGAACTAGGCTTTTTTCTCTTTCTTTTTTTAGGTGGAAAGGGGAGGAAAAATTGCATTTTTTTTAAAAAGCATCCAAAAACTTACTAAAAAGAATTAAAAATGAGTTCAAGCCCTCTTTAGGAAAAAAGTAGGCATGCTAGGAAGACCTCAAGGATAGTAAGAAGGACCACTCAAGGATATTCTATATTACATACGGTAAAATGGATTACTGAACAGGAGTAGGAGAAAATAGATCATGTGACTCACTCCCTGCTTAGACAGTGGGACTTTGTATAATGAAATGTACACTGGGATTAAAATGAAAATCTTGGATTTGAAGCAACAGAGAGGGGAAGATACATTCTCAAAGATAACAACAAATCAAGAAATCAATTTCCAGGCATACTAAGCGAAGACCTTTTTCCTGGAAACAGGTAGCACAAGCCATCTGTCCCTTGGCTACAAAAAGGGTTAGGAATAGGTCCTTTTAAATGCCAAAGAATAACGGTTAAAATCTTGAAAGCAACCATAGTATATATCAAGACTCTAAAGGGGTAGCTACTCTTACCCAAAGAGACCAAGTTCCCATAGTTCTCCAGCATCACATCCTTGTACAACTTCTTCTGAGATGGGTTCAATTGTACCCATTCCTCCTGGGAGAATTCCACTGCCACCTCCTTGAATGTCACCGATTCCTGAAATACCAGAAACAGTTGTGCAGCACTCACTCTTATGAAATCCAAATGTAAACTGCTTGCCAGTAGGGTGAGGAAACTGAGGGCATTAGGACAGTAAATGGTACAGGGAATTGAGGCAATTGAGTCAATCACACTGACTCCATTTTGACTCAATTCTGGAGGTAGCTCAGTTTTTTCTGTTCAATTTTTGGTCTAGCCCAACATTTGTCTTGTGAGAAATATTGACTGAGATTATGGGAATTGGGAGAAAACCTTATTGCATGATTTGAACCTAGCTCTGTGTGGCTGGGAAAGGAGACCACCTCTATCTGGTGTTTATAGACCCTTACCTAAGGACTGAGGTTGTGCTGACCAGAAACCCAGTCAGATCTAAAAAGATTAATGTAAGGAGTTTTCTCACAATACATCTCAAGCAACTGTAATAACAATTTAGATCTGAAGATCTTTCCCACCATTAATAGGCCATGTGACCTGCTTACACCACAGGAAGCCTAAGTCACATGTGGTGGGAGGAGCTTGCTGAGAGGAAAAGGAAGTTGTGTCACAGGAAATGCTGATAAGAGTAGTTAGAGCAGCTATGACAGTTAGAGATGAGGGAAAGAACAGCTGTGCTGTGCTTTTAAGTTTGGTTCTCATTTGTCAAGGCCCCAATAGGAAGCAGAGTGGTTTTGGCATAGTGAGGCTCTATGCTGAGATATTGTGTTTTAAGTTCCTTGCTGTTATGATAAATAGGCTCACTGGTTGTGGGAGCTGATGTCTTGGTTATGGGATCTGGTTATTTGGTGTCTGAATAAATGTTTTACTACTTCTACCTTCTATATGGAGAGTCTTTTGTGATACAGAACTACATAGGCATAACCACGATTATCACTGATGTTGTGTTTATAGCCTGCTGATATAGCAACCTGTATGTCTTCTCTGAAAACTCTCCCCATAGTGAACAATTAGTTACTGTTTCCAAGTTCCTTTGTTGTATACAGACAACTGGGTGAAGTGTGACACCTTGTTTTCTGAATTCAGGGAACTGGACCTGTTGCTCCACCTCCCCCCGTGTGGAAAGTTACTAATATTTCCTCTAACTAGAAATCAGATTATGTAATATATTATTTGTTTTTAATTCATTGGTCCTTTTTGATTGTTTTTAATGTATAAAATTACATCTACCCCTATATTCAGGGTCTAGCCCTAAGCTGAAGAAGGGGCCTGATCCCCGTTTGTTGGGGAATTGCCATGCATTGCTCAATAAACTGACATGCCCAAAAGATTGAACCTTTGTTTCCTCAGTCATTTCATTGTTCACTTACCAGAGGGGATTGTTTCATTTATTCATTTATTCCCAGGACATTGTCTGATATATAGCAGGCACATAGAAAAAACTGATAAATGGAAGTATGGATAGAATGATTTTACACACACACACACACACACACACACACACACACACACACACTTCTAATGGTAGCCATCTCTAGGGGTGGGGGAGGAGAGAAGGGAAAAAAAGAAATTTACCTGATAACTTTATTATATATTTAAAAGGAATATCAACTTGTACATAATAAATTTGCAGTTTTACAATCAATTACATATTTTTTTACTATACTATGTTTTGGAAATTCTAATTTTATTCCATAAATTTAAAATTGAACGAATAAAAGTTCTTTAAAAAGAATTCCTCTCCAATTAGTTTGTAAGCTCCTTTAGGGCAGGGGCCTTTATTGTCATCTTGTATCCTCAGCATTTAGCACAGTGCTTGGTACTTTGTAGGTGCTTAATGAAGGCTTATTATTATAAATGGTTCCAAGCACATCGATTTTAAACATTCTTTTTTTTTTTTTAAACTATGTGCCCTCATGGCTCCTACTTCTGCCCTCTGAGCTGAGTAATTATCTGAGCTGGATAATCTTTTTCTACTTGCTGAAATAAAATAATAATAATGAAATAGCTGAAGATAGCTATAATGTGGTCCTAAGTCTTCTCTTCCAAGATAAACAAGCCCAGTCTGTTTGATCAATCAGCCTGATCTCTTCATAACTAAGGCAGTTACCTTCCTCTTTTCATCCAATTGCTGTACTTCCTAAAATGTGCTGCTCTGAAATGAACACAATAGTGTTCAATGCTCCTGGAACTCTAAAAGCAAAAGTGAGTATGGGGGAATACGATCTCCTGTATGTAACAGTATGTGAAAATTATTTTACTGCTGAAAAGGTTGTCAGAGGACCATTACTTTCCAATTCATATATTTAGAGCTGGAAGAGACTTTAGAGTCCAATTTTTGCATTTTACACACTAGGGAAGTAAGGCCCAGAAAAGGAAAGTGACTTGCTTGAGGTCAAAAGGGAAATAAATGGTAGGTGTGCATTTAGAGCCCAGGACCTCCCAGCTTCAAATCCAGGGCTATTTCCACTGTGCCATGTTGTATTCTCCCTGTACCCCTTCTGTATAATCAGACCAACGCTACGATGAGTTTTTATACAAAAACATTCATAAGAGCACTCTCTGGGGTAACAAAGAACTCGAAACAAATGGAATTCTCACCAATGAAGAACAGCTAGAAAAAAAAAGTCATATGAATAACACTGGACTATTATTACAAAGTTAAAAATGACAAATGCAAGGAATTCTGAGAAGCACCAGAAGATGTGCATTAACTGACAAAGTGCAAAATAAGCAGACCCAACAGAACATAATACACAAAAACTACAAAAAAAATTAAAATATTGAACTCCAAGTAACTGAAAAAAAAAAAGCTGAACTTATTACTTATCAGGCTTATAGAGAGATGAACATTTATGAATAAACAAGAGATAGACAACAAAGTCAGGTATAAAATGGACAATTTTAATTATGTTAAATTAAAAAGGTTTTTTTTTTTAAACAAATAAAGCCAAGATTAGAAAAAGAGCAGAAAATAGGGGGAAAATTTTTCTAGACAGTTAATTAAAGGTCTCATATCTAAAACACATGAAGAACTTTGTCAAATATTTAAGAATACGTGTCATTCCCCAATTGATAAATGGTCAAAGGCCACAGGCAGTTTTCCAATAAAGGAATGAAAACAACTTATAATCATATAAAAATGCTCTAAATCATTATTGATTATATAAATGTAGATTAAAACAACCTTGAGATATTATTTCACACCTACAAGATTAGCTGAAATGATAGAAGGGAAAAGTGACAAATGTTGGAGGGGCTGTGGAAAAACTGGGACACTAATTCATCATTGGTGTAATTGTAAAACGATCCAACCACTTTGGAAAAATCTTGAATTATGCCCAAAGAGTTAATAAAAACTTATACCCCTTTACCCAGCAATACCACTACATTGTCTATCTCCAAAGATGATTAGGGAAAAGAACCCTTATGTTCTAAAATATTTATAGCAGTTCTATTTGTATTGGCAAAGAACTAGAAATTGCAGATGTCCATCAATCAGGGAAAGGCTGAACAACTTGTAGTATATGATTGTGATGGAATACTACTGTGCTATAAGAAATGAGGAACTGAATGATTTTAGAAAAACATGGGAAGACTTGGACAAAATAATGAATACTGAAAAATGAACAGTACCAAGAGAACACAGTATACTGTAACGGCAATATTGTTTTAAGAATGACTTAGAACAAACAAGTTATTTTGACTATTATAAACACCCAAATTAACTATAAAGGACAAATGAAGATGCTATCTGCATACAGACTGATAAAAGTATGTACTGAATAATTTTACGTATATATGTGTACACACACACCCTCTCTATTTGGGTCTAATGATAGCCATCTCTATGGTGAAAGGGGGAGCAAAGAAAAAAAACAGAAATTTACATCATTTTTTATATTCGAAAGGAATATAAAATTGTGCATAGTAGATTTGCAGTTTCATGTACAATCTTGTTTTTGTCATACTGTGTCAAAGAAATGCTTGTTTTATTCCATAAATAAAAAAAAATTTAAAAAAAATCACTGCTTCTGATAGTAGGGAAGATAGAGTCCACTAGAGGAGAATGTTTTATGTACTGTCAGGTAAAGTCACTATCATTGGTATTTTTGTCTAACTACTTTTTTTGGTATACACACTCCTATCAGAACGGCTGGATCCTGTCTGTCTCTTTTTACTTCTAGTACCCACTTCTTGTTTACAATTTCTAGGCTCTCATTCCTGGTTCAAAATTTGTCATTCGTCAATGAGGAAAAAAAAAAGCCAAGAGAGCTTTTAGTTGTTTAGCTTTCTCACGGGCATTGCCCCTGTCATCACCATTATTCCATCAACCCTGAAACATGGTCTTCACTATTCTGAGATCTCCTATTTGCCTCCAAGCTAGATTTTAAAAATCTTTTTGTTACATTTGTCACCAGAATAATTTTTTTCAGGGCTTTGTTGTCTCTCCACTACTCACTGGAAGATCAAATACTGAAGCTGAAGCTTAAATACTTTGGCCACATAATAAGATGGGAAGGACTCATTGGAAAAGATTCTGCTTTTGGGAAAGATTGAAAGCAAAAGGATAAGGAGACGGCAGACAATAAGATGGATAGAGAGTATTACAGAAACAATGAATATGAACTTGGCCAGACTTTGAGAGACAATGGGGGTCAATGGAGCCTCAAAGGGGAATATGAATTGCTCTCAAGCCCAAAAAGTCCTCTTGGTAGAGCTCAAAAAGGATTTTAAAAATCAATTAAGCTAGAAGAAAAATTGGTAAAGTACATGTATTATGAAGCAGCATTATGGAAAAAAAAAAGCAAATAGCTTTGAAAAGGAAGCACGAAAATTTACTGAAAAAAACTCCTTAAAAATTAGAATTGGGCAAGTGGAAGCTAATGACTCCAGGAGACATTAAGAATCAGTGAAACAAAAAAAAAAGAAAAGAAAAAGTAAAATGTAAGAAAGTGTAGAATACTTCATTGCAAAAACTGACTTGGAAAATAGATCCAGTAGCGATAACTTAAGAATTATGGGACTAACTGAAAGCCATGGTCAAAAAAAGAGGCTGGACAGAAACTTTCAAGAAATTATAAAGGAAAACCGCTCTGATATCCTAGAATCAGAGGGTAAAATAGTCATTGAAAGGATCCACTAATCCTCTCCTGAAAGAGATCCCAAAATGAAAACTCCATGGAATACCATAGGCAAATTCCAGAATTATCAGGTCAAGGAGAAAATACTGGAAACAGCTAAAAAGACAATTCAGGTATCATGGAGCCAGAGTCAGGATTCCACAGGACTTAATAGCTTTAACATTAAAAGATCAGATGACTTGGAATACCATATTCCAGAAGGCAAAGGAGCTTGAATTACAACCAAGAATCAAATACCCAGAAAAATACAATTTTTCAGAGGAAAAGATGGACATTCAATGAAATAGGACACTGTCAATCATTCTTGATAAAAATACCAGAGCTGAACAGAAAATTCAATCTTCAAATAACAGGAAGCATAAAAAAAAATGTTATTCAATGAGGTTATACATTCCTACATGGTAAAATGATACTTGTAAGTCTTGAGAACTGTATCTTTATTATGGCATTTAGAAGGGATGTACATAGACAGAGGGTGTGGGAATAAGTTGACTTTGATGTGACAATTAAAGGGTGAAAAAAGGATTCTACTGGGAGAAGAAGAAAGAGGAGGCAAAACAGTGTAAATTGCATCACATGAAGATGCACAAAAGACCTATCAGAGTAGAAGGAAAGAAGGGAGTGAGGTAAACATTGTTTGTACCTTACTCTCACTGGATTTTGTTCAAAGAAGGAATAATATACACACTCAATAGGGTATAGAAATTTATCTTACCCTATAGGGAAGTAAGAGGAGAAAGGGGAAAGAAAAGGGAGTGAGGTGGATAAAAGAGAGAACAGAAGTAGTAGGGGAATGAGGAAAGAAAAGGGATGGGGACTGATAGAAGGGAGGGCAGATTGAGGGAAGTGGTGGTCAGAAGCAAAACACAGGTAAGGAGGTACAGTAGCAAAGGGGAAAGAAAAGTATAAACAGGGGGAAACTACACAGTAAACAAAACTGTAAATGTGAATGTGAACTCACCAATAAAATGGAAGAGGACAGCACACTGGATTAAAAAATAAAATCCTACAGTATAGTGTTTACAAGAAACACATCTGAAGCAGACAGACACACACACAGAATAAAGGTAAAAGGCTAGAGCAAAATATATTATGCTTCATTTGAAGTAAAAAAAAGAGGCAGGGTAGCAGTCCTGATGTCAGACAAAGCAAAAGCAGAAATAGACCTAATTAAAAAGATGAGAAAGGAAACTACATCTTGCTAAAAGGTATTATAGACAATGAAGTAATAATTTTCTCCAAACTGTATGGCATCCAAATTCTTAGAGAAATTGAGTTACAGGAAGAAACAGACAACAAAACTATACTAGTAGGGGACCTTAACTCCCCCCCTCTGAGAAACAGATAAATCTAACCACAAAATAAACAAGAATAAAGAAGGCAAATACAATTTTAAAAAATTAGATACGATACACCTCTAGAGAAGAGTGAATGGGGAAAGAAATATACCTTTGTTCTTAGCAGTACATGGTATCTACACAAAAACTGACCAAAACCTTAATGCCGTGCAGAAAAGCAGAAATATCAAATACATCCTTTTCAGATCACGACAAAATAAAAATTACATGTTAAAAGGGGCCCTGGAAATATAGACTAAAAATTAACTGGAAACTAAAAAAATCTATTCCTAAAAAATGAGTGAGGCAAACGATCAATCATAGAAACAATGAATAATGTCATGAAAGAGAAAAATAACAATGAAGTAACACATCGAAACTTAGAGGATGCAGCCAAAGCAGTTCTTAGGGGAAATTCTGTATCTCTAAATGCATGCTAACATGAATAAAATAGAGAAAAAGGAGATCAACAAATTGGACAGGCAAGTGAAAAGCAGAAAAAGAACACATTAAAAATCATCAATTAAATACAAAATTAGAAATTCTGAAAATCAAAGACTAAAAAAATAGAAGAAAACTATGGAATTAATAATTGGTTTTATAAAAAAAATTGCTAAACCTCTGGTTAAACTGATAAAAAAAAAAGAGAGAAGAAAGAAAACCAAATTATCTTTTTAAAAATTATTATTTAATATTTTTAGTTTTCAGCATTTTCACAAGAGTTTGAATTACAAATTTTCTCTCCATTTCTCCCCTCCCCCCACTCCAAGATGGCATATATTCTGACTGCCCCATTCCTCAGTCAGCCCTCTCTTCTGTCACCCCACTCTCCCCCATTCCCTTTTTCCCTTACTTTCCTGTAGGGCAAGATAGATTTCTATGCCCCACTGCCTGTATATCTTATTTCCTAGTTGCATGCAAAATCTTTTTTTTAAAACATCTGCTTTTAAAACTTTGAGCTCCAAATCCTCTCCCCTCTTCCCTCCCCACTCACCCATGTTAAGAAGGCAAGCAATTCAACATAGGCCACATGTTTATCATAGTGCAAAACCTTTTCCACAACTCATGTTGTGAAAGACTAACTGTATTTTGCTCCTTCCTATCCTATCCCCCTTTATCCAATTTTCTCCCTTGACCTTGCCCTTTTCAAGTGTTTGCTTTTGATTACCTCCTCCCCCATCTGCCCTCCCTTCTATCATCCCCCCTTATTTATCTCCTTCTTTCCTGTGGGCTAAGATACCCAAGTGAGTGTGTATGTTATTCCCTCCTCAGGTCAAATCCAATGAGAACAAGATTGACTCATTACTCCTCACCTGCCCCCTCTTCCCTCCCAACAGAACTGCTTTTCCTTGCCACTTTCATGCAAGGTAATTTACTCCATTCTATCTCTCCCTTTCTCCCTCTCTCAATATATTCCTCTCTCTTCCCTTATTTTTTTTTTTTGGTAATCATCCCTTCATATTCAACTCACCCTGTGCTCTCTGTCTCTATATACATATACATACATATATATGTATATATATATATATACACACACACATACATACATACATACATATATCTGGTCTTTTCACTGAGAAAGCTTAAAAGTCCTCTTATTTTATTGAAAATCCAAATTTTGCCTTGGAGCATGACACTCAGTTTTGCTGGGTAGGTGATTCTTGGTTTTAATCCTAGCTCCATTGACCTCTGGAATATCATATTCCAATCCCTTTGATCCCTTAATGTAGACGCTGTTAAATTTTGTGTTATCCTGATTGTGTCTCCATATAAACACAAACTGTTTCTTTCTGGCTGCTTGCAGTATTTTCTCCTTGACCTGGAAACTCTGGAATTTGGCAAAAATATTCCTGCGAGTCTTGTTTTTGGGATCTTTTTCACAAGGCTATTGGTACATTTTTTCAATTTCTATTTTACCCTCTGGCTCTAGAACATCAGGGCAGTTCTCCTTGATAATTTCTTGAAAGATGGTATCTAGGCTCTTTTTTTTTTTGATCATGGCTTTCAGGTAGTCCAATAATTTTTAAATTATCTCTCTTAGCTCTATTTTCCAGGTCAGTGGTTTTTCCAATGAGATATTTCACATTGTCTTCCATTTTTTTTCATCCTTTGGTTGTGTTTTATAGTATCTTGATTTCTCATAAAGTCACTAGCTTCCATTTGCTCCAGTCTAATTTTTAAGGTGGTATTTTCTTCAGTGGTCTTTTGGACCTTCTTTCCATTTGGCTAATTCTGCCTTTCAAGGCATTCTTCTCCTCATTGGCTTTTTGGAGCTCTTTTGCCATCTGGGTTAGTCTATTCTTTAAGGTGTTATTTTCTTCAGTATTTTTTTGGGCCTCATGTTTCATGGTTTTCTTGCATCACTCTCATTTCTCTTCCCAATTTTTCTTCTACTTCTCTAACTTGCTTTTCCAAATCCTTTTTGGGCTCTTCCATGGCCTGAGACCAGTTCATGTTTTTCTTGGAGGCTTTTGATGTAGGCTCTTTGACTTTGTTGACTTCTTCTGGCTGTATGTTTTGGTCTTCTTTGTCACCAAGGAAAGATTCCAAAGTCTGAGTCTGAGTCCATTTCCCCTGCCTGGCCATGTTCTCAGCCAACTACTTGACCCTTGAGTTTTTCCGGGGGGGGCGGGAGGGATGACTGCTTGTAGAGTATAGAGTACTTTGTCCCCAAGCTTGAGGGGCTGCATTGTTGTTTTCAGAACTATTGCTACACAGCAAGCTCTGCCACACCAGCGCTCCTCCTTCCCCAAGAACTGCCAACCCAGGACTGTGTCTCAGATCTTAAGCAGGCTTTGCACTCGGGCTCTGATCTGCCACTTAATTCCTCCCACCAAGTGGGCCTGAGGCTGCAAGCAACTGTAGCTGTAGTTCTATCCTCAGAGCTGCACCACCTCTGCTGCCCCCGTGGCAGTGGCTGAACTACGAACTCCTTTCACTCTGTCCCCACAGCTTTTCCCACTAACCTTCTCTGTTGTCTTTGGTGTTTGTGGGTTGAGAGGCCTGGTAACTGTCACAGCTCACTGATTCAGTGTGCTAGGTCCTGTTCCGCCTGGTTCCTGGTTTGGTTGGGCTGGTCGCAGCCCTTGCTCTACTCTGCTCCCAGCTCCATGCGATAGACCTTACCCAGCAACCATCCAGGCTGTCCTGGACTGGAGCCCTGCTTCCTTCTGCTATTCCATAGGTTCTGCAGCTCTGGAATTTATTCAGAGCCATTTTTATAAGTTTTTGGAGGGACTGTGGGGGGAGCTCATGCAAGTCCCTGCTTTCAAGCCACCATCTTGGCTCTGCCCCCTTGAAAATCAAATTATCAGTATCAAAAATGAAAGGTATGAATTCACTATCAATGAAGAGGAAATTAAAACAATAATTAGGAGCTATCTGGGCCACCTGTATGTCAATAAATCTGACAATCTAAGCAAAAAAGAGATGAATATTTACAAAATTGTACATTGCCCAGATTAGTAGAAGAGGAAATAAAATACTTAAATAAACCCATCTTAGAAAAAGAAATTAGTGTATTCCAGGAGGCAGGGTAGCCCAAGCTGGGGTGGCTCCAGGAGCTAGAATGGGGGGGAGGGGTGCCTCTGGTCCCGAGATGGGGGTTCTGCAGTAGTAGCCGCAGCAGCAGCAGACTCAGCTGCCTGCTCCAAGGCACTCCCCCAACGCTCCCTCGGGCTAGGAACATTTGTGCAGCAGTCATCAAAACTACTTGGTACTGGCTAAGAAACAGTGGTGGATCAGTGGAATAGGTTAGGTACACAAGACACAATAGTCAATGACTATAGCAATCTACTCTTTGGTAAACCCAAAGAATCCAGCTTCTGGGTTAAGAATTCACTATTTCACAAAAATTGTTGGAAAAACTGGAAAATAGTATGGCAGAAACTGGGCATAGACCTATATCTTACACCATATAACAAAATAAAGTCAAAATGGGTTCATGATTTAGGAATAAAGGCTGATACTATAAGCAATTTGGGAAAGTAAGGAATAGTTTACCTGTCAGATTTATGGGAAAGGGAAGAATTCATGACACAAGAGACAGAGAGCATTACAAAATGCAAAATGGATAATTATGACTATGTTAAATTGAAAAGGTTTTGTATAAACAAGGTCAATGCAACCAAGATTAGGAGGGAAGCAGGAAACTGGAAAAAAATCTTTACAAACAGTGTCTCTGATAAACGCCTCATCTCTAACATATACAGGGAACTGAACCAAATTTATAGGGATACAAGTCATCCCCCAACTGAGAAATGGTCAAAGGATATGAACAGGCAGTTTTCAGAGAAAGAAATTAAAGATATCTACAATCATATGAAAAAAATGCTCTAAATCACTATTGATTAGAGAAATGCAAATCAGAACAACCCTTAGGTACCACATCTCTCCTGCCAGATTGGATCACATAACAAACTAGGAAAATGATAAATGTTGGAGAGGATGTGGGACAATTGGAACACTGCTACACTGTTGGTGGAGTTGTGAACTGATCCAGTTATTCTGGAGAGCAATTTGGAATTATACCAAAAGTGCTGTAAAAATGTACATATCCTTTGACCCAGCAATACCACTTTTAGGGCTATATCCCAAAGAGATCAGACAAGTGGGTAAGGGACCCGTATGTACAAAAATATTTATAGAAGCTTATTTTGTGGTAGCAAAGAATTGGAAATCAAAGGGATGCCCATCAACTGGGGAATGGCTAAACAAGTTGTGGTATATGAACGTAATGGAATACTACTGTGCTATAAGAAATGAGTGGAGGACAGACTTCATTATAACCTGGAATGACTTATTTGAACTGATGCTGAATGAGGAGAGTAGAATCAGGAGATCAATATACACGATTACAGACACATGATATCTGTAAGGACTAACTTTGATAGACTTGACTCTTCTCATCAATGCAAGGCTCAGATAACATTCCAAAAGACTCAATATGGAAAAAGCTATGCACACCCTGAGAAAGAATTATGGAATCTGAATGCAGATGTAGGCAAACTATTTGTTTCTTTTTCCTTTTTCCTTCCTTTTTGGTTTTGTTTCTCCATTCTCATGATTCATTCCATTGGGTTATAATTTTTCTTTACAACTGGACTTTACATCGTAAATAAGTTCAATGTGAAGGTAAATATAGAACCTACATTGGATTACATGCCATCTTTGGGGGGAGGGGAGAGGAGCAGGAGGGAGAGAAATTTTGGAACCCAAAAACCTTTGGAACCGAATGGTGCAAACTAAATATAAAAATAATTAAAAAGAAAAAGAAATTGAACAAGCAATCAATGAAGTCCCTAAGAAAAAAATCGCCAAAGCCAGATAGATTTGAAAATGAATTCAATGAAAGAACAATTAATTCCAATACAATACAAGCTATTTGGAAAAACATAGGCAAAAAAGGAGTCCTACCAAAATCTTTTTATGACACAAATATGGTGCTGATACCTAAAAACTAGGAAGAGTCAGAACAGAGAAAGAAAATTATAGACTAATTTTCCTAATGAATATTGCGGCCAAAATTTTGAATAAAATATTAGCAAAGAGATTACAGCAATTTATCACCAGGATAATATAATATCACCAGGTGAGATTTATACCAGGAATGCAGGACTGGTTCAATATTAGGAAAACGATCAGCATTACTGACCATATCATTAACAAAACTAACAGAAATCACACAAGTATCTTAATAGATGCAGAAAAAGCTTTGGACAAAATACAGCAACCATTCCTATTAAAACACTACAGAACACAGGAATGAATGGAGTTTTCCTTAAAATGGTAAGTAGTATCTATCTGAAACCATCGGCAGGCATTATATGTAATAGGGATAAGGTAGAAGTTTTCCCAATAAGATCAGGGGTGAAACAAGGATATTTATTCTCACCACTGTTATTTAATATTGTACTAGAAATGTTAGCTTTAGCAATAAAAGAAAAAGAAATTGAAGGAATTAGAATAGGCAATGAGAAAACAAAATTATTACTCTTTGCAGATGATA
>CM053625.1:332787661-332805077 GCA_028646595.1 Phalanger gymnotis
GGGGTGGGGCCCTGCTTCCCTCTGCCACTTTGTGGGTTCTGCAGCTCTAGAATTGGTTCAGAGCCATTGTTTTATAGGTTTTTGGAGGAACTTGGTGGGGAGCTCACGCCAGTCACTGATTCCCAGCCACCATCTTCTTTTACTTCTTTTCTATCCAACAAAAAGTCCTCTAAACAATGTAAATCATCCTGCCAGACCAGGTATTGCTGGATATGGAGCTGGGACATCTTCCTTTACAGTCCAATTCTCAACATTTGGGATCTTATGTGTTTGCTGTTTTCTAATTTGCAGATTTGTGGTCATCATTCTGGCTAGAGGTTTACTTCCTGTTAATGGTCTATTCAAATTACATAAAGCAGTGAACAAATTATTCTTCCAATGTTGATACAAATTACTAGAACTTTCTTAACTATTCTTTCAATAATCCATTCTTTCAATTAACCCAGATGCTTCTGGATGATATGGAATATGATAGATCCACTTTATATTGTTCAATACACAATATCTTTTCATTACCTTTGAAATGTGACCCATTGTCACTTTGAGTCTGCATTGGGGTTCCATAATGTAGACGTATGATATCTAGAGTTTTACGGGTGTTTTTCTGAGTTGCATTCTTATAACAGCAAGCCACTAATACATCTGAATGGGTGTCAATCCAAGTACATATAAATTTGCATTCTTTACCTTATATAAACACTGGTCTGCTACTTGGTTTAACAATGAATGAGAGATACTAATACCTTGATCTTGTGCCCACTGGTGTGTGGTTTGGACCCCTAAATAGCCAGCCATTTGGTGGGCCCATTTTGATAGTACTGGATCATCAGTTGGTGTCAGATTAGGAACAAAATGTTCAGTAGCAATCTTTGCTAATCAATCAGCATATGCTTTGTACTTACGTTCTGGCATGGTGAGGGCCACGTGAGCATCTACATGAAAAACTGACAAATTAGTAACTAAAGACATATCCCATATATCTTCCCATAATTCTTTGCCCCAAACTTGTTTTCCGTGAATTTCCCAATTTTGATTTTTCTGCATTGACATTCATGTAGCCAACCCATTAGCCACCGCCCATGAGTCCAAGAATATATGACACTGTCCTCCTTGTTCTGCTTTGATAGCTTGATGTACTGCCATAAGTTCAGCATATTGACTATTCCACCTATCCCCATACTTTCCAAAGTATGTCTTTTATGGCCCTAATATTTTGCTGCCCTATCAGTAAATCATGCATGTTTGTTCTTCATGTCTGTTCTTCAGTCAGTCCATCATATCAGTCATTCCATTTTACCAAGGACTGTACTAACTGTTGCCTTGGTTCAGTCAATTTTTGCTGTAGATTCATGCAGAGCAGAAACTCTACTTTTGCCTGTTTGTTTTTTTTTTATCTATTCTGAATATACCATTTCCATTTGATTATGCTGGCTTCTTATGCATGTCCAATTCTGTGGGAATCTGGGGTACTCATTACCCAAGTCATAATCAGGATTCCAGGCCTTAATATCACTTCACAGCCCAGAGTCAGTTCTTCAATCTCTACCAAAGTCCAAAATGCAGCTAATAGCTGCTTTTCAATAGGACTGTATTGAACTCCAGATGAAGGAAGTTTCCTTGACCAAAATCCTAAGGGTACATTTCACTTTTGTTGTTTCTGCCATAAACTCTAGTTTGCATAGTTATCTTGTACAGTCACTTGTAATTCCACTGGGCCACTTTGCATAGGCTGTAAGTGTAGAGCCAATTATAAAGCAGCCTTTGCTTCTTCAAAAGCTTTGCTCTGTTCAAGTCCCCAATCAAACGCATATTTTTTTCCTGGTAACTTTATGCAAAAGTTTCAAGATCTGTCCCAAATGTAGAATGTGATGTCTCCAATATCCAAATAGTCCTTTGCTTTTCTGCTCAATTTAGAGTGCCAAACTCTTCTCCACTTCTTTTACATTTTCTCCCTGTATGTCATCTGTGTAGTGGGTAAGCTGTACACCAGATAACTTTAATTCACCCAAATGTTCTCCCACAATCCTATGACAAATACTTGCGCTATGCAGATATCCTTGTGGCAAATGTGTAAATATATGCTTTCAGCCTTGTCAGGTGAAAGCAAATTAATCCCATTGTTTAGTATCTATTGGGATTGTAAAGAAACTATTGGCTAAATCAATAACTGCATACCAAGTCCCATCATATTTCTGGATCCTTTTTATTAAGGTAACAGTATCTGGAACAGCAGCATACAAGGGAGGAGTCAACTTATTTAATTATTTAATTGTCTATAATCATTCTCCATGTTCCACCAGCCTTTTGGACTGGCCAGACAAGGTTATTCCATCAAATGGTTGTAGGGACTTACATTCTTGCTTCAACATATTCCTTTGTAGTGCTGGCAATTTCATGTTGCCCACCTAGCTTCACAGTAATTACTTTAGAAGATTCAGGTAAACTGATTGGGTCCATTTTTACTTTTTTCACTAAAACTGTATTGATTCCTATCTTCCTTACTGCAAATCGATTTCTCCCCTCAGGCAAATTCAGTTATACCTCTTAATATAGCTATTCCAATGATGTATTCAGGAGTGGGTACAGTGAGCATGGTGCATTCTTTCTTAGGCAATTGTCCAATTTCCATCATGAGTTTAACTTGTCTAGCTGATATTTTGGCCCCTCCTACTGCTGTAATGGTAATAGGAGTTCTGTGCCAGAACTTGTCAGGATTTCCATAAATCAAGGTTGGCTCTGCCCCAATGTCTATTTTCTAGTTATAGTATTTGATCCATTTTTCCAACATAGATTAATATGGGGTCTGTAAACCTGTCTGTATGTTTCTTTAATCTGAGCTAGGGCTTGGCCTATTCCCTAGTCTCCTTGAAGGTGTGACTCAGTTACAAGGGTTCAAGAACAGTAGCATTTGTAGGGGCAGTTATTAATTCTCTATTCCATCTGCTATTAAGCCCCTTATCTCAGTACATTTTATATGGTTCATTAATTGGAATACCATCTATTTTTCCAAAATCTACCCCTGCTCTCGATAGAGTGATAAACATTTCTTTTCTTGTCACTGTATTCTGACTTCATATCTGCTGATTATTCACTCATCTCTTTTGAGGAAATTTGTATTTTCCCCAGTCTCCTAAGTCACTTAACTGTGAAATCTTATCCAGCACCTCTGAAAGAGGGTTCCTATCTACCCAATTAGCAGAGTCAGAATTAGGTTTTTATAAGCAGGAGGAGCCATCTTTACTATGATATTTCTATGAGGGACTCCCAAGGAAATATCATGATAAGCTTCGTTGTTCCCCATCATGATAGCAGTCTTCATTATCTCCTCCTTTAAAATTCTCATATAGTCTCTAAGTGAATACCAGGGTCTATCCACAGTAGGCTACATAGAATCAGTATTACATCCTCCTGCTGCTAAAGCTAACAAATAGGTCCTATTGTTACCGCCTCCTTGCAGATGATAATCCCTAAAAATTTTCTGTAAAAAGGATTCTGACTAATGCTTTATAAATTTATGCAATCCACATTATCAACAGATTCTCCTGCAGCTCCTTCATCACTGATTCTCACCATCCAAGATATTAATGATCCTCCCATTCCCTGAGTAAACCTACTCAAGATATCTGTGATTTCCTGCTATGTAAAATCCTCCAACACTTCTCAAAATACTGTATTATTTCCTTGGATTTCTTGCCTCTTTCACTGTATAGGGTGCACTTCTATCTGAGGAGCCTGGTCTGATATTGCATCATTCTGTGGCTCAGAAGAATCATGCCACAATGTCATTTTGTGCTTCAGCTCCTAATATTGTATCATTTTCTCCTTACTCTTCCCCTGTCACCATGGCAACCAGACTGGCTGCTAGACTTGTCCTGGGCTGAACTCAAATGCACTTTTGGCCTCTTTGGCTTCTTGTAGCCACATTAATAGCAAAATCCTCATTCATATCAATAGATTTCTGAACAATGATCTGTTCTGCCACCTGAGATTCCCCATTTTGCTGTAGCATAGAAATATTCCCATTTCTCTTGTAACAGTCTGTCCATTCTTTCATGTGTCAGATGATAAGTTAATAACACTATCCAGCCTCACTTAGAGAGTGCTGTTGGCAATTCTCTCCCTGGCTTAACTTTAGTTTCTTGCAAACATCTTTCCAAATCTCTAGGTTCTCCCCCTCTGTAGCTTCCATTCCCAGTTTTCACAGAGCCCTGCTCCAATAGGCCATTCCCTTGCTAGGGAGGAATAAGGTGCATTGCCCTATCCTGGGATAATCATTTCTTTCTCTAAAGCCCTTCTACTCCCAATAGAGATTTTATACCTTGTGATCCCATCCTACTACTCACCAAATATATCAGCAAGGCAATAATCACAATATAGATGATAATTGTAATTATGCCTATGTAGTTCTGTATCACAAAAAAGCAAGAGACTCTGTACAGGAGGTAGAAGAAGTAAACCATTTATTCAGACACCAGAGGACCAGATCTCAAAACCAGTAAGTCCGACCCATCCAAGCAGCAAACAATTTCCAGAACCAGTAAGTCCACTTTATAATATAGCAAAGGATCTGAAACGCATCACCACAGCAGGGAGCCAAGCCATCCCATAACCATTCCCTTCTTTTGGGGCCTTCCCATTAAATGCACAGTCATAAATCCTAGCTGTCTGCTTGCCTGTGTTCCTACTCCTCCCACAGTCTAACTCCCTCTGAGCATTTCCTGTGGCACACTTCCAGTTCCACTCTTCAGGAAGCTCCTTTCACCACATGTGACTTAGACTTTCTGAGACTTAAGCGGGTGACATGGGCCTATTAATGGATGGGAAAGATCTTCAAATTTAAATTACCATTACACCTGTCTGTCTCTTCTTACAATCACATGGTCTATTGAATGCCAATGTTTGCTGTGAGGGTGCATCCACAAGGTTTTACTGGGTTTAGGTAAAGGGAAGACAGTGTTGGTGATGGGAACTTCATGAGATGCAAGAATCTTCAGTAGTAAGTGAGCACTGCTCTGTTCCTCCCAAGAATTCCCTGCCATATCTGGTAGTCTGAGCCTATTCTAGCATTAAAATCACCTAGATATAGAAGCTTGTCTTGTTTTGGCACATTGATGATAAGGGTCTCCAGGTCTTTATAAAATTTTGCTTGGACCTCAACAGGGTTCCTCATGGTGAGAGCACAGGCAGTGATGATGGTGGAGTGGCATTGTCCTGCAAATGGCAATTGCATTGTCATGAGCCAGTCATTCACTCCTTTTGGTAGGCATACAAGCTTACTGAGTTGATTAGTTTTGATTGCAAAACTACACTAGCTTCAGGGCATTCCCTTTCACTGCGGCTACTCCAGAAAAACAGGTACCCTGCCCTGACTTCAGTAAACTGGTCTTCATTTGTGGTACCTGCTGAGTTGTCTTGCAATAAGAGCTGTTCATCTTTCAGGTCTACTGGATTTTGTGTTGTCTATAAGTGTGTGCACATTCCATGTACTGATTGTGAGTGGAATCGTCTTTCTAGTAGTTTTTGTATTTTTTTGTGTGTTTTGACCACAGGGCAGGATATCCACTTGCTGCGTTGATCAGGCCAGGGTTGATAAGCAGACAATTTTGGGGCACCTTTTCTAGCCCCTTCCTCACACCAGGAGGTGAGCAGTGTGATCCTTGAAAGGTTGCTCAGATACCTAAGGGGCTGTTGAATCTCACTGCTTCCAGTGGGATTCCAGTGCTGCTTCTAGTGAAAAGATACCCTTATGGCCTGATCTGCCTGTGTGCAGGGCTGTGACTACAGCTCCTACTCCCTACCTGCTGCTTCATCACTTGCATTTCATCACAGGAATTTGAGGTAGATAAAAATGGTAAAACAGCATAGGCGATGTTTTTATATTTGTGTGTAAATTGGATTTAAGTGAGGCAGAGTTGTACAAAGTCATCAGCCTCATTCTCTCTTCTAGAGTCATCATAGTCCAGTGGCAGGAGAGTCAAGATGACTGATGCAGTGGATCACCTTGATGTCTTGGATGTTTGACCAAGGTCTAAGCACTCCACAGAGCCTGCTTCAGCTGCCTTCATGGCCCTTGGAACAAATTCTTCTTATTAACCCATTCTACCAGGGGAAGTCTACACATGCTGAGGGAAGGCATCTCCCCAAATCACCAATGGGTTTGAGACCCTTTGGTTATTCACAACCTGGTTTACCCTGTCTTCCCACACATGGTAGACCTTCTTGGAGCCACAGGTGAGAGGTGGATCAGGTAGACACCAAAGGTGGAAAGCAGCCCTAAAAAGGGTTCATCAGCCCTCACACCAGAGGAACATACCTTGCCCTTACATAATGGTAATAAGGTTTAAACGTGGATTCTGTCATCATCATCATGGATCAGCTCTCATCCATTTCATGTATGTATTTGTGCCTCTCCAGCTGGCTTCATAGGACATATCCTAAGTTCTCTAACTGGCTTTTTCCTGCCTTACAACCCCAGTGTTTTTTTTTTTTTTTGCTATTTTGTTAGAATCTTCTCTTGTTTTGAAAATGAACTTGTACTCCAAACTATTGTTAGGTTTCTCCAATTGCTAGATGAAGCCCTGTAAACAAACATGAAATATATATACCTAGGCATATTTATGTATGTATGTATGTATGTATGTGTATGTATATATACATCCATGTATATATACACCTATATAGAATATATGTACATATATAGAATATATGTGTATATACATTTTTGAAAGCTATATATGTACACATTTGTTGTTCAGTTGTTTTCAGTCATGTCTGACTCTTCTTGACTGCATTTGGGGCTTTCTTGGCAAAGATGCTGGAGTGGTTTGCCATTTCCTTCTCCAGCTCATTTTACAGATGAGGAAACTGAGGCAAGCAGAGTAAAGTGACTTGCCAAGGGTCACACAGTGTATAAGTCCCTGAGGCCAGATTTGAACTCAAGAAGATGAGTCTTCTTGCTCCAGGTTCAGGACTGTATCCACTGAGCAAACTAGCTCCCTTTGTACATATTGATATCTATATACACATAAATATATATGTATATAATCAAGCAGTTGCACAAAGGAAAACCTATTCAGTCTAATTATCTCCTCTTAAGTAGTGTAGAATGGTTGAAAGTGCCCATTTTTTAATCAAAGAATCTGAGTTTGAGTACAGGCTCTAACACTCCTAATGTGCAATTGGGCAGATTGTTTACCCTCTCTGGCCTCAGTTCATCATCTGAAAAATTATGAGGTTGTAATAGATAACTTCTCAGATCCCAGACAGTTCTATATCCATCATCCTACAATAGAAATGAATGGGCTTTAACTTCATTATGAGAGATTCCAGTGTTTTAGAATCCTCTTTTGACAGGAATAGTTAGGAAGTCTCCAGAAGCTATGCAAATCATCTAGAAAATTTTCCCAGGGTTGCTCTATTTTAAATCATCCTAAAGAAAAAGATATTTTCTTAGTAAATTAAGTTCCTAGGCCATTTTACTGCCCTTTTGGAATTAATCTTCTCAAGCAAAGAAAGGTTTTGTATGCTAGCATAATTTTGTGGTCTCCTTCCCTGTCTCTCTCAATACTGTGGCCTTTTCCTTAAGACAGCTGCTGGCGTCCACTGCTAGTATGACTGCCCTAATCAGTGGCCTCTGGACTCATGTGAGCTATAACACCAAGATGCAATTCCTTGAATAGTATTAAATAATTCAGGTTCTTCCTTACACTCAGGATTTACAAAACAATTAATCTTAGCTCGCTGAGAGGCACCGTTTATAAACATGGATTCTATTTAAACTTACACCAAATGAATTTTCAAACCCAAAAATGTTATGCTTTTTACCTACTTTTTGTTGTTATGCATGTGCTCTCTTCCCCCAATCCCCACAACCACCCCTTTTGATAAAGTTAAATTTCACAGTCCTCTGCATATAGTTTGTGCAAAACCTGATTCTTCTAGCTGCTGAAACTAAAAGAAAAAGACAGTATGACTCCCTTGTTCTGACTCTCATGTGATAGCCTTGTCTTTTTTTTTTAACTTGTTAAGCACACATTACATTGAATAAGTAATTTGGTGTTTTCTATTCATTTTTAATTATTAATAATTATCCTAAACTTTTGAGGCTAAATTTAAAAGAAAATTCAGGCCCGTTCAAATCACAAGGTAATTTCCTACTCCATGGCCCTCCCCCGGGGTCAGAACTTTCCTAACAGAGTGAAAACTAAAGAGTAGTTATTTTGTCTTTCCTTGTTTAATGCAGTTGGCATGTCCATGAAAAGTTGTGTTAATCAAATCATATTTTAAATATATCAGAGAAGTTTATAGGACCTTTGTAGTATCTTTCATAAAGCAAAGCCTCCTTTTATAAATTCATGTAATAAATGAATCCTCTTGTTAATGCAGATAATCATTTCATTGTTGATTAGTCGGGTCTTATTTGTTTTAAATGAGCATTTTGTATATTTGGTTTGTAAATCAAGTTACCTTTGTAGTTAAAATAGTGAGATATTTTTGTCATTTCCTTATTATCATTTGGTAGATTGTTTTGAGACTTTCTATACAGACTCATAACCACAACTGTCACAATGACTTCATGCACATTGGATCCTCAAATAAAGCCATTCAGCTGCTTTCAATAGCAATATGCCACTCACATATGAAGAGGAGAGGAACTTGTTCTCCAAAGTCCTGAAGTTAAACTTCTATTACTGTATCAGTTAGGCCAGAAATTACATTGATCCTTCCAAGTCCCATCTTAGATTCAGTCCATTCTTCTAACCTCTTGAAGTCTTTTTGGATCCTTGTTCTTTCATCCAACCTGGAGGAAAGGGGTTAAATCACTAGTTCACCAGGGACTAAAGTCACCAGCCTAGAGTATGAAGAATCAGTGTTCTTCTTTACCTTTGTAAAGAATATTTGTTGCCTGAGCACAGAAATTACTGAGCACAGAATGGCCTTTTGTTTAAAGCCTCTCTCTGTAAGAAAGCTTATCAAGGGTGACTGAATGTGCACAGTAATTGAAGTAATTATGGTTATTTCTCCAATCAAGGCCACAGCCCCTGAGCTACCTGGATCTTTTAGCATCTGGGTAACCCAGAAGAGACATGATGACAGCCTATTGCTGTGCTGGCAAAAACCTATGTTTGAGGACCTCTTGTGCCTGGAGAACAGACTTCACTGAAAGCATTTAAAGTGCACATAGGGCATTGGAAGAGAGACCGGATCTTCAGTGTAAGGTATGAGTGGTTAGAGAGCAATTAGAAAAGTTTCTTTTATTTTTTCTGTAAGGCTTTGTGCTATTTCACCAGTCATTTCTGGAAAAAAGACTTCTTTCCTTCACCCTCCAAATTTGATCCTCTTTTATACTAAATACATAGTTACACAAAAATACCAATGATAATGACTTTATCTGACGGTTCATAAAACATTCTCCTCTAGTGGCCTCCCTCTTCTCTGCTATCAGAAGTGGTAATTTTTAAAATTTTTGTTTTTAAATTATGGAATAAAAGAAGCATTTCCACCACACAATATAGTAAAAAAAAAAAAAGATGGTTGTACATGAAACTGCAAATCTGCTGTGCACAACTTGCTATTTCTTTCAAATAACAATGAAATTATCATGTAAATTTCTTTTTTTTCTTCCCATCCACTTTCCACCCTAGAGATGGTTACCATTAGACCCAAATAGGTAGGTGTGTGTGTATAAAATCTGTAGGTATATATATTTATATATATTATATTATATATGTGTGTATATAGTATATATGTAAGCTCAATTCCCTCTGCTGGTAGAGAGTTTACATTTGAACTTCATTACAGTTAGAGATATAGCTGGGTAAGCACAAATGTTTTTGGCTTTTCAGGAATCAGTCACATTCAAGAAGGTGGCTGTGGAATTCACCCAAGAGGAGTGGGTACAATTGAACCCATCTCAGAAAAAGTTGTACAGGGATGTGATGCTGGAGAACTCTAGGAACGTGGTGTCTTTGGGTAAGAATAACTACCCCTTTGGAGTTTTGACATATAATGTGACAACTTTCAAGATTTTAACAGTTATTCTTTGGTATATAAGAGGAACATATTTCTAATCCCTTTGTAGCCAAGAGACAGATTACTTGTGCTCCCTGTTTCCAGGAAAGAAGGTCTTTGCTTAATATGCCTGGAAATTGATTTCTTGATTTGTTGTTATCCTTGAGAAAGTATCTTCTCCTCCTTGTTGCTTCAAATCCAAGATTTTCTTTTTAAGCCCTTTGTAGATTTCATCATACACAGTGTTCCCACTGTCCCATCAGGGAGTGAGACAAATGAACTATGTTTACTAAGTCCCACTCAGTAATCCATTCTATCTTAATATAGAATATCCTTTGGTGGTCCTTTGTACTATCCTTGAGGCCTTCCTACCATAGCTTTTTTCCCAAAGAGGGATTAAACTAGTTTTGAATTCTTTTAAGTTTTGTGGATACTTTTTAAAAAAATGTAATTTCTCTTAACCCCCGACACCTAAAAAAAAGAAAGAAACCATAATTCTTCTGTCACCCAGCCCATTGAGCCTCATATGTTTAAAAACAAAAATCTCAGAAAAAAATCCATTAATGTAGTGCCCCTATTAGTATAAGATGCATTCATCTCCCTTATTTCCCCACCTATCTACTCAGAGTTGAAAGGAGTATTTGATCTATCTCTTCTATGGCAGAACTCTGAGATGACTCCCTATTATTTTTCCATTTCATTGAACAGGATTTGGAGTTTCCAAACCAGATGTGATTGACCAGTTGGAAAGAAAGGAAGCATTTTGGATGCCAGAAACAGATATTCCCAGAAACAGCTGTCCAGGTGACTACATATAAACCAAGCAGATGGGTCATTGCAAATTAGTGATCTGTTGGTCATTTTAGGTCAAAGCTCTAACAGAGTGGCCTATCAAAGCTTCTTAAGCCTGTTGAGAGGAACCGATACTTTGAAACTTCATTTTTTACCTCAAGAAGTTCCTTTTCTTATGCATCTCTTTGCTGAAATGTACCTCCATTCTCAAAGAAAGTTGTTGTCTTAGTAGAGGGCAGTTATTTCTCTTGTGTTCCTTGAAGATCACCTCTTAAGCAGGCATTCTCCTACCTCACTTCTATGAATTCATTCTCCCTTTAAAAATAGGTACATTACTGAAGATATTAAGTAATGTAATCTTTTTGCTTCTTAGTTATCTTCTGATATTTTTCTTTGTTTTGTTTTTATGATTATGTTGCTTTGCTGCTACTACTTTTAAAAGTATCTGATCCATCCTCATTCTCCTTTCTTCATTTTGTCATGTTATGTATCATCCAGTTTTTCTTCATGCTTTGAAATTATGTTTATAAAGGCACATTAATATGTTCATATGACAGAATTTATGTAGCTATAACCCCATCATTGGACCTATAGGTTTTCAGTATTTTGCTATTTCACAAAAAGGTGTTGTGAAAAATTTTAGGGAGAGTGCTTTGTTTGCTTTCAGTAACACTGAGGAAGCAGACCTGGTACTGGGACCAAAGGATATGAACAGTATTGTAGCTCTAGCTGAAATTGCTGTTCCTTTTCAGAGAAATGGCAGCAACAGCTGAATAAGTAGCTATTTCAACATAATTGCCAAAATTTATCATTTTAAGGTAACTTTGCTAATCTTATGATTTTATTGCTACCTCCACATTATTTTCCTTTTTACTTCTTTGATTACTAGAGTTTGAGCAGTGTTTCAGGTAATTATTAATCATTTCTCTTGTCAAAAACACCTGTATGTCTTACTCTTAGTGATTTCAATCAAAATTTCTTTACAATGTAGATATGCTAGATTTTAAGAGGAAATTCATGGCAACAATTGTCACATTTTTCTCATATTTCTTCTTTATTATGTTTACTTCTCGTATCTATTTCTCTTCCTCACTCTAAACTCTATTCTCTGTTTTCTTCCTGTTCAGTCTTTTTCCTTCCTATTTTCACCTCAGATAATAAGGGTACATTTAGAAGTCTCAAAATTATCTGTTTTTTTTCTGAATAGTCTTATTCCATTCAAATGTTATCCAATTAAAGAAGAGTAAGGGTTCATTCATCCCTCCAGGTAAATTCATCCTCAGCCAAATCACTTACATGTGTTACCTTTGAGTTATCATAATTTTAAATAAGATAAATTGATTCTTGGTGAAAGATAGTGAGACTAGTCTTCATAAGTGAGAAAGCAAGAGACTGACTCTAAAACCTTTGAGCAACTAAGAACCTTAGGAAAGGATAAAAAGGGCAAGGTTAACCAGCTCCTTATTCTTCTTTTCAGAGAGCAGAGAATTTACTGGAGATAAACCTAATGAATGTGGGAAGGCCTTGTGGAGCAAGGAGCATCTTGCTGTGCATCAGAAAATTCATATTGGAGAAAAACCTTATGAATGCAGTGAATGTGGAAATGCCTTCAGTTATAAGATATACCTTACAACGTATCATAGAATTCATACTGGAGAGAAATCTTATGAATGTAGTAAATATGGAAAGGCCTTCAGGAGGAAGTCATATCTTACTGTTCATCAGAGAATTCATACTCAAGCTTTGTGTTATGAATATAAAGAGTGTGGGAAGGGTTTCTTCTACAACTCAGATCTTAACTCAATATCAAAAAATTCATACTGGAGAGAAACTTTATGAATGTAACGAATGCGGAAAGGCCTTCATGAGGAAGCAATATCTTATTGTGCACCAGAGTATTCATACTCAAGAGAAACCTTATGACTATAGTAAATGTGGAAAGGCCTTCAGATATGAACTTACATTGCATCACAGAATTCACACTGGAGAGAAACCTTACAAATGTAGTAAATGTGGCAAGGCCTTCAGGAGGAAGTCACATCTTACTGTTCATCAGAGAATTCATACTGGAGACATCCTTAATAAATTTAAGGAGTGTCATAAGGTTTTCCCCTACAACTAAGGTTTTATTTGACATCAAAAAATTCATGCTAAAGAGAAACCTTATGAAGTTACAGAGTGAAGTTACAACTTACTCAACACCAAAGAATTCATTCAGGAAAGAAACCTTAAGTGTAATGCACGTAGGATGGCCTTTAGATGCAGGACACTACTTAATGTCCATCAGAGAATTCATCCTGTAAGTTCCCTCATGAATGTGAGAAGGCCTTCCATTGCAGTTCAGATCTTATTAGACATCAAATATTCATGTTGGAGAAAAATTTTGTATGTAGTGAATATGGGAAGGCCTTCAGGAAGAAGCCACATCTTAACTGTGTATCAGAGGATCCATACTGGAGAAATTCTGTATGAATGTGAGTAGTGTGGGAAGCCCTTCCATTGCAAGTCAGATCTTTCTCAACTTCAGATAATTCATAGCTTCTGAATGTAATATACACAGGAAGGCCTTCCACGTAAAGGTATCTTTTACTCAACACCAGAGCATTCATATTGCAGAGAGACCTTGTGAATGTAGCAAGTGTGGGAAAACCTTCAGCCTGGAGACCCACCTTGCTCAACATCAAAGAATTAATTCTGGAGAGAAACCTTTGAATTTGGCAAGGCCTTTAGACTAAGGACACTACTTTATGTCCATCACAGAATTCCTACTAGAGTGATTCTTCATGATTGTAAGGATTATGGGAAGATTCCCCACTTGACTAGACTGTGATCCTGAATCCCTAGATGCAGTTTATAGATTCCTCATTTAGGCACCATGGGAGAAAGAGACATCCCTCCACTCCCTAGATGCTTGTAAAGGGGCAAAGATTTAGTGTTATCCTCCCATGGAGTTTCAGGGAGGGAGAGGTTACTGAATGGATGGTGATATTGGGAGGGCTTTAGTATTTACTTTGATTTCTGGGCATATGGCATGTAAGATACTTTGGGATGACCTCTTGGCTATGAGATGAGCCTGAGCCTTATGTGTGACGAATAACTGTTGATGGTGCTTGAGGAGTAATATATCATAATCTGAGCTGTGTTCCTGATGTTGCTGGTGCTGCTTCTGCTCCTATTCATTTGGGTGGCCAGTGTGGACCTTAAAGATTTGGAATCACCTTAATTAAAACAAAGCATCACAAGGTGCTCTGGAAGATGTTGATGCAATGTGATTTCTGCCCAGTGCTCTGAATGCCAAAGGAAAGAAATTCATTGAAGTGCAGGTAAACAGAAGGATTAACTATGACCTTTTTATGCTAGCCAAATGCCTTGTCATCCAATTAGTGACACAGATGAAAAGATGAATAAGATTCTCATTATGATTAAGGAATATAAGTAGAGTTTTCAATGAAGAAATCAAAGTAATCAATAATAATTAAAGTTCTCTAAATCACTATTGATTAGAGAAATGCAAATGAAAACAACTTTGAAGTAACATGCCACAGTACCTCAGATGGACCAACATGACAGAAAAAGAAAATGTCATTCTGGAGGGGATGTGGAAAAATACAGACACTAAAGCACAATTTAGAACTAGTCTGACCATCCTGGAGAACAATTTGGAACTGTGCCCAAAGGGCTATGAAACTGTGCATACCCTTTGACACAGCAACACCACTAGTAGGTCTGCATCCCAAAGAGATCAAAGTAAAAAGAAAGGGACCTATATTTACAAAAGTATTTATAGCAGCTCTTTTTGTGGTGGCAGAGAATTGGAAATTTAGGGAATGTCCATCCACTGGGGAATGGCTGAATAAGCTGTGGTATATGCATGTAATGGAATACTATTGTGCTATAAGAAATATTGAGCAGGTGGATTTCAGAAAAACCAAGACATACTTGCATGAACTGATGCTAAATGAAGTAAGTAGAACCGGGAGAACATTGTACACAGTAACAGCAATATTGTGTGATGATCAATTTTGATAGATTTAGCTCTTCTCAGCAATACAATGATCTAAGAAAATTCCAAAAGACTCATGATTGAAAATGCTATCCACATCCAGAGAAAGAACTATGGAGTCTGAATGCAGATCAAAGTCGACTGTTTTCCTTTTTTTGTCTTTTCTTTCTTGTGGTTCTCCCCCTCTGTTCTGATTCTTCTTTCACAACACAACTAACGTGGAAATATGCTTAATATGATATGTATTTCCTCAAACACTTGACACAATTACTAGCTGTGTGACCTTGGGCAAGTCACTTAACCCAATTGCCCTGCCTTCCCCCCTTGAAAACAACAACAACAACAAACAAAACATGAAGAGACAGTCCTAAAGAAATCCTGGGAGAGCTTACATGGGGGTGATGCAGAGAGGAACGAGGAGACTTTGTACTATAACATCAACGTTGTAACCAACAAGCCATCTTGAAAGAACTTAACCTCACTTAACACAGTGATCACCCATGACTCTAGAATATTGACAAGCAAGAACGCCTCTGACCTCACCCAAGAGGTAGTGGATCATTGAGAAGGAGGAGACCTGCATTCTGGGGTGTGGTCAACTTGGGAAGCTGTAATGCCTGGCTCTGGCTTTATATTTCCAGTTTATGTTACAAAGTGTAAAACCATCCAACCTACAATAAAAGAAACTGAGTCGGAGCTCTGAGCCAATGGCACTTTATTATAAAGGTTTTTGTTTCCCTCTAATGATGTGGACTGAAGCTTTTCCTCACAATCTGAGATGCCTCCTTCCTCTAAGCCCTGAGTTTTATAGTGTTAAGTTTACAATCGCATTGTCATTTCCTGCTGTCTACGCTCATTACAGTAACAAATCAGCTGTCCAATCTCAATACTTTTACTGTCATCCACATTGATGTAGAACTTGGGATACTGGCGTCCCCCGCTGCCGTGACGGTGATCGTGAGTTATTGAACCTGATCGTATCTGTTAGACTAACAATATCTAAGGAAACAGTAAGATTCTAGCCCAGTACCCCTTTCTGAGGAGAGGAGAGGAGAGTTTCCTTGGCCTCCTGCTTCCCCTCCAGATGAACCTTAACACCTTCTGAGAAGGGAAGGGGAAGCCTCCATTCAAACCACACAGCAACAACCCATGCTGCAGGTGAGGGGAAAGCCCTTACAGCACTTGGAGTCTCACCATTCACGGGCACTCTCTACATTGGGAAATTTGAAAGAGGTGTGAGTTTGGAATGAAAAATGTAATTAGATGTGTAAATAATGCACATCAAAAGTCATACGTGCTCATCCTGTCCAACACAAAATTTAAAGTGAGGTAGGTTTTTCACTTGCTGCCCTTCTGCCACAGTTGTGAGCTGACTCCCGAAGTAGGGTGAGAGTTCTGGGGAAGGGCGGACTTAGTCAATGGCGCCTGCACTAGTGCTGCTTTGTATGCCTACACAGTGACTAGGTTATAACTGTTATGCTGGGCTTAGAAATTGGGAGTACATGTTATTGAACAACAGTGCACAGAACAGGGAAGCGTGACAGGGTGAGAATAGGACTGGTTGTGCTGGAGATAAACCACTTGCTACCTGGGGCAAAAGAGTGGAATGCAGCCTTTGACCATAGTGGGGCGGAGCCAAGATGGCAGCTGAAAAACAGGGACTTGCGTGAGCTCCCTCCCAGGTCCATCCAAAACCCTATAAAAATGGCTCTGAACAAATTCTAGAACTGCAGAACCCATAAAATAGCAGAGGGAAGCAGGGCTCCAGGCCAGGACAGCCTGGATGGTCGCTGGGTGAGTTATATCATGCATAGAGCTGGGAATGGAGGGGAGTGGAGCCCAGTGTGGGTGGTGGCAGGACCAACCAGACCAGGAGCCAGGTGGAACAGGCCCTAGCACCCTGAATCAGTGAGCTGTGACAGTTACCAGACTTCTCAACCCACAAATACCAAAGACAACAGAGAAGGTTAGTGGGAAAAGCTGTGGGGGACAGAGTGAAAGGAGTTCACGGTTCAGCCACTGCCCCAGGGGCAGTGGGGGTGGTACAGCTATAGAACTACAGCTGCAGTTGCTTCTGGCCCCAGGACCACCTGGTGGGAGGAATTAAGTGGCAGATCTGAGCAGGAATGCAGAGCCTGCTTAAGATCTGAGTCAGGTCCAGCTTGGTGGTTCTTGGGGGAGGAGGAGTGCTGGTGTGGCAGAGCTGGCTGTATAGAAATAGCTCTGAAAACAATAGTGCATCCCCTCAAGCTTAAAACAAAGTACTCTTTACAAGTAGTCATACCCCGTTGAAAAACTAAAGGGTCAAGTAAGTTACCTGGGAACATGGCCAGGCAGTGAAAATGGACTCAGATTCAGTCTCAGACTTTGGAATCTTTCTTTGGTGACAAAGAAGACAAAAACATATAGCCAGAAGAAGTCAGCAAAGTCAAAGAGCCTACAACAAAAGCCTCCAAGAAAAACATGAACTGGTCTCAGGCCATGGAAGAGCTCAAAAAGGATTTGGAAAAGCAAGTTAGAGAAGTAGAGGAAAAATTGGGAAGAGAAATGAGAAGGATGTGAGAAAACCATGAAAAACAAGTCTAATGACTTGCTAAAGGAGATCCAAAA
>CM053625.1:332805577-332830950 GCA_028646595.1 Phalanger gymnotis
ACTGGGGAACAGGACAACCAGAATATATGCCATCTTGGAGTGGGGGGGAGGGTAGAAATGGGGAGAAAATTTGTAATTCAAACTCCTGTGAAAATCAACGCTGAAAACTAAATATATTAAATAATAAAAAAATTAAAATAAACTTCTCTGATGTATTTTGAATATGATTTAACACACTGTTTCATGGACATGCCAATTGCATTAAATGAGGTAAAACAAAATAACTACTCTTTAGTTTTCTCCCTTTTAGGAAACCTCCTACCAAGGCAGAAGGCCCTGGAGTAGGAAATTACCTTGTGATTTGAAGCAGCCAGAATTTTTTTTTTACATTTAGCTTCAAAAGTTTAAGATAATTATTAATAATTAGAAATGAGCAGAAAACCCACACCAAGTCACTTATTCATTGTAATTCTGGTTAACAATAATTTCTTTTTTAAAAGAACAAGGCGATCTCATGGGAGTTGAGTTATACTCTTTTTAATTTCAGCAGCTAGAAGAATCAGGTTTTCCCCTAACTATATACAGAAGCCTATGAAATTTAGCTTTATCAAAAGAGGTGATGGTGATGGTGGTGGTGGTGGTAGCTGTGGAGATTGCAGGAAGGGAGAACAAGTAGAGTAACAAAAAGAAGTAGGTGAAAAGCAAGATATTTTGGGGTTCAAAAATTCATTTGGCATAAGCTCAAATAGAATCCATGCTTATAAAAGGTGTGCCCCAGCAGGCTAAGCTCTTTGTTTTGTATATGTTGGGGGGGGGGGTCAGGTGGACCCTGAATTATGTAAAACTATTTAAGGAACAGCATCTTGCTGTTATAGCCCACATGAGTCCAGAGGCCACTGCATGGGGCATTCATGATAGCAGTGGATACCAGCAGCTGTCTTAAGGAAAAGGCCACAGTATTGAGAGGGACAGGGAAGAAGGAGACCACAGAATTATCCTAGCATACAAACTCTTTGCTTGTGTGAGAAGATTAGTTCCAAAAGGGCAATAAAATAGTCTAAGAACTTGGCTTACTAAGAGAATACCAGCTTCTTTAGGATGCTTTAAGATAGAGCAATTCTGGGAAAACTTTCTAGATGACTTGCAGAGTTTCTGCAGAACTGTCTTAACTATTCTTGTCAAAAGAGGATTCTAAAACACTGGAATCTCTCATAATGAAGTTAAAGCCCACTGATTTATATTGTAGGATTGATGAGGGTACAGTCTCTGGGAACCCCCTTGAACTCTCCTTGAATCTTCTCATTTCATCTGGCTTTGGCCTGAGGCTATAACCTTACATTAGGCACAGATCTCTACCTGGCCAGGCACTTTATTGTCTGGCTACTTCCCACCCTTCATACTATCAATATCCATGCCTTCAGCTACTTCCCACCCATAATCCCATTCTCTTGGTTCCTGGAGTCTGACCTCATCCCAGTCCCATCAAGCTCCTCCTTAAGATCCACCCTAAGACCCCTCCTCCCATCACCCCAGGACCACCCTAGATCCCACAATCTTTGTGTATATAGGCTTTCATCTAGCCTCCATGAAGACACTCAGATTCAATCTAGCCCTGTGTGAAAACGTTACAAAGGGTAAGATTTCTTAAGACAACCCATTATGGTGAATCCTTAATAAACTTTGTCTTTTTCCTTGGCTGAGAAGGCTTGAGTCGAATTCATAAGCAGGACCTGGTATGTCGGTATTTTGGGGTCTCGAGCACCCCTAAAAACCTATGGCTCCCTACCACCATGACTTTTGTTTAACCTCATCAGGATCATAGATTTCTAACTATCTGGGATCTTAGAAGTCATCTATTACTGAGGTCAGAGAGGGTGAACAATTTCCCCAATTTTACATGAGGAGTAAGTATCAGAGCCCACACTCAAACTCAGATCCTTTGAATACAAAATAGGCAGTTTCTACCACTCCACACTGCTTCTTTTATGGAGACAATTAGATTGAATAAGATTTCCTTTGTATGTATGTACAAATGTAAGTGTGACTATACATTAGTCTATACACATGCAGCTAGGCAGCTCAGAGAATAGAATTCTGTGCCCGGAGTCAAGAAGATTCATTTTCCTGGGTTCAAATTTGGCTTCAGACACTTATAAGCTGTGTGACCTTGGCAAGTTACTTTATCCTGTTTGCCTCAGTTTCCTCATCTGTAAAATGAGCTGGAGAAGGAAATGGCAAACCACTCCAGCATCTTTGCCAAGAAAACCCCAAATGGGGTCAAGAAGAGTCAGACATGACTGAAAACAACTTAACAACAAACTTATGTGTTCACATGTAGCTTTCTAAATATGTATATACAACTGTATATTTCATGTTTGTAGGGGAAGAATAAACTAGTCTCCAAGGCATCATATTGAGTGAGATAGTGAGAGAATAAAGTGTGAAGACTTCACAGGGAAGGATATCTGTATCTAAAATGTTTGAGAATCAATACTCAGAGAAATAGGAAAATGGGATAAGTTTGAGTCTATAAGAATCTGATTACTCAGCTTTTAGGAATGTTTTTCTTCCCTTTAGTTCCTGTTCTTTCTTTTGGTTCTGGTCTAAAGATTTGCCAAATAAGGATAGGGTTACTGTGACCTGTTTTTATTTTCCTTTACTGTAGGAGGAAGGAGAGGGTCTCCCCCTCCCCTTATTTTTTTTCTTAAGAATTATACAGGTCACCTCAGCAATAATCATTAACCAGGGAAGTGGGGATTGGATTGTCTGCGCTTGATTTGCCGGTTCTTTGTCCAGCTTTTCGGCTCAGATTGTAAACCCACCTCCCAGCCAATGGTGAAGGGTCAGGGGTATATTTTTTGGTGCTTTGTTTTGTGCCCTGCCTCCTCCTGCTAGTCCGGTTTTGGCAGAGGTCACCCTTTTCTCTGAGAACTGAATAAAATTTTATTTCTGCTCCTACCTTGAGATGGCTCTTTATTAAAATTAACTTCTTTTCATAATTGCTAAGGGTCTTTCACCCCACACAGTATCATTCATTTAGCTCTAAATTTATGATTCCCTGATTTCTAGAGTTGTAGCAAAGGAGAGAGAAACGTGGCCCAGCGTCTTTGCCCTAAGATGGTATTTCAGGAAAGCAGCACGTGGCACTCACCTTTCTGGGCCTGGGTCTCAGCACAGGAGCCATTCCCTCTTCCTCAAGGCTCCCACCTACTGGGGCAGGGCAGAGGCCACAGAACGCAGAGCTGGGGAGGAAAGGATAACGAGAATGAAGGGCCGGGCTGTGGGTCTGCCTACTCAGAGACTAGGAATCTCCTCTTCTGCCCTGGCATAGGAGTTGGGGGGGGTGGGGGAGTGGCGGTAAGGGAGGAGGTAGAGGCCAGAAAAAAACACTATTTTCTCTCCAGGGTGGGCAGAAAGAAACAGTCATTTCTCTCTGGGGGCGTGGCAGGGGGGGCAATATCGCTTTAGAAACAAAACTGGAGAAGAGACACGTGACCCTGTGGTGGAGAGGCGGCAGAGAACGTCTGCAGCACCAGGGAAGGGTTCCCGGAGGAGGGGGTACCCCGGGGGGTGCCGGGAGGAAGAGAAGAGGTCACAGGTAAGGCTGGACCAAGGAGCAGACGGACACAAACCTGGAGCTCCTGCCCTTGGACTCTGAGCACAGGAGAAGGACTAAGGCCTGGAGGGGTAAGACTTGACAGGGGCCGCCGGATGTGGCTAAGACTGAAGGAGGACTAGAACCTGCCTCTAGAACCTGCCTCCAGACCCCACCTCCGCCTGCTCCTCCTCCAGCCCCACACCTCCCACGGGCCACCCCCAAACCCCTGGAAGCCCTCGGGGGCTTCCTTCCTCCTCAGGTGGAGGCCCCGCCCCTTCTCCGTGAGCTCCCCAACCAGCCTCGGGGCCCCCGCAGCCGGCCTCCGCCTGGTCCTGACCTAGCTCTCGGCCGCCCCTCACCCCGTCACACACAGCTCAGGATCCAGGAAGGGGAGCTACCACAAGCAAGCATGGAAGGTAAGAGGCGGAAACGTGGCGGAAGTGGCGTAGTATGGGCCTTGGAAAATGTCCCCGAGGCGCGCACGGCCTTCTGGGAGTCGTAGTCTGAAGGCTGAGGCGCCTTCTGCATATGCCTTGGGCCCCGGCCATTCCCCTGCCCGGGAATGCGGTCTCGCCACCCTGCCTGCCTGGTTCCTCCTCGCTCCTCTTGCCAGGAGACTCGCCCCCTCCGCTCCTCCTCTTACCTCGGGAATGCCAGTTATTTGGTAGATGGACTAAATATTTGCCTGGAGCTTCCCGTGTTCAAGGTGTGTGGTACGCCCCCTACTCAAAATAATGATTTCTCAGAGACTATTTGTCCAGCAAGGAGATGATTTATTAACTTCCTCGAGGAAGGGCTGTCCCTCGATGCTGCAAGGCAGGCAAGGAAAGCGGGAGAGCACTGGCTTTTCCTCTTCATACAGTTCTTAAAGCAAAAAACCCACAATTTCACAAACTCCACCTATCCCTGACCACAGGGCTTACAATCTTATTCTTAGCAATCTGTTTTAACGGGGGCTAGTTCCAGGAAGGCATACATGCATCTCATGCAAAGCAGTCTATGCCTAAGACAACGTGACTTTGTCAGGTACATTTTGAGGTTTTATCAAATCAACATTCCCCTGAAGACATTTAAGAAAATTCAAACTTAACCCTGAGGGGCCTGCACTATCATGAGCCCCGCCCCCCAAAGAAGAGACATGTGACCCTGTGGGGGAGAGGCAGCACAGAACCCTCGCAGCATCAGGGACTGGCTTCCTGGAGGAGGGGGTGCCCCGGAGGATGCTGGGAGGAAGGGAAGAGGCCACAGGGAAGGCCTCTCACATCTGGTTCTCACAACAGCCCTAGGAAATGGAAGCTATTATAGCCCCCATTTTATATGGTATAAAAGAGACCCCAGACTAAATTCCCAAGTTGGAGTCTCAAGTGTTTTATTCAAGAGGCTGAAGGGCTTCCCGTTTCAGTTCTCCGGCACAACTCTCAGAAAGGAGGAGAGCACACTGGGTACCAAAGTGAGAGCAGGCTTTTATAAGGTTAGAAACTGCAACTCCTCCCGTGTTACAACATTCTCCTTAGGCCCATTTCAGTTTCCAAACAGCTGCTAAATTGCTGCTGACCAAGGTTTCTGAGCCCTTTCCATACATTGCTGATTAGTCAAGTTTTTAAATCTTATCTTAGCAACCTTTAGGTTGTCACAAAGTTGGGGTCCTCTGTGTGGAAAATTGTTGCACAAGAGGGGCCCCATGGCTTCATCTGTGTGGAAACTGAATTTTATATTTTACAATATACATCTTACATATAGACATGATGTTATAAAGAAGACTCCAGACTCAATTCCCAAGTTGGTGTCTCAAGCGGTTTTATTCAAGAGGCTGAAGGGGTTCCCCCTTCATTCTTGAGAGAAGCAGGCACACCAGCTTTATAGGGTTAGTAACTGCATCTCCTCCCTTCTGAGTCAAGATTGGTCTATGTTTCAGTGTGGAAACTGAACTTTGCAGAATGTGTGCACCGCGCTCATGTGCATGTATGTGTGTGTGTGTGTGTGTGTGTGTGTGTGTGTACCTGCCTAGGGTCACACAGGTAGCAAGTGCCTGAACTTGAATTTGAACTCAGGTCTTCCTGATGCCACACCCAGAGCTCTATCCACTGCATAAAGAAAAGCTGAGGTTCTTCCCCTCCCAGATTGATTCTTTTGTGTAGACAAACTAGACCATCTTTTGCCTCAGTTCATAATGACTGAATGGGCGTTGCCTCAGATAAACTGAGACCACCCCTTCCCCACACCTCACACCAGGAGAGTCAGTGTAACCCAGAGAAATTCAGAAAGACATCACTCGGCCTCAACCTTTGCACACTAGCCAGCACCAGCTCAGCACCAGGTGAGCTACAGCATTATATAGCCTCTAGTTGACAAAACCAGAGGCCACAGAACACAAAGCCAGGCCTCCAGTTCTGAGCACAAGAAGCTTGAGACAGAGCCTCCTAGGCCCCAGAAGCAGAGATCCACTATGGAAGCCAGGAAAAAGACAAACACCATGAAAAAACAATCCAGAAAACCAAGAATTTTTATAACCAGTATCTCTGATAAAGGCCTCATATCTAAAATACACAGGGAACTGAGCCAAATTTATAGGAATACAAGTCATTCTCTAATTGAGAAATGTTCGAAGGGTATGAACAGGCAGTGTTCTGGGGAATAAATTAAAGATATCTATAGGCATCTGAAAAAATGCTCTAAACCACAAGTGCTTAGAGAAACGCAAATCAAAACAACTCTTAGGTACCATATCTCTCGTGTCAGATTGGCTAACATGACAAAACAAGAAAACGACAAATGCTAGAGAGGATGTCGGAAAATTGGAACGTTGCTACATTGTTGGTAGAGTTGTGAACTGATTCAGCCATTCTGGAGAGCAATTTGGAACTATGCCCAATGGGCTATAAAAATGTTCACACCCTTCGTCCCAGCAATACCTCTTCTAGGGTTGTATCCCAAAGAGATCACACAAGTGGGAAATGGACCAGTATGTACAAAAATATTTATAGCAGCTCTTTTTTGTGGTGGCAAAGAATTGGAAATCAAAGGGATGCCCATCAGTTGGGGAATGGCTGAACAAGTTGTGGTATATGAATATAAAGGAATACTATTGTGCTATAAGAAATGAGGAGCACACTGACTTTATTGTAACTTGGAAAGCTTTATATGAACTGATGCTGAGGGAGGGGAGCAGAACCACAAGATCATTATACAAGATTACAGACACACAGAATCTGTAAGGACCACCTTTGATAGACTTGGCTCCTCTCATCAATGCAAGGTTCAAAGACAGCTCCAAAAGACTCATGATGGAAAAAGTTGTGCATATCCAGAGAAAGAATTATGGATTCTGAATGCAGATTGAAGCAAACTTTTTGCTCTTTTTTTTCTTCCTTCTTTTTTGGTTTCATTTCTTCTTTCTCATGATTCATACCACTGGTTACAATTCTTCTTTATGCCTGGACTATTATGTAAATAAGTTCAATGTGAAAGTATATGTAGAACCTACATTGGATATGTGCCGTCTTGGGGGGTGGGGGGAAGAGAGGGAGGGAGAGAAAATTTGGAACCCAAAAATTTGTGGAACTAAGTATTGTAAACTAGAAGTAAAAAATAAATTTAGAATTAAAAAAAAAAAGACTCTCTCTAGTAGGAATTCTCTGATGGACATAAAGTCTAAAAGCTTTCCCAAACTCCGTGGTTTCTCTCCAGAATTAATTATTTGATGTTGAGCAAGTTGTGTCTTCAGGCTGAAGGTCTTCCCATATTCGCTGCATTTATAAGATCCCTCTGCAGTATGAATGCTCTGATGATGAGTAAAAGATACATTTGGGTGGAAGGCCTTCCCTTGTACATTACATTCAGAAGCTATTAACTATTTGAAGTTGAGGAAGATCTGACTTGGGATGGAAGTCCTTTCCACACCACTCACATTCATAAAGAATTTCTTTAACAAGTGGAAAGGATCAGCATAGACAGGTTCAAAGGATCAGCATAGCATCCAGACTTGGGTTCTTACTACTGTTTTGGTGAACTCATTCAAAAAGTTCCATTTTCTTAGAATCAATAGAAGGTAACAGAGGATAAAGAAAAGCAAAGGCAAAGCACTAAAGGAGGGCAGCTAGATGGCTCAGTGGATAGAATGCCTGACCTAGAGTTAGAAAGACTCATCCTTTTGAGTTTAAATATCGTCTCAGACCCTTATTAGATGTGTGTCCCTGGACAAGTCACTTAACCCTGTTTGCAACAGTTTCCTTATCTACAAAGAAAGAGCTGGAGAAGGAAATGGCACACCACTTCACTGCCTCTGCCAAGTAACTCCAAATGGGGTCATGAAGAGTCAGACACAACTGAAAACGGCTGAAAAACAAAAGAATTAAAGAAACATAGAATCATGGAATTTAAAAATTAGAGGCGTCCTTAGCAACCACCTAGTCAAATCTGACAAGTTGGAGAAATTGTCCAATCTGACAAGTAATCATCCATTCCCCTTTAAATTTCATCTCATTAGATTCAGTTTAAATCTATAGTCTAGCACTATTTTTTAAAAATAATTTTTACATGCAGCCAAACTATATCATCCATGAGACCCCTGCTATACTAGATCAATGAACTTATGATCCCATCACTTCTAATTTTGTGCCATCTTCACATCTGGTAACTATGCTTTCTATATACGGGGGAATAAGGATGATGAATGTGTCTTATACCACCCAGGGCACAAGGTTAGCCCATTTTGTCTTAGACTTTTGTTATTCAAACATGTGGGGCTCAATGGGCTGGGTGGAGGGAAAAGTATGGTTTCTTCTTTTTTTTTTTCCAGGTGTCAGGGGAAAGAGAAATTACGTTTTCAAAAAAGCAACCACAAAACTTAATAAAAGAATTCAAAAGTAGTTTAAGCCCCTTTGAGAAAAAAGTAGGCCTGCTAAGAAGACCTTAAGCATAGTACAAAGGGCCAACAAAGGACATTCTATATTATGGTAGAACAGATTACTGCATAGGACTTATGGAAAAATAGTTCAATTCTCTCTGCTTAGACAGTGGGAACACTGTGTATGATGAAACCTATACAGGGATTAAAAAGAATATCTCGGATTTGAAGCTACAGAGAGGGGAAGACACATTCTCAAGGATAACAACAAATCAAGAAATGAATTTCCAGGCTTACTAAGCAAAGATCTTTCTTCCTGGAAACACAAGTAATCTGTCTCTTGGCTACAAAAGCATTAGGAATAATTTACTCTTGTATGCCAAAGAATAACTGTTAAGATCTTGAAAGTTGTTGTAGTATATGTCTAGACTCCAAAGCAGTAGCTTTTCTTACCCAAAGACACCAAGTTCCTGTGGTTCTCCAAGCATCACATGCTTGTACAACTTTTTCCAAAATGAGTTCAATTGTATCCACTCTTCTTGTGTGAATTCCACAACCATATCCCTGAATGTGACTGATTCCTGAAATATCAAAAACATTTGTGCTTACCCGGCTATAGCTCTAAGTGTTATGAAGTTCAAAGGTAAACTGCTTGCCAGCAGACTGAGAGAATTGAGTGTTTTAGGACAGCAAGTGCTACAGAGAATTGAGGCAATTGTGTCAACTACAATGACTAATTTTGTGACTCAATTCTGGAGATACTTCAGTTCTTTTTCTGTTCAATTATAGGTCTAGTCCAACTTCTATCTTGTGAGAAAGTATTTTTCAATTGTGGGTTTTGGGAGAAAAGCATATCACATTGTTTGAACCTAGCCCTGCATGGTTGAGAAACCAGAACACCTCTACCTGCTGTTATCTACTTAACTAAGGACCTAGTTTATGCTGACCTGAAATCTGGTCATATCTAAAAAAAACTGAGGTAAGAAATTCTCACAATTCTACAGATCAAGCAACCTGTATGTATTCTCTGAAAACTGGCCCCATAGTGAATAGTTATTGTTTCCATGTTCCTTTGATTGTGTAGACTCTTTGGGGGGGGGGGACACACCTCTTTTTCTGAATTCAGGGAATTGAACCTATTGCCCCCACCCCTTAACATGGAAAATCCCTAATCTTTCCTCCAATTAGAAATCAGATTACCTACTATTGCATTATTTACTTTTAATTAATTAATCTTGTTTGATTATTTTTAATGTATAAAAGTATATCTCCTGTATTCTGTGTGCGGAAGGGGCCTGATCCCAGTTTGTTCTGCAACTGTCATGCCTTGCTTAATATAAAATTGATATGTCCAAAAAATTGAACTTTTGAAAAATTGAAACCTCAGTCATTTTAGCTTTCACTTGCCACAAGGGATTGTTTCATTTATTTACTTGTATCCCAGTACACTGTTTGGTATATGCTAGCATTTAAGAATTCCTCAACCAGAAAGAACTGATACAGAGAAGTATGTATAGAATGATTTTACAGTCACATAGACACACACACAAAAACATACATTTCTATCTAATGGTAGCCATCCCTAGGGTTGTGGGGGGAAAGAGGGGGAAAAATGAAATTTACATGATAACTTATATATTTAAAAAGAACAGCAAGTTGTACATAATCGATTTGCAGCTTCATGTGCAATCATCTTTTTTTATCCTACTGTTTTTGAAATGCTTGTTTTATTCCATTAATTAAAAATTAAATGAATAAAAATTTTTAGAAAAGTATTCCTCCCTGATTAGTTTGTAATATCCTTGAGGTCAGGAGTCGTTATTGCCATTTTTTGTATCTTCCACACTTAGCACAGTGCCTGGCACTTGATAGGTGCTTAACAAATGCTTATTGTTGTAAATGGTTCTAATGACAGCAATTTTGAATGTGTGGGTTTTTTTTTTTTACAATGTGTACACCCATGGTTCCTACTTCTGCCCTCTGAGCTGAAGCAGCAGTATGGCTAATTCCTTTTCTACTTGCTGAAATAAACAATGAAAATGAAATAGTTGAGGATAGCTATCCTGTGGTCCTAAGTCTTCTCTTCCAGTCTAAACAAGACCAGTCCCTTTAACCAATCAGCCTGATCTTTTCACAACTAAGGCAGCCTCCTTCCTGTTTTCATCTAATCCCTATGTTTCTTAAAATGTGCCGTTCTGAACTGAACAGTGTTCATTGTTCCTGGAACCCTAAGAGCAAAGGCAAGCGTGGGGGACTACAATCTCCTGTCTGTAACAGCACGTGAACCATTTTTTACTGCTGAAAAGGGTGTTAAAGGACCATTACTTTCCAATTCATATATTTAGAGCTGGAAGAGACTTCAGAGTCCAGTTTTCTCATTTTACACATTAGAAAATTGAGGCCCAGAGAGAGAAAGTGACTTGGATGTGCACTTTGAGACCAGGTCCTCCTGGCTGCAAATCCAGGGCCATTCTCACTGTACCATGTTGCCATTCCTTTTCTGTACAACCAGACCAAGGCCACAACTGAGTTTTTGTACAAAAACATTCATAAGAGCATTCTTTGGGGCAGCTGAGAACTGGAAACAAACTGCATTTTCACCAGTAAAGGATAGCTAGAAAAAAATGGCATAGGAATCACACTGTCATTTATATAGGTAAAGAAGACAAATATGAGGAGTTCTGAGAAGCACTGGAAGATATGATTGACAGTGTAAAATAAGGAGACCCAACAGAACATAAAAAGTTTTAAAAACATATTTAATAAACACAAAAAAATGCTGAACTACAAGTAACTGAAAAAAACAGGTCAAATATTACTTATTAGACTCATGGATATGTGAAAAATTTATGAATAAACAAGAGATAGATGGCTTGAGGCAGTATTTCAGGAAAGCAGTACGTGGCACTCATCTATCCAGGCCCAGCTGTCAGTACAGGAGTGCTCTTCCTCAAGGCTCCCACCTACTAGGGCAGGGCAGAGGCCTCAAAAGGCAGAGCTGGGGAGTAAATGAAAACCATGAGAATGAGGGGTGATGCTGCGAGTCTGCCCTGCTCAGAATAGGGGTCCCCACTTCTTCCCTGGCCAGAGGCAGGGGATGGAGTGGAGTGGGGGAGCGGGGGAGGAGGACAGATGCTTGGTAGCATCAGGGAAGGCTTCCCAAAGGAGAGGGTGCCCTGGAGGATTCCAGGAGGAGGGGATGAGGCTAAAATGAAGGCCAGACCAAGGACCAGACAGACATACACCAGCCCTTAGACCCTATGCACAGGGGAAGGACCGAGACCTGGAGGGGCAGGCGTGACTTGGGTCAGGGGATACAGCTGTGACTGAAGGAGTATTAGAACCCACCCCCAGATCCTATCTTGGCATGCCAACCCATCCCCACAAAGGGCGGGTCTCAGACCCCTGAAAGCCCTCAGGGGCTTCCTTCCTCCTCAGGCAGATGCCTTTCCCCCTCTCCTTGAGTTCCCCAATCAGCCCCTGGGCCCCGACCCCACAGCCAACCTCTGCCTGGGCCTGGCCCCACTCCAGGCCACCCCTCACTCCATCACAGTTGGGCCCAGGACCCAAGAGGGAAAGGTGAAAGGGAATGAGTGAACCTTACCCTAATTGGATTTGACTTAAGCAGAGAATAACATACACATTCAATGGAGATAAAGGTGTGAGATGATAGAAGGGAGGTCATATTGGGGAAGGGGGTAGTCAAAAGTAAACACTTTTGAAAAGGGACAGGGTCAAAGGAGAAAATAGAATAAATGGGGGCGTGATAGGGTGGAGGGAAATATAGTTAGTCTTACAAAACATGACTATTCTCGAAGTGTTTTGCATAACGATACATATATAATCTATATTGAATTGCTTGCTTTCTCAATGAGAGTGGGTGGGGAGGGAAAAAGGGGAAGAATTTGGGACTCAGTGTATTAAAAACAAATGTTAAAATTCTTTACATGCAACTGGGAAATAAGATATACAGGAAATTGGTTATAGAAATCTATTTTGCCCTACAAGAAAATAAGGGGACAAACGAGAGGGGTGGCATGGGGTGATAGAAGTGAGGGTAGACTGGGGGAATAGATAATCAGGATGCATGCTGTCTTGGGGTGGTTGGGAGGGAATGGGGAAAAATTTTGGAACTCAAAATCTTGTGGAAATTAACTGAAAACTAAAAATGAATTAATTTTTTAAAAATGGGGAAAAAATGGCAACCACAAAACTTAATAAAAGAATTCAAAAGTAGTTTAAGCTCTCTTTGGGAAAAAAGTAGGCCTACTAGGAAGACCTCAAGCATAGTACAAAAGACCACCAAAGGCCATTCTATAGTATGATAGAATGGATTAGTGAGTAAGACTTATGGAAAAATAGTTCAATTCTCCCTGCTTAGACAGTGGGAACACTGTATGATGAAATGTACACATGGATTAAAAAGAACACCTTGGATTTGAAGCTACAGAGAGGGGAAAATACATTCTCAAGAATAACAACAAATCAAGAAATCAATTTCCAGGCATTCTAAACAAAGATCTTTTTTCCTAGAAACAGGTAGCACAAGAATCTGTCTCTTGGCTACAAAAGCATTAGGAAGAGTTTACTCTTGTATGCCAAAGAATAACTGTTAAGATCTTGAAAGTTGTCATAGAAGATATATCAAGACTCCAAAGGGGAAGCTGTTCTTACCCAAAGACACTAAGTTCCTATAGTTCTCCAGCATCACATCCCTGTACAAGTTTTTCTGAGTTGGGTTCAATTGTACCCACTCCTCTTGAATGAATTCCACCCCACATCGTTGAATGTCAGTGATTCCTGAACGATTAAAAACATTTGTGCTTACCTAGTTATAGCTCTAACTGTTATGAATGTGAAGTGCAGACTGCTTGCCAGTAGGTTGAGGAAACTGAGGGTTTTGGGATAGCAAGTGGTACAGAGTATTGAGGCAATTGAGTCAACAACACTGACTCCATTTGGGACTCAGTTCAGGAGGTAACTCAGTTCTTTTTCTGTTCAGTTATAGGTCTACTTAAACTTCTGTCTTGTGAGAAAAATTCATTCAATTGTGGGAATTGGGAGAAAAGCTTATTGCATTGTTGGAACCTAGGCCTGCATGGCTGGGAAACCAGAACACCTCTACCTGCTGTTTCTAGACACTTAACAAAGGACCTAGTTTATGCTGACTTGAAATCCAGTCAGATCCAAAAAAACTGATGTAAGGAGTTCTCACAATTCTATATCTCAAGCAACTTGTATGTCTTCTCTGAAAACTTTCCCCATAGTCCACAATTCATTATTGTTTACATGTTCCTTGGAACGTATACAGACACTTGGGGGGATTGGGACACCTCTTTCTCTGAATTTAGGGAACTGAACTTGTTTCACCTGGGCATCCCAACATGGAAAGTGCCTAATCTTTTTTCCAATTAGAAATCAGATTACCTAATATTATATTATTTGCTTTTAATTAATTGGTCTTGTTTGATGGCTTTTAATCTATAAAAGTACATCTCTTCCTGTGTTTTGGGTCCAGCCCTAAGTTGAGGAAGAGGCCTAGTCCCAATATGTTCTGAAACTGTCATGCCTTGCCTGTTAAATCAACATGCCCAAAAGATTGAACCTTTGTCAGGCCCAGAAAAGTGACACTTGGACCCTGATTACAAAGCTGGTAAAATTATTATATCCAGTAAGCTAACTGACATAATTAAATGAATCTTAAATTTTATTTTCTTTGGTAAAGTAATATTTTCCTGTTGCTATACATCTTGGTGAATGTTTCTTTTCTGTTTTTCCTGGAATTAACTTTTTACATTGGGCCCTGGTCATACAGAACCTCTTTTATGGACCTGCCTTTCATTGTTCTAGATATTTAAGATAAAACAAAGGAAAATCAGATAAAATACACTTTATTGTTTAAAATGTAGAAAATTAACATTAATTTCCTAACCTTGAAAGTATTGTTATTGAAAATAAATAAAATCATTTTAAATTAAAAAAAAGATTGATTTCCTCAATCATTTCATCTTTCACTTGCCACAAGGGATTGTTTCATTTATTTATTTGTATTCCAGTACAGTGTCTAGTATACACCAGGCATTTAAGAATTCCTTGACCAGAATCTCACTGTCCCATGTTGCTATTCCCTTTCTATATAACCAGACCAAGGCCACAATTGAGTTTTTGCACAAAAACATTCATAAGAGCAGGCTTTGGAGCAGCAAAGAACTGGAAACAATCTAAATTCTCACAAGTAAAGAACAGGTAGAAAAAAATAGCATAGGAGTAATATTGTCATTTATATAGGTAAAAAGGAACTATGTAAGGAATTCTGAGAAGAAGCAGAAGATATGCATCAACTGACACAGTGTAAAATAAGCAGACCCAACAGAGCATATAAAATCCTACAGTATGTTGTTTACAAGAAACACATTTGAAACAGGGGGATACACACAGGGTGAAGGTAAAAGGCTGGAGAAGAATGTATTATGCTTCAGCTGAAGTAAAAAAAAGCAGGAGTAGCAATCCTAATCTCAGACAAAGCAAAAGTAAAGATAGATCTAATTAAAAGAGATAAGGAAGCAAACTATATTCTCCTAAAAGGCACCATAAACTGAAATAACATCATTACTTAACATATATGCACCAAGTGATATAGCATACAAATTCTTGGAGGAGAACTTGAGGGAGTTACGGGAAGAAATAGATAGCAAAACCGTACTAGTGGGGGATTTAACCTCCTCCTCTCTAAACTTGATAAATCTAACCTCAGAATAAAAAAGAAAGAAATTAAGGAGGTGAATAGGATTTTAGAAAAGGTAGATAGACCTCTGGAGAAAACTGAAAGGAGATAGAAAGGAATATACCTTTTTGTCAGTGGTATTTGGCACACACACAAAAATTGATCATGTACTAGGGCACAAAAACCTCACAATCCAGTGCAGAAAGGCAGAAATAGTCAATGCGTCCTTTTCAGATCATGATGCAATAAAAATTATTTGTAATAAAGAACCATGGAAAGAGAGACTAAAAGTTAATTGGAAACTAAATAATCTAATCCTAAAGAATGAAGGGGTCAAACAATAAATCATAGAAACAATAACTTCATTCAAGAGAAGGACAATAATGAGACAACATACCAAAACTTATGGATGCAGCAAAAGCAGTTCTTAGGGAAGTTTTATATCTCTAAATGCTTACGTGAATAAAATAGAGAAAAAGGAGATCAATAAATTGGGCATGCAATTGAAAAAGCTAGAAAAAGTTGAAAAATCCCCAATTAAATACCAAAATACAAATATAGATGCAAAAATATTAATAAAATATTAGTAAAAAGATTGCAGCAAGTTACCACTAGAATAATATACTCTATGACCAGATAGGATCTATTCCAAGAATGCAAGGCTGGTTCAATATTAAGAAAACTATCAGCATAATTGATCATATCAACAACAAAACTAGCAGAAACCACATGATTATCTCAATAGATGCAGAAAAAGCTTTTGACAAAATAAAACATCCATTCCTATTAAAAACACTAGAAAGCATAGGAATAAAAGGAGTCATCCTTAAAATGAAAAGTAGCATATACCTAAAACCATCAGCAATCATTATATGTAATGTGGATAAGGTAGTTGCATTTCCAGTAAGATTGGGGGTGAAACAAGGATGTCTATTATCATTCCTATTATTCAATTTTGTGCTAGAAATGTTAGCTTTAGCAATAAGAGAAGATAAAGAAATTGAAGGAATTAGAACAGGCAAAGAAGAAACTAAGTTATCCCTCTTTGCAGATGATATGATGATTTACTTAGAGAATCCTAGAGAATCAAGTAAAAAACTACTTGAAATAATAAATAACTTTAGCAAAGTTGCAGGATATAAAATAAACCCACATAAATCCTCAGCATTCCTATATATCACTAACAAAGCCCAACAGCAAGAGATAGAAAGAGAAATTCCATTTAAAGTTACTTTAGACTCCATAAGATATTTGGGAGTCTACCTGCCAAGACAAACCCAGGGCCTATATGAACACAATTGTAAAACACTCTGCACACAAATGAAGTCAGATCTAAATAAATGGAAAAACATCGGTTGCTCGTGGTTAGGCTGAGCCAATATAATAAAAATGACAATTTTACCAAAATTAGTGTACCTATTTAGTGCCATACCAATCAAATTACCAAAAAGTTATTTTACAGAGCTGGATAAAATAATAGCAAAATTCATTTGGAAGAACAAAAGGTTCAGAATATCAAGGGATTGATGAAAAGAAATGCTAGGGAAGGTGACCTGTCCATACCAGATATTAAACTGTATTATAAAGCAGTAGTCATCAAAACTATTTGGTCCTGGCTAAGAAATAGTGGTGAATCAGTGGAGACACAGTAGTCAACGACTATAGCAATCCACTCTTTGATAAACCCAGAGTCCAGCTTCTTAGTTAAGAATTCACTATTTCACCAAAACTGCTGGGAAAACTGAAAAATAGCATGGTGGAAACTGGCCATAGACCAACACCTTACACCTTATACCAAAATAAAGTCAAAACGGGTTCATGATTTAGGAATAAAGGCTGATACTATAAGCAATTGGGAGAGAAAAGAATAGTTTACCTGTCAGATCTATGGAGAAGGGAAGAATTCTTGACCCAAAAAGAGATACAGAGCATTACAAAATGCAAAATGAATAATTTTGATTGTGTTAAATTGAAAAGGTTTTGTACAAAGTCAATGCAACAAAGATTGGGAGGGAAGCAGAAAAATGGGAAAGAACATTTACAACCAGTATCTCTGATAAAGGCCTCATATCTAATATATGCAGGGAACTGAGTCAAATTTATAGGAATACAAGCCATTCCCCAATTGAGAAATGGTCAAAGGATATGAATAGGCAGTTTTCAGAGGAAGAAATTAAAGATATCTATAGGCATATGAAAAAATGCTCTAAATCACTAGTGCTTAGAGAAATGCAAATCAAAACAGCTCTTAGGTATCATATCTCTCCTGTCAGATTGGCTAACATGAAAAAATAGGCCAATCATAAATGCTGGAGAGGATATGGGAAAACTGGAACATTGTTTCATTGTTGGTAGAGTTGTGAACTGATCTAGCCATTCTGGAGAGCAATTTGGAACTATACCCAAAGGGCTATAAAAACGTGCATACCTTTGACCCAGCACTACCACTTCTAGGGCTCTATCCCAAAGAGCTCACAAGTAGGAAATGGACCAGTATGTACAAAGATATTTATAACATCTCTTTTTGTGGTGGCAAAGGATTGGAAATCAAGAGGATGCCCACCAATTGGGGAATGACTAAAGAAATTGTGGTATATGAATGTAATGGAATACTATTTGGCTATTAGAAATGAAGAGCAGATGGACTTCATTATAACTTGGAAAGCCTTATATGAACTGATGTTGAGGGAGGGGAGCAGAACCAGGAGAACATTATACACAATCACAGATGCACGATCTGTAAAGGCTGACTTTGATAGACTAGGCTCTTCTCATCCATGCAAGGTTCAAAGACAGCTCCAAAAAAGCCAGGTAGGTCAGGGACTGTGACCTTGATTGGAGAAGTAACCATGATTGCTTCAATTACTGTGTACATTCAGTCACCCTTGATATGCTTTCTTACACAGAGGAGCTTTAAAAAAAAGCTATTCTGTGGTCAGTAATCATTTTAGGCAACAAACATTTGAAAAATTCTTCACAAAGGTAAAGAAGAACACTGATTCTTCATACTCTAGGCTGGTGACTTTAGTCCCTGGTGGGCTAGGGATTTAACCCCTTTGGACAAAAGAACAAGAATCAAAAAGACTTCAAGAGGTTAGAAGAACGGACTGAATCTAACAAGAAGGGACCTAGAAAGGATCAATGTAAGCTGCACTTCTGGCCTAACTGAGCCACTAATGGAAGGCTAACTTCAGGACTTTGGAGGACAAATTCCTCTCCTCTTCATATGTGAGTGGCATTTTGCTATTAAAAGCAGCTGAATGGCTTTTATTTGAGGATCCAATGTGCATGAAGTCATTGTGACAGTTTTAACTATTAATCTGTATAGGAAGTCTCAAAACAATCTACCATTTGAAATGATAATATGAAAATGACAAAAAATATCTCCCTATTCTAACTACCCAAGTGCCCTGATTTACCAAACCAAATATACAGAATGCTAATTTAAAACAAAAAAGACCCAATTAACCAATAAAGAAATGATTATTTGCATTAACCAAAGGATTCATCTATTAAAAGAATTTATAAGAAGAGGCTTTGCTTTATGAAAGGATATACTACAAAGGTCCTATAAACCGTGTTCATCCTCATTGAAAGCATTTGACAGTATAGCTGAAAACATCACAGCCTTGTTTCACTCTGTTGGTGACTGGGAAAGCATGAAAGCATTGACCATTCTCTAGAACTGGGGCATGTATGCCCATCATGAAATTGACATACAATGCTGATGAACTTCTCTACAAGCCCTCACGACCAAAAGGCCTTGGTCACATCTATAAGGCAGCATTTAATTTCATTAAAAGTAAAGGACAAGCAAAGATTAGAGATACAGGATTCTTGCCTCAGTAAGAAGAGAGATGAAATTCAGTTTTATGCTGATAGTAATAATCCAAAGTACTTTTATGTTGCCCTGAAGGCTATTTATGGGCCAAAGACCTATGACGCATCTCAATTACTCGGTGCTGTTGGAGCCACACTGATTCTAGACATGATCCTAGAGAGATGCATTGTACACTTCCATAGGGTTCTCAACAGACCATCATCAATCAATGCTGAGGCCATTGACTGTTTATCTCAGGTTGAAGTCAATCCCTCCCTAGCTGAAGCTGCAACTGAAGAAGAGGTTTTGAATGCCATTAGGCTCCTCTCCTGTGGCAAAACACCGGTGCTGATTTTATTCCAGCTGAGATTTACAAGGTAGGGGGTCCACTACTCAAACAAAAGCTGAATGAAATTTTCCAGGTCATATGGCAAGAGGAGGTTATCCCCCAGGAGTTCAAGGATGCCTCCATTGTCCATCTCTATAAAGGTAAAGGAAATAGATGGTCCTGTGACAACCACAGGGGGGTCTCTCTCTTAGTCATTGCTGGCACGATTCTTGCCAGAGTCCTCCTTGATAGGTTGATCCTTCACCTGGAAGATGGTCATCTTCCTGAAAGCCAGTGTGGCTTCAGAAAGGGCTGGGGAACAGTCAATGTAGTGTTTACTGCCTGACCACTCCAGGAGAAATGCCAGGAACAGAACAGAGGCATAGTAATGTACTTGTTTTCCCACAGGCCATCTAGAAGTCCTCATTTTACTTTTTTGTCAATTCTGCCAATATGATGAGTGTGAGGGGGAATTTCAGAGAATCTTAATTTTCCCTTATTGTCATATCTTGTCAAAAACCTTGTCTGAGTCTACTGATAGAACCATAGTCTATTTTTTGTTAGTATTATTAAACTATTATGTTAATAGTTTTCTTAATTTGAACCAAATATGAATGCCTAATATAAGTTCAATCTCATAATGCATAGCCTTGATGAAATGGGATTGTAATATCTCCCTTCTTTAAGTAACATCATCTTTGTTTGTAGAAGGAATTTGGTGGGAACCTTTCTTTATATGTTGAAACAGCTTATGTAATATTAAAATGAACCATGAAAATTCCAAAGGATTAATTATAAACTATAATTCAAGAACTGATAAACTTTGGGTGCATATTCCTTTTCACTTTCATTTATCTTGCACTTTTTTTGGGAACAGGGCCAATATAAAAATGTTTTGCATTACATCACATGCAACATGGTTATCCTATTGTGTGTCTTCTCAGTGGGTGAGGAAAGGACTGGAAAGTGGAAAAGTATTTGGAACTCAAAATTTAAAAAAAAAACAACACAATGTAAATGTAAGGTCTTTGTGTGTGGGGGGTGAGGACAAATTGGTGTCTACAGTGTCATTTAGCTCTAAATATTTGGTTCCCTGATGCCCGCAAATTCTAGGGTTATAGCATAGGAGAAAAAAACGTACCCAATTATCTCTGGCCTGAGACAGTATTTCAGAAAAGCAGCACATGGCATTCACCTGTCCAGGCCTGGTTGTCAGCACAGGAGCGATTCCCTCTTCCTCAAAGCTACCACCTGCTGGGGAAGGGCAGAGGCCACAGAAGGCAGAGCTAAGGAGGAAAAGAGAACCATGAGAATGAGGGGCCCCACTGTGGGTCTTCCCTGTTCAGAGATGAGGGAAACCCCATGTGAGAGATTAGTAAAAGTTAAGGAAAGTTAGTTTTCCACAGAAGAGTTAATTAAGTTCTACAGAATAATTAACTGTCAGCTTGAACAAAGGAGTAAAAATTAACCAGTTTGAGGGTTCCCAGCCAATCCGAATAAAACATGTGGTTTTGCAAAAACCATAGACTCAGGATGTTAGGACACTGGTCTAAACAGGCCAGATAACGTCCTAGTTGAAGAAAGAACTGGGTGAAATGGCTACCACGCGTGCTTGATTGGCTAATGGAATATTACCTTACATACCCACAGGGAGGAGTTTTCCACCATTTTTGAACATAGGATCTATGATGATGGGAGGGGGATGCTTACACGTATCAAGGGGAGAACATATGAAGAGTCGTTTCAGAAAGAGTGGAGCAGAGCGGACCAATCCGCTCTCTAAGGGGAAGTACTGAGTTGATGCTGCAACCATCTGCGGTGGTCTAACACTACAAAGCTGGTCTCATTTTTGTAAGCAGTACTCCCTCTTCCTAAAGAAGGTACCCATCCCAGAGGCCCTAGAGCAGCGGGGACCCTCCCACCCAGTGCTAGTATGTGGGGGGCCTGCACATACCCCCCAGAGAACCCCAGGCTAGGGGGGAATACTCCCACCCAGCGCCAATGTGTGGGAGTCACACACAGCCCCCACCCAGAGGCTCAGGGGCTGCTGGGGACCCACAGACCCAGCGCTCTCTGTTTGGGGCCATACCCCAAAGCCAAGGGAATGCGAAGGACCCCACCCAGAGGCCTGAGGATGGCGGGGGTACTGTAGACCCAGCGCCCTCTGTGACCCACCCAGAAGCTTGGGGGCTGTGGGGGACCCTCCTTCCTGGTGCCAATATGTGGGGACCCCTATGGTTCCCTACCCTGGGCCCTGGGGCTGCAGGGGGACCCCACCAGAGGTCTGAGGGCTGCAGGGGTACCTGTAGCCCCTCACCCCTCTGTTGGGGATTGTAATATTATTTGGATGTTTAGATATTCTGTGCCTATTAATAGGCCTCTGGTGTAGCCCATTAAGGGAAGCTGGCTTGTGAGAAGGCTTGCTCACCTTTTGCTAATTAGGCATTGATTCAGGTAATTCCCCCAGGCTCCAAGAGGGTTATAAATCCTCTAAGGTGAGGTTTCACTTTTGGGGCTTGCTTGTCAGAAGGATCTTATGATTTGTTGGTGAAGGCTCTGAGTGGCAGGTCTGTTCAGAGCTCTTGGACTGCCCAGAGGTAAAGGCTCTGTCAAAGTGTATAGCAATACTGTGTTGATTCAGGCAGTAGAGCCTAGCCTGTTGATCTTTATTTCTTTCTACATTTTCTCTGTTTGACTTTTCCCCTGAACTAGTGAATGTATTTAAAAAAGATTGTTCACCCCTTACACAGCTATCTTTCCTAATAAAGCAAATCTAAGAACCTACACTAGCAGCCATCCTGGGTGTGCCAGTGTGGTTGCTTGTGTAGGGTGTACACCCTCACCAATTATAAAAAATTATAAAAAGAAATTAAATTTTAATAAAGAGTCATCTCAAGGTGAGAACAGAAATAAAATTTTATTCAGTTCATGTGAGAAAAGGGCGTCCTCTGCCAGAACGAGGCTAGCAAGAAGAGGCAAAACACAAGGAACAAAGCACCAATAAATATACCCCTAACACAAGAAAATCCCGCCTGCCTCTGTCCCTCCTCACCATTGGCTAGGAGGCAGGCTTACAATCTGAATGCAAAAAGCTAGACAAGGAACCAGGAAACGAAGCACAGACAATCTAACCCTCATCTTCCATGGTTAACGATTATTGCTAAGGTAGCATCTATAAATCTAAAGAAAAGAATAAGGTAAGGGGAGGGAGAGACCCTCTCCTTTTTTTTCTTACAGTAAAAGAAAAGCAGGTCACAGTGACCTTATTCTCATTGGGTAAATCTTTAAACCAGAACCAGAAGAAAGAGCAGAGACTTCAGGGAAGAAAGGCATTCCTAATCAAGTTCTCATAGTTTCAAACTTATCCCATTTCCTTTTTCTCTGCATATTGATTCTCAAACATTATATATATATATATATATGTATGTACATGTATATATGTATATACATATATGTATTATATATACATACATATAGATGTATTATACATATTACATATATTATATACATTATATATGTATTATATATGTAATATATGTATGTGTGTGTACACACACACATATATATATATATATATAGTATTCCCTGTGAAGTCTTGAAGCCTTCACACTATTCTCTCACTATCTCACTCAGTCCTCCCTCTTCTTGACACTATTTTGAAGACTTGGCACACCATTTTTGATATCATTCCTTTCAAGCTCACCCTGATTTCCTTGCTGCACATGTTTTCCACTCCTCAAAACCCTCAACCTCACAGATTCAGAATAGACAATAGATTGTAGTCTAGAAGATATAAGGGAAGTTGAACAATGTAGTATACAAGGTCCAAACAAAAGAAGAATTATAATGATTACAATCACAAAAATTGTAGTATAGATCGTTGATTTCCATTTGTCCCAGAGCCAGGTGATGGGAAATAGCTGTTGCCATGTCTCCTCTATCCAAGCAGCTGCTTTAGGTAGATGATGGACGTTGGCCACTATCTGTTGGGTTTCGTTTATATATAGAAAACAAGAAGTATTTACTACCATACACACTCCACCCTCAGCAGCCAGTAAGTAATCTAAGGCTGTCTGGTTATCCTAGACATCATGGGCTAGAGAATCCAAGGATTCCTGCAAATTTTGTAATCCAGCCGCTGTTTCATTGGCAATTACCTCTATGGTTTTAGTAATATTGGTCAAGACAGTTTCAGCTCATAAGAGGAAAGTCCTATGTCCCTTCTAGATTTTGTACGAATCCTAAGAAGGGCAAGAGGCAAAAATTTTGTCCAAGGTAATTGTGTTTCTAAAGCTAATTTTGTTAATTGCCTCTTGATTTCCTGATTCATCTTTTCAACTCACTCAGATGATGGAGGGTGCCAAGGAGTGTGAAGCTCCCAAGTAATGTCTAATGCTTGGACTAGAGATTGCAGAATCTTAGCAGTAAAATGAATTCCCTGATCTGAATCTATCCATTCCACAATTCTGTGTCTTGGAATAATTTGTTCCAAGAACACCTTTCTAACCACAGAAACAGTGGCACGGGGTAATGGGAAGGCCTCCACCCACGAAATTAAAGGATCTACTATGACTAATACGTATTTGAGGCATCCAATGGGAGGGAGTTCAGTAAAGTCCACCTGAATGGACTAAAAAGGTCTCAACCCCAGGGGCCCGCTGCCTAACAGAGCCTGGCATAGGGCAGACTTGTTTGTCTTTTGACACACAAGGCACTCATCCACCAATTGTCAGGTAAAGGCCAGGCGATACATACCGGGTTAGGACTGCATCACACAGATTCTGAACATCTCAATGCCTTCCTTGGTGTAAGTATTGGAACACCTCCATCGGGAAGAAAACAACTTCCAGCTTTTTCCTGGGCCCCCAGTTCTAATGCCTTCTACTTCTCTTCCTTTGTAAAAGAGTGGGAGGGAAGATCTAGAGGAAAAGAAAGAATCAAGACAAACATGCTATTTGTGTTATTCAATGCTTCAGTTTCTGCCATCCCAGCTCTCTTTGCCACCTCATCTGCGAGTCGGTTCCCCCTGGCCTCAAAGGAATGTTCTGCCTGATGGCCATTCACATGTATTACTGCAATTGTCTGTGGTAATAGTAAATTCTTTAAAACTTGAGCAATTAAAGTAGTATGTACTAATTCCTTCCCTTTACTGTTAATCCTTCCTCTTTCTTCTCAAATCTTTCCAAACACATGTACTATGCCCCAAGCATATTTAGAATCAGTATACACATTTCCCTCTTTCCCTTTTAAGATTTTTAAGGCTTGGTTCAGGGCATATAATTCACAGGTTTAGACTGACCAGTTTAGTGAGAACGCCCCTGCTTCCGCTAGGGACTCGATCTCTATCTACTCATCCTTTTCCAATAAAATTGCTTCATATTTTAGAATTCTAGAATCAGTTAGCCACTGTAAACAAGTTTGGGGCAAAGAATTATGGGAAGATATATGGGACACGTATTTGATTACCAATTTGTCAGTTTTTGACGTAGATGCTGACAGAATTTGAGTACAATGCACATGCTGATTGACTAGCAAAGATTGCTGCTGAACATATTTTCCCTACTCCAACACCAACTGATTTTCCATTATTAGCAAAATGGGTCCACTAAATGGCTAGCCATTTAGGAGTCCAGACCACACACCAGTGGGCACAAGACTGAGGTATTAGTATCTCTCATTCATTGTTAAAGCAAGTAGCAGAGGAATGTCATATATGTCAGCTGGAAAAGCAACAAATTGTTCCTTGGGTAGTAACTGGAGGAATAGCAAGGGGAAAAGTTCCAGCCCAGATTTGGCAGATAGATTATATTGGACCACTACCCCAAGATGAAGGTTGCAAATTTGTATGTACTTGTGTTGACACCTATTCAGGTGTACTAGTAGCTTGTCCTTATAAGAATGCAACCCAGAGCATAGACCAATATCTTACACCATATACCAAAATAAAGTCAAAATGGGTTCATGATTTAGGAATAAAGGCTGGTACTATAAGCAATTTGGGAGAGCAAGGAATAGTTTACCTGTCAGATTTATGGGAAAGGGGAGAATTCATGACACAACAAGAGACAGAGAGCATTACAAAATGCAAAATGGATAATTTTGATTATGTTAAATTGA
>CM053625.1:332831450-332850051 GCA_028646595.1 Phalanger gymnotis
ATTAGGGAATGGCTGAACAAGCTGTGGTATGTGAAGGTAATGGAATACTATTGTGCTATGAGAAATGGGAATGATACAGACTTCATAACAACCTGGAAAAACCTACATGACATAATGCTGAGTGAGCAGAGCAGAACCAGGAGAACATTATACACAACCATAGATATATGGATTCTGTGAGGACTAACTCTGATAGACTTTGCTCTTCTCAGCAACACAAGGTGCAAAGACATCTCCAAAGGACTCATGATGGAGAATACTATCTACATCCAGAGAAAGAACTATGAAGTATGAATGCAGATTGAGGCACACTTTATGCTCACTTTCCCCCCTTTTTTCCTTTTTTGTTTTTGTTTTTGGGGTTCTTCTTGTTTCTGTTTCTTCTTCCTCATGATTCATTCCATTGGTCATAATTCTTCTCCACAATTTGACTAGTGTGTAAATTAGTTCAATGCGAAGTTATATGTAGAAGATATATTGGATTCCATACCATCTTGGGGAGCAAGTGGAGGAGGGAAGGAAGAAAATCTGGAACTCAAAATTATGCAGAACTGAGCGTTTTAAACTAAAAATAAAAAGAAAAGAAAAAGAAAAAGAAAGAATGCAACCCAGAAAAACAGTTGTAAAACTCTAGATATTATAAGTCTATATTGTGGAACCCCAGTGCAGATTCAGTGACAGTGGGTCACATCTCAAAGGTAATGAGAAGAAGAGACATTGTGTTTTGAACAATATAAAGCAGATATATCATATTCCATATTATCCACAAGCATTTGGGTTGATAGTATGAATGGATTATTGAAAGAACAGTTAAGGAAGTTAAGTTCTAATAATTCATATTAACATTGGAAGGATAATTTGTTTACTGCTGTATGTAATTTGAATAATAGATCATTAGGAGGAAGTACACCTCTAGCCAGAATGATGACCCAAATCTACAAATTAGAAAACAGCAGACACATAAGATCCAAAATATTGAGTATTGGACTGTGAGGGAAGAAATCCCAGCACTTTATCCAGAAATACCTGGTTCAGCAGGATATGATTTACATTGTTTAGAGGACTTTTGGTTGGATAGAAAAGAGATAAGAAAAATCTCTACTGGATTATGTATGAGAATCCCTAAGAATCATTTTGGTCAGATTCGCAGGTTTTAGCAGCTCAGGGAATATATGTATTGGCTGGAGTGATAGATTCTAGGTATCAAAGAGAAATTATTGTGACACTCCACAGTTTAGGTGAAAAACTTATACAGTTATGTAAAAATGATAGAATAGTTCGATTGATTATTATTCCTTGTGAAACAATACCCCTTATGAAAACTGACCCTCCTTCTAAAATAACTATCAGAGGGAAGGGAGGATTTGGGGTTCTACTGATAGAATAATATTGGGAGCTAAAGTATGGGTAAAGTGGAAGCCAGAAGATATTCCAAAGGCTGCAGAAATTATAGTGCATGGTAAAGACAATACTGTAACAGTGGTTTACCCAGGAGAAAATAATTATGAAACTGTATCCCTGATTCATGTATTCTATTGTGAATGAGACCATGATAGTCTCTTTGTTTCTTTTTGATTTTCGTCTATTAAATTTGCTTTTGAGATTTGTTTCCTGCAGGCTTAGTACCATCGACCTACAGATGCCTGATCACTTAAGCCAGATGTCACCCTCTGATGCATTCAGATGTCACCCCTGGACCTGTCCACGACTGTGATATATCATCTCTGGACCTGTCCATGACTGTGATGTGTCATTCCTGGATCTGGCATCAACTGAGTTCCAGATGCCAACTTGCTAAAGAACTGACTTCTCGAATAGGACTTTTAATCTCTTGGGACAGGGACAGCTCTATGTCCAATTTCATCAGGAAGAAGCTTTGGAAGGGACCTTTGTCCCTTACCCCAAGAATCTGAGCCCCATTCATTCGGGGTGGGGGAGTGATGACATTGTTTTATATGCTTACCTTGTGTTATCCTTGTTATATTGTCATGTAAAATTCTGTTGACACCAGTTATCCCAAAATTCCCATTGCTCTATGTAATAGATAAGAAAGATCTTGGGGCTGAAAGGAGTAGCAATTTAGATATGAAGATCTTTCCCACCCATTAATAGGCCATGTGACCTACTTATGTCACAGGAAGCCTAAGACACATGTGGTAGGAGGAGCTTCCTGAGAGGAAAAGGAAGTTATGTTACAGGAAATGCAGAGGGAGAGGGGAAGATGTTATGGCTGCTAATGGTCATCATGATGGTTAGAGCTGAGGTAAAGAAAGTTGACCTCTGACAGCTGAACAGACTGTGATAGCTGTACTGTGAGTTTGCTTTTGGGAAGACCCCAGCAGGGGGTTAGAGAGGTTTTGTAATGGTGAGGATCCATGTTGTGGTATTATGTATCAAATGCTTTGCTGCTGTGATGGATTGGGTAGATGACTTATGGATATTGTTCTCTGGTGTCTGAATAAATGGTTTGCTTCTTTACCTTCTATGTGGAGAGTCTCATATACTTTGCGATGCAGAACCACATAGGCATTTTTACAATTATCACCTATATTGTTATTATTGCCCTACTGATACAGTTGGCCTGGAGGGTACATAAGAAGAGGGCTGTGTAATCATCCCTGCAGGCCTATGGCTCCTCACCTTTCATGTATTTCTGGGATGGGACAGTGGAGAAAAAGGAAGATATAATCTTTGCCCCCTCCACGCTCAGGACAACTACAGCAACCCTCATGTAGCAACGGAAAAAACTCACTGGCTCAGCTGTGAGTCTACTTGTCTTTTGTCAAGGTCTTTGGCTAAGACTTGTCCAGTCTCACCCAGACCCTACTCAAATTCAAAGCTTTTCTAGTCAAAGTAAAATAATTTTCAGTATTTTATCTTAAATTTTTCTCAATGATTTCATTTTTAGTTATGCAATTAATGAATGATAGTGTCCATTTTTATCAGTTTGATTTTTTCTGTGTTTCTAGTATTCAGTAAATTGTTGGGCTATGTCTTATAATATGCTCTGCAAATCTCTTTGTTTTAATGGTACAGTTAATTTCATTAACATTCATGGCTGTAATGGTCCAATCTACTTTTCTTTCATTCAAATCTCATTACTCTACATTATTTTTAAAAATCCTCACAACAATGTATATACCTTTTCCCATTTGCCAAGACACACGACTCCTTTTGGTGAACTCTTTTCTATTGACCCAGAGCCATTTACTCAATTCTGGGGTGACAGAGAAGCCTTCCTTGTTTCCAAGCTATCAGTCTCATATTGAGTCTTCACATGAGAGATACAAAACATGTGTGTCCAATGTAGTCATGGAAGGAATGATAGTACTGTGAGGTCACAGCTTTAAATACTGTTAGGTTAAGCTAAGTTAGGTTCAGATTCAGATTTACACTGGCAATAAAGTACACTCCTGAGAGAACATGGTTTTTATTGAAAGAGGGGAAATACTCTAACAGAGTTAACACAACAAAGACAAAGACACAGATAACATAGATTCATCACCTCTCAGGGCACTTGATCCTCTCAAAGCTGAGGGGGGTCCTGGTTTACACAGCCCAGCTCGATCAAGGCCCGAGAGGGAAACTGATCCCAGGAAGCTTCCTCCTCGTAAGTGAGATCCCACTCGCTTGTTCCACGCGGGGACTTTGATAGCTTTCTGAACAAGGAGGGCCTACTGCTAACTGTCCCAGATGTTCCCCTCCAGAAGGGGTAGCCACTCCCCTCCGGAGGGGAAGATCTTGTCAGTCATTTTGTTTTTGAGAACTGGCTAGGTCCTCAAGAAGCAGTTTCAGAATTTCCTGTCCTTTGTCTTAAGAGTTACCTGTTCTTTGTTCGGGCCTGTCTTCTAGTGTATTCCATTCTTTATTTGGGCCTATCAGCAAGAGAGGAATGTCTGAGAGGTTAATGTCTGATTCTTTATTCCAAGTCAGAAAGTCTAAAGAGCTTGCAGGAGCTGGAGGATGGGGGGAAGGAAGAAAAGCCAGGCTTACACTATAATATGAAAGATCTTCTGTAATGATTTATCATTCAAATACATACTCTAGGTTACTTTACACATGTTGTCATGCTTATTGAGTCTGGGCTGGTCAACGTGGATGTGACTGTTTTGTTTATTATTGTCAAGAGACCTTTCATAAACACTCTTTGATAGCAATACCTTTCTGTATCTGTCTGTCTAAATGAGGGTTTAGAGGTCTCTTTCTGAAAGTCTGAGAGGGTCAGAATGATCTCCCTGGCTGAGCTTCTCTTGTTCCTTATGCAGTGGATTAAGATTCCCCAAAGGCTGATACTACTTTACAGAAGAAAAAAGTTTCTAACCCTAGAAGTTTGTGTGTGTGTGTGTGTGTGTGTGTGTGTGTGTGTGTGTGTGTGTGTGCCCTAACGGGATTGACATTTCACCCACAGCCATAACACATAGTCAGGGAGAAACTATATTCTCTATCTCATTCACTGTATCTGTATGTGATTCCTCATGATTTTACCTTTGAAATCTTGAGGAAGCATCTGATCTCTTGAATTGAAGCAGCTAAATGGTCTGGGAAAGTTTTTGTAAGATGGTGGAATATTGCAGGAGGTCAGCTATGTCTCTGCATACATTGATAATGTCTTGCATCCTTGGATGTCATCACACTGACTGTAAGAGTGAAATCAGTTCTAGACCCGTGGTCACTGAACTAGACAGGCACTCCATACTACAACCTGGAAGCCCAGCACATCAGGCACTTGGGGGCTGGAGTAGACATCACCATCCCTATCCTTTAGACCAGGCAGGGCTGTCTAAAACACAGGCTGTGTGCCCCCATGCAGCCCACCTGTGTCCACCACAAGCACAGAAATCGACACAAATGCTTTAGTTAAAGCATTTATGTCAATTTCCACGCCCTTAGTAAACATAGGCTGGCCGCATAAAATCACACTTTGGGCTGCATGCAGCCTGTGGACCACACTTTGGACCTTGCTTTAGACTGTCAGTGGCCCTGATGGTCTCTGTCTCTTTCTCTCTGTCTCTCTCTCTCTCTGTCTCTCTCTCTCTCTCTTTCCCTCCTACCTTCCCTCCCTCCCTCCCCTGGAGATATGCACAAGGAGGCTGGAGACTGGGTCAGCACAATGGCTGCTTGAGAATTAACAGAATTAGAAGACAGAAATAGGTAATGTCCAAGCATATGAACAAAACAAATTTGTGGGGCTAATGAAATCCCAAAGAAGTGACATTCACTTATATTTGCTATAAAGAGGGGACCTGATTCATCTTTTACACAGACTTCACAGTGTCTCTAATCCAGCAAACTTCTCTGCATATCTATATCTGCCATCCTGTTCTGTACTAAGCTTTTTCATCTGCAGGATGGAGGAAATCATAGGAGCTTAACCCTCAGAACGTATTCACTTATAAACCCATCTGATATTTTGTTGTTTCTTATCTCAAGGGCAGAGCACCAATAACCAGATGAGCTTAGATGGAGAGATCATCTTGGCCCTTGAAGACTGATACAAAGAGCACTCTGAGCCCTTAATGAGATATATTGGAAGAGTGAGACTTTTATATCCTTAGTGGGGTTTCTGAAAAGTCCTTCCTTGGCTCTCAATGTGCAAAGGCCCCACTGGATTTCATGTCTAGTTTAAGCCATCAGAGTCATAAGTGTTTGATATGTGTTTCTTGAACGATTGTGATCTTCATGAGCACAGAGAAATTTATGCTTGTGTCTGATTCAGAAAAATCTGTGGCTGGCTGTGAATAAGTAGGAATGTCCTCTCTCTTTCTCCCAGGTAGGTCTGGACCTCTTGCTACAATTAGAAGCAGGTCCAAGCCCTGGGATGCTACAAAGAAGACAGAAGAGCTCATAGCTAGTAAGTGTCCATGATGCCTCACCCAACACTGCAGGTGGACCTGACCCACTAACACCTCTAGTGGAGAGGGGAGGAAATGCATGATAAAGCTATGAATATCAAGGTGACACTAGGCAGGCCTCAGAGGAGATCCTGAGAAGTCTAGAGGAGGGTTCCATTTCTGGGTTTGGGTAAATCCTTGTGCCCTATCTGAGAATTTGCAGCTGAGGGTGAATATTTTTTTGTAGAGACATAAGCAGGGAGTCTAGAGAATAACTCCTCTTCCTGCTTCATCACCCCACTGCTGGAATGCTTTGACCACTCCTAAAAATTCATTGGCCTTTCTACTTTCAGTCTGTCTCATTTATAGCCATCAACCACACAGCTACCACAGTGAGATTTTGGAATCACAGTTATTTCCATGACTCTCTGCCTCTAATCAAGCTTCAGTGATTTGCTTTCATTTTTAGGATAAAATGCAAACTGCTCAGTTTGGCATTTAATGTTTTCATCTTCTGGTCCCGTCCTATCTTACAAGTGTAGTAACAATTTTGCGAGCAGCTACTGTGACTGTGTAAGACCCATTACACCAGCATATGGAAGGGCTGCTGCCACAGGTTCTTTGATCTGCTTTACTAAGGAACTCTAAGGGGTTAACAATTTCAGTTTAATTACACATACATATATGTCACTTAGTTCAGGAGGAAAAGCCAGCAACCTGAACTTCAGAGCAAATATAAACAAATTTTAAATAGACCAAATACAAACCAACATCTGGGTTGGCAAAGCTGGGGTGCAGTTACAACTGCTTGCCCAGAGTCACATGCCACTCTTCCAGTGAGTGAGAGCCCCAAGGAAAAAATGCCAGCCTCCGAGTTTATATATCCCGTTCAGGGTTAAAGGGCATCACAACATGTGACTGAAACCCACATGACCTAAAAGTGTCACAAACATGAGACTCAAACCCATGTGGCCTAAAAGCTTCTGGCTTCACAAACATGTGACTCAAACCCACGTAAAGTAGGCTTTCCCTTGAGGTAAGCAAGTCATCAAAGACTCCTAGATCTAATCAAAAAAACAAAGGCCAGACTCATCAAGGGTACTTGATTAAATAAGCACTAAAAGAGAAAACAGCAAAAGAAAGTCCCACTTTAATTACTGATACAACAAGACATTGCAGTTTACTCTCCCTTTAGTAATTTTATGGGTCAGCTAAGTGGTCAAGTCCATGGAGTGCTGAGCTTGGAGTCAGGAAGACTCACATTCCAGCATTCAAATCTGGCCTCAGATACTTCCCAGTTGCATGACCCTAGGCAAATCACTTAACCCTGTTTTACTCAGTTTCCTCATTTATAAAATGAGCTGGAGAAGATACTGGCATATCACTCCAGTATATTTGCAAAGAAAACTCCAAATGGTGTCATAAGAAGTTGGGCACTTAGTAATTCAAGGATTAAGCAAAGTGACTAGTTTGCTGTGCCTTATAAATGACATTGATTTTTGCCTAGATACATTTTATCTTTCTCCCTGTCATAGGATGCCAGTGGAGTTTGTGAGGAAGCTGAGACAACTCTGGGATCCAGCTACCAAGAAAACAGCCATTAAAATAGTAGGAATATTGCTTATATTTAGTGACAAGATGGAAAGCAATGAGACATCCTTTCCATGTAAATTTGCATGCAACCTAGATTCTGGCTCAGGAATGAACTAAATAAGTTTTTTGGACCAAGTACTGTGTAAACTGTAGGATACATGCTCCAACTCTGACAAGGGTGGGAGAGGATGGTCAACTCCATTACGTGTACCCAGAAACTGGCTCACCAAACTTCTACATGGGTTAGTACCAGAGATTCTAAGAAGTTGGCAAGGTGACCATTGCAGGAGATAGGTGATTTGCTCCTGAACATGGGATATGGGAGGTGGCATCCTTTGAGAGTCCCTAGAAAGTTTCCGCATCCCAACCAGGTAGGCATCATGAAGAATAGTGATGTAGATGTCTTAATAGACTTGACTCCAATGGTTATGAGCCACCTGTGCCCAGATTTGGTCACAGAGTCTCTGTGGCACTGGAATAGTCTTCTCCAGAATCAATGGTAATATTTATCAGCTAAGAGATTAATAGAGCAATGGGCCTGGGTCATGAAGACCTGGATCTGAATCCTCCTCTCCCCTGAAATGTAATATCCACATAAGCTTTCTGATCCTCCATTTCCTCTACTATCAATTGAGCTAATAGGAACACCCACCTTGCCAGGGTTGTTGTAAGGGTAAAGACCTAATGCAGAGTGGTCTACGAATTAGATATTTCTGTATAGATGTGAGCTCTTGCTCTACTCCTTTGCTCATCCCAGCTGATTAGCTCATGTCCACCATAACAATGAATGGATAAACTTTAACCACCTCCTAGGGGATTTTTTCAGGTCCTTATTTTAATAATTTTAAAAATCCCTATTAATGCAACTTGGGAAAAGGATGAGGAACATGAAGAATGAGCCCTATCCCTCCTCCCTCTGACCAGCAGAGGGCATCATTGCTTTTCTCATAGTCACACATTGCTTTTTTTATCCTTCCTTCTCAAAGGGGACCAATGACATCAGGAAGGTGATGTCTTTATTGATTTTCATGTGAATTAGATTTAAGTGAGGGAGAGCTGAGCAAAGTCACCAGTTTCACTCTCCCTTCCATAGCCATCTGGGTCCAGTGGCAAGATAGAGATCAGGACAACTGGAGATGGGCTCAGACACAGCAGGAGACCTTGGCCTCTTTAAGCTAAGGTCTTTCTCAGGTCTCAGTCTGTCTGAGGCAGCATCCATTTAGTGATGAAGTGCTGCATGATCTAAGAACGAATCCTATTAGCAAATGCTTCATGGACTGTTCGCCATCATTAGTTGCAATCGTGGGGTTTTTCGTGCTCATCAATACTTGGAATAAGGGTGGCAATGGGGAAGAGTTAGATATTGTTTTGTTTGGTGAGGATATCTGTTATAAATTGATGATTGTAGTTGATTGTAGTATGATTCCAATCAGTTCAATTCAATTTAAAAGAATTTATTGAGCACTTGCTATGTTCTAGGCAGTAAGTGAGACATCCTGACACTCCATTTCATCTAATCAGCCAAATTGGACTAAATTTGAAGAGTTCCATCATTGCTTGGCAAGGGCTTGGTCTGGCCTTCTGGGAGGTCCTGGACCTAGGAATAGCTTCAGACTCCCATTGTGGGCCCTGAAAGAATCTCCAAAGTATCACAATAACTGATGAGTGTACGTCCTTAATGGAGCAGGCTTAAAGCCCCTTCTAAACTTCAACCACTTTTACCTCAGGCCATGGGATCCAGTTTCCCAATAACAAGTTCTAGTTCTAGCTCCTTGGGAAGAATGCTCCTAAAGCTAACTTTAGTCGTATTTCTTTTTTTTAAATTTCATTTCAAATATGGGGAAGAAGTGTAAATCTAGCTTGAGAATCTATGGCGCAAACCTTCAGACCAAGAATCTAGCCAGAGTGAGTGAGAAGAGAACTACCTTCAGAGAAGGCAGATTGAAAACAAACAAACAAACAAACATTCAAGTCCAAACTGCAGCTTCCTGATTTTTATGGCCAAACTCAATCCTCCTCCACTAGAGGAACTCGAGGTTGGTCCAGGTCTGGCTCTGGTCACATGATATCACTGAAGTTCCTTGCGCTTTGCTTTCCTGGATCACAGTCCTCCTAACCCTCTTCAAGCAGAACTCTCTCCCCTGACCCATCAGCTCTTAGTTCCTGACCCAGGGCTCCAGTACTCTGACTCCTAGGCTACCACTCACCAATAGAAAGCCTACCGCTCACCATCAGCAGGTTTAGTCAGAAGTTAACAAACACATCAAATTTTAAAAACAAATCACCTATTATGTGCAGAAAGTTATGGATTCATAGAAAATAGACAAATTGTTTCTGCCCTTGTTGGAATTTATCGTTCAGCTGGGGAGGAGGCAAGTGGTGTCTACAGAGTAATTTCAAGAGGAAAAGTAGAAATGTATGGAAGGAGTAGCAGAGGCCTCTCCAATAGGATGGAAGCCCTGAGCTGGGCTTCAAAGGAAGCTGGAGATTCTGCTGGTGGAGGTGGGGAGGGCCTGCATGGCCATCTGAGGGAGCCACCTGTGCAAAGACCTGGCAATGAATGATGGGAGGCTGTGTGCAGGAAAAGCTAGCATGCTGGATTTACTAGAACAGAGAGGACCCAAAGCTGGTTAATATGGCATCAGCCTGGCAAGGTAGAAAGGAGCCATATTGTGGAGAATGTTAAATGCCCGAGTGAGGATTTTGTGTTTTATTCAAAAAGCAAATGGAAGCCAGTGGCGATTTTTGAATAAGGGAGTGACAATATCAGATTGATTTAATGAATATCAATTTATGTACTGAAGTAATATCAAAATGGATACATGAATTAAATGTAAAAGGAACCTAGATATCATCTTTCAAGAAATTATTGAGAAACACTGGCCTGATATTCTAGAACCACAGGGGAAAATAGAAATGGAAAAAACCCACCAATCACCTCCTGTAAGAGATCCCAAAAGAAAAACTCCAAGGAATATTGTAGCCAAATTCCAGAGTTCCCAGGTAAAGGAGAAAATATTGCAAGCAGCCAAAAAGAAACAATTGAAGTATTATGGGAACACAATCAAGATAACAGGAGATTTAGCTGCTTCTACATTAAGACATTGGAGGGCTTGGAATATGATGTTCCAGAGGTCAAAGGAACTAGGATTAAAATCAAGAGTCACCTATCCAGCAAAACTGAGTATAATCCTTCAGGAGGAAAAATGGATATTCAATGAAATAGAGGGCTTTCAAGCATTCTGGATGAAAAGACCAGAGCTGAATAGAAAATTTGACAGAGGGCACAGGGTGAGTTGAATATGAAGGGAAAATATCTAAAAAATAAAATTAAGAGGTGAGAGAGGAACATACTGGGAGAAAGAGAAAGGGAGAGGTAGAATGGGGTAAATTATCTCACATAAAAGTGGCAATAAAAATGTTTACATTGGAGGGAAAGAGGGGGGAAGTGAAAGGGAATGAGTGAACCTTATTGTCCTAGGATTTTGCTTAAGGAGGGAATAACATACACACTCAATTGGGTATGAAAATCTCTCTTACCCTATAGGAAAGCAAGGGGGAAGGGGATAAGAGAGGGGAGGATGATAGAAGGGAGTGCAAATTAGGGGAGTGGGTAATCGGAAGCAAACCCATTTGAAAAGGGACAGAGTCAAAGGAAAGAATAGGAACAAATGAGGGGTGGGATAGGATGGGGGGAAATATAGTTAGTCTTTCATAACATGATTATTATGGAAGTGTTTTGCATCACTTCACATGTATAACCTATATTGAATTGCTTGCCCTCTCAATGAGAGTGGGTAGGGAGGGAAGAAGAGAGAGAATCTGAAACCCAAAGTTTTAAAAACAAATGTTAAAAATTGTTTTTACATGCAATTGGGAAATAAGCTATATAGGCAATGGGGTATAGAAATCTAGCTTGCCCTGTAAGAAGGTAGGGGGAAGGGGATAATGAGGGGTGATAGAAGGGAATGCAGACTGAGGGAAGGGGTAATCAGAATGTATGCCATCTTGGGGTGGGGGGAGGGGAGAGATGGGGAGAAAATTTGGTACTCAAAATCTTGTGGAAATGAATTTTGAAAACTAAAAATAAATAAATTAATTAATTAAAAGAAAAAAAAAGAAGCACTTAGCAAAGTACTTGGAACTATATGAATGCTTCTCTCCTTCTCTCTCCCTGTGCCCTACTCAGCATGTATGTTTTTAAAATCTAATTATTTATTTATTTTTGCCCATTAGAATACAAGATCCTTGATGTTAAGGACTGCTATGGTCTTCCTTTCCATCTCCAGCACTTAATACATTACTTGCCACATAGTGAGTATTTAAGAAATGTCAGTTGACAGTTTGACCAAATACCTACCGAACAGGTCTAGAGTTTTCTCAGTTTTCCAAATCCAATTTTCTTCTGCTTTCCCATCTATATTAGAGGACAAGGGAAGTATTCAGAGGTTAAGCTAAATCCTGTGGGTTAGTTCATTATTTCCATGGGGATTAAAGGTGCATAGCATTGTATAGAATGGAACCAAAGGTCATTTAATCCATGCCATTTACTGAAGCCCACAGAATTCAAAGCTAACAATATTAAGAGCTATATGGAAGGAGTCTGGACCTAGTTGTCAATGAAGATCATACAAAAAAAATGTTAGAAACCATGTCATAAATTACTGTAGGATATAAACATTTAGCAGCTATTGACCAAGATCTAACCAGGCTGGGTAGTTAGAATTATATATTAACTTCTAAAATCCTTCTTGAGCTCTTCCAAGTATGCTTTTTGGGCTTGTGACCAATTCATATTCCCTTTTCAGGTTTCAGATATGGGTATAGTGTCAGTGCTGTCCTCTTCTGAATTTGTATTTTGATCTTCCCTGTCCCCGTAGTAAGAATCTATGGCTTTTGTTTTTTTAAGTTTTATTTTTCTTTTTGCTCATTGTGATGGCCTTTTTCCTGGCTTTTAAAGTGGTTCTCTTCTTCTCGGTCACAGGAGGCTCTGTCCCATGCTTTTTGTGCTGGGAACTAGGGGCCAGGTTACAGGCTTTGTATGCTGTGGCTTCTGCTTCTGGAAGCTGGAAGCTATATAATGCTGTAACTTACCTGGTGCTGAGGTGGAGCTGCCTGGTGTTTGCTGAGGCCAGATGAGGCCTTTCTGCGTTTCCCCAGGGTTACACTGAAGCTTGAGGAATGGGGTGTGAGTGAGGGGTGGTCAGGCTTCTGGAAGTCTCCTCTTCCCCTAGGGCTGCACTAGAACATGTGCAGGTTCAGCTGCTACTGGATACCTATCTGCGCTGGTGACTGCCAATTCCTCTGGCTGTGTGAAGGCTATGGGGGACCTGCTGTTGGTGCTTTCTGGCCCTATTACTCTGGGGCTCAGCATCTTCCCCTTGTCTGCTGAGGTGGAGCTTGCTGCTGTCTTGCTGGGACATCTCCCATCTTTTACTGATTCCCTTCAGCCCCAGCAAGAGGGACATTTCCTGTTAATCTCCCTAACCTCTGAAGCTAAAAAACTGCTGCATACCATCTTTCTGCTGGCTTCAGTGTTCCAGGATTTTCCCTGGGGCAATAGTTTCTGGGTTTTTCAAGGTCAGTAAGGGAGAGTGAAAGCAACTGACTACTTACTCTGCCATCTTGGCCTAGAATTATACATTAAAGTCTTGATATCCTTCACGGACTAACAAATGACAAATGCCTTTCCTATAAACATAAATCTCAAGGTATCCTTGACCTCTCACCCTACACAGTACCCTGGAAGGACAGCATTACCACTGACTAAACTATATCCCACAATCACCTAGACATATTATGTATGCATAAACATGTAAGAACAACACTTTAATAGAGGGCAACACACCATGAACTCACGATCTGCAAGCTACATGGAATAAAAAGCACAGAAACTTAATAGTGGAAATTAAAAGCATGTGGGAATATCTGGAGGTATGTATAATTCCCACAGTCCTATACTGTACTAGTGTTGTAGGTGGATCAGTGGATAGAGTGTTGGAGTTGGAGACAAGAAGACCCAAATTCAAATATTGCTTCAGTAATCCATTAGCTGCGTGACACATGGCAAGTCACATGCCCTTTTTCAGCCTCAGTTTCTTCATTTGTAAAATGAGGATAATAACAGGTAGATTGTGAGGATAAAAGAAACTAATATGTCAATCACTTTTGTGACCTTGAGAACTGTACAAATATTAGCTACTTTTATTATGGCCAGGTGAGAATGTGAGTAGGACAGAGGATAAGCTTATAACTCAATACTTTAATTCAATTAGAAAAAGTAATTATTTTGTCCACCTTCAGAACATTAAATAGAAAGGATTAATAGTGGGATAGTGATGTGCCTCATGACTATTTCTATCTGAACTCATTAAAACCAGATGAGAAAAATAAGAGTAACAATTTACAAGCAGGATCATTCATATTTTAATCACTCTTAAGAGTTTACAAATTAGTCTTATCTCCAAATTATGTTATATAAGTTGTGTATTATTTTTCTTTCCATTTTACAAATTAGGAAACTGAGTTTCAGCAAGATTAAGAGAATTTGCAGAAGATTGAATTACTAGTCAATGGCTTTGAAATGGGTTGGTAAGACAAAAGAAAGGGTAGTGAGATGCTGTAATCTATGTCTTGGGGTCATAGAGGGAAAGGAGAGTTTTGGAGGGCATGAATGGTAGAGGCTGGTGGAAGGAAGGCAGTGTCCCAGGTGAAAAGCAGCCTTGCTCCTGTACTGATTGTGTCATTTGACCAACTGAGGGAGACTCACTCTTTGAAGACTGCAAGTGTGACTGATTTCTGATAGGGGACACCCAGGGAAGAAGTGCTGAATATGTTCAGACTGTGGAGATGATAGGACTGCCCCCATCATCCAGGTGTATCACATTCACTCTATCACCCAAACTCATCCCTGCTGCTGAAAACCTTTATCGATAGGCTTGTCTTTCTGCTGGGGAAGGGATCAGCACTGGATAGAGCTCAGTCTGTGCAGATGGAGACCCCGGCTCAGCTCCTTTTTTTTTTTTTCTGCTCCTCTGGCTCCAGGTGAGAAAAGAGAATGTGGGGAGGTGATTGTGGAAAAGGGCAAGAGGCTGGGAGATGCCCCTTGCAATTTGAGCTTTGCTGCATTCACTGGCTCAGTGAGAACAGTCTTTGAGGGATGATGCAGGACTTAGAAGAAGCAGACTTTGGGTAGAATTCATCAATTTATGTGATCAGGGATTAAAGGGAGAGTTGGAGAAAGAGAGTAAGCAATATTGATTCTATAATTGCAAATGTCTCTTGATTAATTTCAGGTTCACAAGGGGAAGTTGTTGTGACCCAGTCCCCAGCCTCCCTGTCTATAGTCTGGGAGACACAGTCATTAGCTGCAAGACCAGTCAGGGCCTCTTTCACTGCAATGGGAACACTTACATTGGTACCAACAGAAACCAGGAAAACCTTTTAAACCCTTGATTCCAATCTGTTCTCTGGGGTTTTTCTCAATTCATGGAAGTGGGTCTGGGTCAGATTTCACCCTCTCAATCAGCAGGCTAAAGCCTGAGGATGTTGCAGAGTACTACTGTGGGAAAGACGCTTAGTAGCCTTCCCTACAGTGCTCTAACCCTGTACAAAAACCTCCCCATAGCATTTAGCCCTGAGCTCAGGGTAATAACTACTCTTCCCTGAGACCTAGACTTAGAGTAGCTGCTGTTCTAAGTTCAAGACAGGACTCTTAGATCCCATTACTATTACTTACCCCATTGCTCAAGAAGCAGCATGCCATGATGGAAATAGCCCTTGACCAGCAAATTCTCCTATTCTATAAGCTGAAACAACATTTTATTCCTAAACTTTGTCGCAGAGTGAAATTTTCCTATTTCTATATTCCAGTATCCATCACTTCAAAATGTCTTTTGTTAGAAGCATGCTCAAGATGAATTTTCAGGTTTGCTTTCTCTTTCTAAGCAGAAATGCATAGATTTAAAATAATGTTAATTGAATAAAAACCATTTCTGGAAGACTTGTGCCTGAAATATAGAGTATGGTATTAATATTTTTCTTTCACGGAACCAGTGCTCAGCTCACTGCTCCCCACCTTTTCTATGAGAATAGTATGAGAAACTTAACTCAATGCTTTTTTGAATTCTAGGTAAATTCTGTAATGTGGCATTTCACTTAATCTGTCAGTTTAGTGACTATGTTAGAAAGGAAAAAACATTACTCTGGCGTGTCATGTTTATGTCCATGTCCTGATTAATTTTATGGACAAAACATCCCTTTCTAGCTGCTCATTGTCTTACCCAGAACTACCTCACCAACTATAACCCTTGAGCTAGTTGGCAGCTCACCTCAATGTCTGTGCTCAAAGTGTCCCAATGTCACTTTCCAAAAGTATCAGTCCCTATTCAGGCCTCACATCCCAGGGACACAAAGCTTCCATTGCTCTTCATTGATATGTCTGCACAAATTGGAAGGCCAGCTAAGCAGGACATGATGCCAATGCCATCTGTCAGGGAGGAAGCTCCACATGCTTTTTGTTATTACTAGGGCTAGGCCTAAGGACAGTTTAAAGTCCAGAGCAAATCATAAGATCATGGATTTAGAGCTCAAGAGGTCCTTACATGTCAAAAAATCCAACCTCTTCCTCACATTTTGCAATGTTGTTGTTATTGTATAAATTATTCTTCTGCTTTTGCTCATGGCAGTCTGAATCAGTTCACAAATTCTTCCCAAGTCTCTCTGAAACTGTGCCTATGACTTCTGATACCGTAGTATTCCATCACTTTCATATATGACTATTTGTCTAGGTATTCCTTAATTTATGGAAAGTTCTAAAAATTTAGGTTTTTTTTCACCTGGCTATTAGTACGAAAGGCTTCCTTGAACCTCATGTTTTGCCAGAACAGTCACCTGACTCTTAAGAGAGTAACCATCTAGATCCTTCAGAAAATTCTCTCCTCTCCTTTACCTTTTTCTTGCCTCTGACAAGTAAGGCTATAGCTCATCACATCTACTTTCACTTATATTGCTCTTCTACCTCCCACTGAACTCTGCTCATTAAAGAGATATAATTACTAAAAAGAGCTGTAGCCAATTTGAGGCTTCTTTTCTGCTGAGGCAAGTCTTAAGCCGAAGATATTTCCCTGACAATGTTACAGGATTCTTGTAAGGATCAAATGAAAGAATGCATGTGAAAATGTTTTGTGTCTATTACACATCATATAAAACTGAGCTGTCATGATTTTTTTTTCTGAAAAAGATATATGGTAGTCTGGTTGACAAGTTTGCAATGTTCTGCATTGCCCCTTGCTTCCCTATGATCAACAAAGTGATGATATATCAGCCAGAGTTTCTCTAAGGAGGCTGGGCTAGGTCCAGCCCTGGATTGGAAAACCCTCAAAGGCCGAGATTGATTATTTACAGGTTGCTAAGGAATTAGGATCCATCATTGTACTGATGCTAATCCTGAGCAGAAAAAGAGAAGAGGGGTGAACTTCCATTGTTCATTCTATATGCAGCCCCAAGGTACCTGAGTCAATGGAATTGACCTTGGTGTAGAGTTGCCATTCATGCCATACATTCTGACCTTTCATTTCCAACGCTCTAGAAGACTGTATCCCTTGTCAGGAGAGTCTGGCTAGTCTGCTGCTGCTCAGAATGCTGCCTTTGGGAATAGGGTAAGGAGGGAAAAAAGAGACAAGATGCAGAAGGAGCTTTTGAAAAAATATGGCCTTCCTTCAGGCTTAAAAGTCTTAAAAACATAGCAATAAATGAATCTTTCTTTCATGTAGTAAACCGTATCTATCTAAAACCAAGAGCCCACATTCTATGTAATGGAGAAACACTAAATCTTTCCAGTAAACAGTGAGGAAAGGCAAGGATGTCCATTATCATGGCTGCAATTTGATATACTTCTAGAAATCCTAACTATAGCAATGAGACAAGAAAACTGAGGGAATAACCAGGGAAAATGTAGGCAAAATTATCTTTGTTGATGATGAGATGGCTTACTTAGAGAATCCTAGACATAGAAGGACAAAATCAATTAAAACAATTAATAATATGAGCAAGACCACAGGATCCTAGATGTAGAGCTGGCAGGGAACTTTGAGGCTATAGCACAGAATTCTCTTATTTTGTAGGTAAGGAAACTGAGTCATTAGAGAGGTTCAGTGACTTTTTGAGGAATTGAGCAAGTTTAGCCTAGAGAATAGAACAGTGTGTGGTGGTGGGAGAGCAGGGAACATGACAGCTGTCTTTAAATAATTCACAAAATTAAAGAGTTTCAGAGTGGAAAGGGGCCCCAGAGACCATTTTTTTCTACCCCATTCTTGAATAAGAATTTTTTTTTTTTTTACAATTTACCAGTACATGGTCACCAAACTCTGCCTAAAATATTCATTTAAGAACTCAGTGTCTCCAATTCCATTCAACTTTTGGATAGATCTAATTGTTAGGAATTGTTCTTGGAATCAAGCCCAAAGTTTCTTCTTATCGATTTAAATGTCTTGTTCCTAGTTCTGCCTTCCAGGAGAAGAACAAGCCCGAATCCTATTTCAAATGAAAGCCCAGTGAAGATAGCTATCATATCTGGCAATGAGGTAACATAGTGCAAAGTGTACTGGACTCAGTCAGGAAGACCCGTGATATCTAGCCTCTGATAGTAGCTTTATGACACTGGGCAAGTCAATTAACTTCTGACTATTCCTGGAAAAGATACTGGAGTGGTTTGTCATTTTCTTTTCTAGTTCATTTTATAGATTAGGAAACTGAGGCAAACAAGGTTAAGGGACTTGCTCAGGGTCATACAGTAAGTATCTAAGGTTAGATTTGAACTCAGGTTTTCCTGATTCCAGGCCAGTGGTCTCTCTATTGTGCCACTTAACTATCTTTACTGTTTACTATGTGCCAAACACTGCAAAGTGTTGGAAATATAAATACAGATTCAAAGACAGTTCATACCCTCAAGGAGCTTCCATTCTAATGTGGTGAGACAGCACTCATAGGGGAATGGTGACCCAGGTGGAGCACTTTGGTTTGGAAAACTGGGATGGTATGTGGGGTTATTGGGTGTCCACCTGAACGTTTGGTTAAAGGAGGCAAACAAGCTAGGTGATATGTAAATTCATACTGTTTATTCCCTTAAAGCTAGCAGCATACATACATGTATGGAGCCAGACAAAATCTGGCTGCCT
>CM053625.1:332850151-332883693 GCA_028646595.1 Phalanger gymnotis
CACACACACACACACACACACACACACACACACACACACACACACTCCTTCTTTTGGCTTTATTTTTCATCCCCAAACTTTCCCTTTCCTCTCCAGTTGAGGTAACAAGATCCAAGGCTGCGTTTGTCCTTCTTTCTCCAAGAGGACCACAACATCAGGGAAATGATGACAAGACTTGCAGTTGACTTGGATTTGAGTGAGGGAAGGCTGTGCAAGGACACCAGCCTCACATCCTCCTCCAGAGCCATCTGGCTCCAGTGGCCTGATAATCATCAGGAGGACTGGAGATGGCCCAAGATGCAATGGGAGACCCTAGCCCTTTTAGGCTAAGATCTTTTGAAGTTCTCAGTTTGAGCAAGGTCACACCCATTCAGTGAATAGACTTTAGAAGTTAATCAAGGGATGGCCCCTTTAATCAAAACTCAAAAAAAAAAAATCAAATTGGGAGGGGAAGACCTATTGGGTATTTACATTCATTCTGTGCTAGGAGGGCAGGGACCTATAATCCAATCTATGAGCTCCAGAGTGAATTGGGTTTAAGGCTTGTTTTTTGAGGAAGAAATCTAGCCAGTAAACTTGAAGTTAAGGAGGTTGCCTTCAGCCATTGACATATACCTTCCTCTGGGCAGACCAAGGAGAGGAGAGGAGAGGAGAGGAGAGAAGAGAGGAAGGGAGGGGAGGGGGGGGAGGGGAGGAGAAGAAAGGGGAGGGGAAGGGAGGAGAGGAGAGGGGAGGGGAGGGGAGGGAAGGGGTGGGGAGGTTACTCACAGGCTGTGTTAGTCTTTCATTCTTGTTCTCAAAGAGTACCATGACAACAGGGAAATGATGACATGACTTGCAGTTGACTTTGATTTGAATGAGGGAGTGCTGTGCAAGGTCACCAACCTCACTTTCTCCTCCAGAGCCATCTGGCTCCAGCAGCCTGATATTTATCAGGACAACTGGAGGTGGCCCAGGATGCATTGAGAGAGCATCAACCTCAAACTTTCCCTTTCCTCTCCAGTTGAGGTAAGAAGAACCAGGGTGATATCCCACTCTGCTCCAGTACCAGGAAGATGTGTAAGGCTCTACACCCCAGCCCAGCAACTTTTTCAGCCTTTGAGCTCCTCCCTGTCCAGCCCTGACCATCACCAGATAAGTTCCAGGAGGGTGGGGACTGTCTTTACTTCTATTAAAAACAAAGCCAGAAGGATCATTAAAGATTCTGTGCTGCAGTATTGAGCTTCCTCCTCCCCCAACAGCAATCCCACCTTTAGTCCTTCATTGACCTCTTCCCTGATTTCCTGCTATCCTTGTACCCCAGGACCAACATGTCCTGCTTTCTGCACATCTCCCCTTCCCATTAGAACCTGGGTTTTGAGGGGTGAAGAGGGACATAGTGGAACCTCCCAGTGGATAGATTTCAGTTGCTTAATCAGGGCACAGCTAAACTTCTCAACTTGGAGGCAGATGTGAAGGTTTATATAAGTGGGTAGAGAAGGTTTATAACATGTGCTGTGGCATATGACTTGGGACCCAGGTGTCCTGATGTCCTGCCCTCAGCTCTCATTAAGATCCAGCTGTCTTCCAGAAAGAGAATATCTCTTGGGAAATTAAAACAAGGCAGAGGGAAATGCCCCCTCAGTGCTATGATTGGGGTATGGAACTTCAAGGATAGAGATGGGACAAGGTGGTAAATGTCTTCAATTTGGAGGAGAGTTAAGTGGAAGTGGGCAATTCTGGAGCCCAGGTTATAAAGAAGAAAGAGGTAGCTGAGGGGGAAGGGGATCCAGGGAGAAGAATGGTAGTGAGAGCCAGGAGAGATGTAGGATGGACATATTGTTGTGGGGAAGAAAATGAGTGTGGCAGGAGGAGAGCTGGAAGACTAGGAGATTGTGCTGAGGAGGTTTGGAGTTTCAGAGCAGAGTAAGGGATGGAGGGAGAGAGGTGGTAGAGCAATGGGGGAGGGGAGCTCTTTCAGATGATTAAGCTGGTGGGTGGTAGCCCTTGTGGACTTCTGTCCCTGGAGTAAAGCTTGGAAGCTTGGGAGGAGGACAGGGGAGAAGAGAGGTCATTCTAGAAGGCTGGAGGGCAGGGCAGGGCGGGACTCAGGATTAGGAGGCACTAGCCTGAGCAGGTTGGCTGGAAGCAGAAGCAGTAGGAGCTGAGAGATCTCTGCCTTCAGTGAGCCAACTCCGCACATGGAGGTGCCAGGTAGATCTTAATGAGGGCCCCTCGCCATACCTCCTTTCTGCTGGCTGCCATTTCCATTGGACCTCTTCTTCCCCCTCTAACCTCTAGGTGAATGTCATTCAGCTTTGCTAATAGCAGGCCTTCCTCCAAGTCCTGGCTCCCAGAATTGCCCCTGCTACTTGTCCTGGCTCCCTGCCACATATTAAAGGTCCTACGGTGCCATCCCCTGTTTTAGTGTGGGGTCACAGTTGCCTGACCTACATGTCTAACCCGTAGTATCTGATGGAGGAGGAGCTCTGGGTCTGGAGTCATTTAGGTTCTTACTGGTCTCATTCCATCCAGGGTCCCAAGTTCCTTTTGTCTCTTGGGTCTCACTAGGAGTATGACAGAGGGGCATGAGGCCAAAGGGAAGGAGTCAGAGTGGGTGGCAAGTCCTCTTCCTGTCCAGGCCAAGCTCATTTCTAATCCTGACTCTTCCTGGTGTCCTCAGATGTTGGTAGGGGTCTCTCCCCTGAGGGCAGGGCCAGGTAATTCCTCTGAGACCTCACCTTCTATAATTTGGAGCAGCTCAGCATCCAGCCTAGGAAGAAAATGCATAAACAAAGTCTTCCTCTTCTGCCATCTTTGTCTTGACCCTCCCCAGCTCAGTCTGCAGAAGACCAAAGTTTGAAGCCAGAGAGAATGCCCCCTAGCACCCAGAAATCATCATCCCAGGTAAGGTCATTCCATCACAGAGCAGACCAGCACCAGCAAAGATGGAATCCAAGGGAGCTTTATCCTGTTAGATATAGGTTGGCCTTTGCAATGCTGTCAGCAGAGCAGAAATTGTCCTTCTGCTCATTTCCTTTTGCTTCAGACCACACATATCTTCCCAGGTCTCTCTGAATCCCTCTCATTTACCATTTCTTAGTTCAAGTCAACAAACATTTAGGAAGTGACTGTACTGTGCCAAGCACTGTGCTAACCTACTGGGGATACAAAGAAAGGTTAAAAAAAAATAATAGCCCCTGCCCTCCGTGAGCTCACAGTCTAATAGTAAGAAAACATCTTGTCAGCTATGTCTAAACCAGCTCTCTACAGTATGGTTGAGAGGCACCCAGAGAAGGAAGGCTCTAGCACTTTCATAATCTGGAAAAGCTTGTTTTCAGAGGTGAGATTTTAGCCGAGATGTGAAGGAAGCCAGGAGGCCCAGGTGAAGCGAGAGGACATTCCAAGCTTGAGAGACAGCCATTGGAAAGGCACAGACCAAGGAGGGTCTTGGTCAAGGCTCAGCCAGGTCTCTGGGTCAGAGAGAAGAAGAGGACCAAGTTGTAAAGAAGAATGGGGGTTAAGGGGCTGGTTTTATGGTGTCTGCTATGTCCCAGGAGCCATACAAATATTATCTCATTTGATCCTGTTCTGAGAATTTCTTCAGGGTCTTTGTAAGGGACAGCTAGAATAAGGGAGCATAGATTACAGACAGACAGTAAACTGTGGTTTATTCACTCAATAGTGTGACACACTCCAGGAGTGGGTGACAAATGTGTGTGTCTCAGAGTTCCACAGAGGACATAGAGACAGTCTCTCCTTGTGAGCTACATGACCCACTTTAGGTAGGATCCATGAGTTCTTGTAGGCAGGCTTACAAAGAAGTTTTCAGTAAGATCAGGTTAGAGGACACAGAGACAGGGAAAGGTGTTCATATGTGTGTGTGTGTACATATACCCATGTATATACATATGTACATATACATGTATATTTATAAATATTTAATGGTATTTTTCCTCAATCATATATCAATACTATTTTCGCCATTTTATTTTATACAATTTTCAGTTCCAAATGTTTCTGTCTCTCTCCGTGACTTCCCTTCTTCCTAAAATGATATAGGTCATACATGTGCTATCATGTAAAACATATTTCCATATTAATCACAGTTGTGAAAGAAGAAATAGATCAAAAGGAAAAAAAACAGAAAAAAGAATAAAATAAGTGGTGAAAGAAGTATCTTTCAAGTGGCACTCAGAGTTCATAGGTTCTCTATCTGGCTAGGGGTAGGATTTTCCTTCTGAAGTCCTTTGTAATTATGTTGGATCATTGTGTTGCTGAGAAGAGCTGAGTCATTCGTAGATCATCACACAATGTTGCTGAAATTTTGTACAATGTTTTCCTGGTTGTGCTCATTTCATTTTGCATCAGTATGCACAAATCTTTCCAGGTTTTTCTGAAATCTGTCTGTTTATTGTTTACAATACAATATTCCATTACATTCATATGCCACAGCTTGTTCAGCCAATTGATGGATATCTCAGTTTCCACCATTTTGCCAGCCGCATAAAGGGCTGCTATAAAGATTTTGGCACATGTGTGTCTTTTTCCCTTTTTTTATGACCTCTTTGGAACACAGACCCAGTAGTGGTATTGCTGGATCAAAGGGTATGCACAGGTTGTTTACTTTTGGGAATAGTTCCAAATTGTTCTCCAGATGGTTTGGATCAGTTCACAATCCCACCAACAGTGTATTAGTATCCCAATTTTCCCACATCCTCTTCAACATGTATCATTTTTCTTTTTTGTTATATTAGCCAATCTGATAGGTGTGAGGTGGTCCCTCAGAGATGTTTTTATTTGTGTTTCGTTAAGCAAAAGTGATTTCAATCACTTCTTCATGTGCCTCTAGATAACTTTAATTTCTTAATCTGAAAACTGTGTGTATCTTTTGACCATGGTCCAATAGGGGAACAATTTAGATATTAAATTTGACTCACCTTTCTATATATTGGAGAAATGAGGTCTTTGTCAGAGACACTTGCTGTAAAGATTGTTTTAAATCTTTCTGCTGTCGCTGAAAGGTATATTTTTAGCAAAAGGTAAAAATGTGAATTTAGAGTTAGAGTTAGAAAGGTCTGTTACAAAGGTCTTTAGCATAGCTGCTTATACCAGGCAAAGACAGTGGCGGCTCCTTGATTAGTCAGGTGGTTAATCAGCATTTGCAAAGCCCTTTGTGCCTTCTTAGACTGAATGACAGGACGGGAAGTGAGTCCTACGAGTATTATCAAAGAGATTGGGGGAAGGGAGGTACTCAAAGGGGTATTCTGTACACTGATACATGTACAGTTGAATGGAGTCAGTTATGTTTTCTCAAAAATTCACTTTTGAAAACCATTACCCACTTGTTATATGAAAGCCTTGGTGGTAAGACTTGGGGGACATGAGCAGAAAAAATGTGATCGTACTTCCCAGAGTTAAAGGAGAAAGAGATGGGGAGTGGGGCATAAAGATAATCAGAAAGCAGCAGTCAGGGGACAAGGGTTGGGCTGGTTGAGAGATCTCCCCAGTCAGATTAGTCAGGCCTCAGGGTCAGTACTAGAGAACTGAGTGAAGCAGGAATCATGGCACGAAGGTGACATCAAAGACAACTTGTTGTGCTTAGAAGACTAGTCAATTAGAATACATGTAGGCCATCTGACCTCTTTCACCTCCAGGCTCAGACTTAACTAGGACAGGCTAGCCCAGCCCTGGATTTCTAGGATACAGTTATCTCAACTAAAAGGGTTACTTCTTCCAACCAGGGGGTCTGACAGGAAGAGTCCAAGGCAGAGCTTGCCTAGAAAGGTAGGTCATGTGGAAAGCAGAAGAAGCCCCATGAAGCTCAATGGGCTAAGACTTATCTGGGAGGGCCCAAGAGGCCCTCTCTACCTCAGTCCTGAGGCCCCAGGATCATCCTCTTCCTCCATTCAACACTTATGGCCAGAAACTTCTGCCCCTGCCTTCTTCTCTGACCCCATTCCTCGTCTCCATCAGCTGCAATGCCATGGCCAGGGGAATGACCCCTGTTCTGCTTTGACCTTGTCCTGGTCCACCAACTTCCATCCCAGGGATCAAAATCTACCTGGGCTAAAATGGAAAAGATTGATTCCCTCTGAGAGCTCCTCCTCCCTCATCTGTTCATCCCCTCCCACTCTCCCTCCTTCATGCTACTGTGGGACTCAGACTCTTCACCTTCTGAGTAAAAAGACTGCCACAATAAAGTTTTGGCAGTAGATTAATCCAAAGGAGTGGGACCTACATTTTGAGGTCTCAGCAGGAAATGGCTCTAGGGAAAATTGAGATTTCGCATGATGTACCATTTGTAACTACAAATACAGTATTTATAAAACTGAGTTTGTCCTAGATGAAATTTGTATGTAGTCTCATACTTGTGATGTTTGATCTTTTGATCTTTTATAGGGAGATCATTCCTAATCCCATTAAAGTTTGACATTGAGGCAATATATGTTTAGAAATTATAAAGACAAGAATTAAAAGGATCACTGAATCAAAATGACTTTTACAGTTTCTGAATGCAATCAATGTAGAGTGTCAAGTTCATAAATGGATAAAGTGATTTTCTATGTAAGATAATTCAGAAATGCATTCAACTGAATTAACGTTATTCAATCGACAACAAGTTTATACAATTTATATTATTATTATGCTTCCAATGTTTCTTTTATTGCAATTTTTTCTAATTTGAAAAATAATTCCTAGAGGCTGATCCAATTATTCTCAGCAAATTGACTCCTCTTTTGAATTAGATGCTGCTAACTCATGAATTAAGTTGATAGAGCATGTGTCTACAATGTTTAAAAACTTTTGTGTACAATTAGGTATATTTTGCTTCAAAATCAATAATAGTAATAAGAAGAAGAACTTTGTGTTTGGGCAAACTAAGAAGGAGCTTGTAAATTCTCTTTATCTGGGAAGTTCTTGAGGGACTCAGCAGGTAGGTACCTTGGAACGTTCTTTTGGGCAAGGCCATAAAATCTTATCAGCCTTTGAAAAGAAGTTGCCTAAAGAAAGGAATGAAGTAGTTTAGGAAAATTATAACATTCCACCTGGAATTTCATGTATGGCAGATACATGTTTGAGCCATCTCAGTCTTAGCCCAGCCTTGATTCAAATTGGGACCCCTTTCTTGAATACAATTTATATTGTCACATCTTATAATGCAGAAAATAAGAAAATGGCACCAATCCCCATGATCTTGGAACTCATTCATTGCGCCAAGTGCTGGGGGTGCAAAGTGGGGTAAACAATTCCTGCACTCAAAGAGCTCACTTTATAAACTAAACCCATTGGTTTAGTCACATCAACAGGTCAACAAGCTTTATTAAGCATCTGGTATGAAACAAGCAACTTATAGGCTCTTGAGATGCCACGAATGGAAAAAGAAAACAGCAGGCATTTTGCAAATAACTACGTACATACATACACATATACAAACTTAGAAACCAGGATATACGGTAGATAGAATTCTGAGCCTGGATTCAGGGAAACGTGAGTTCAAATGTGGCCTCAGACACTTCCTAGAGAGTTGGTCCTGATTTTCTCTACTGTGAAATGGTAGCAGTGGGACCTGCCTACATAAGTGAGCTTTAGGATAAGATGAGATAATATTTGTAAAGTGCTTGTGGCTGACACAGAGTAGACACCTAAGAAATTTTTTGTTTCCTTACATACAAAATATGTATAAGGCAAATTGCAGGAAATCAAAGGGAGAAAGATCAAGAAAGGCTTCGTAGAAAATGATGGGTTGTCAAGAGTGTTGATTGAGGAAGAGAGGTCAAATAGGATTAGGGGTGAGAAAAGACCAACAAGTGTGGCAATCAAAGAGTTCAGTGATTACTTTGGAGTGAGCACTTGTAGGAGAGTGAAGAGGAAAGCAATTTGTAAAAGGTTACAGAATAAGTGGGGGGCAGAGAGGTGGCTCAGGGGATAGAGCCTTGTGCATGGAATCAGGAAGACTCATCTTCGTAATTTCAAATCCAGCCTCAGACACTAGCTGTGAGATCCTGAGCAAGTCACTTAACTTTGTTGGCCTCAGTTTCCTCATCTGTAAAATGAGCTGGAGAAGGAAATGGCAAACCATTCCAGTATGTGTGCCAAGAAAACTAAAAATGAGGTCTTGAAGAGTCATACAGAAATCAAAATGGAGGAGAGAAACCACTGTAAGATGACATGAAAAGGTTTTCAGAAGAAGAGATTACAAGGGTTTTTTTTGGGGGGGGGTATCTATTAACCATGAGACTTATAGCTGCTAATAAAGTAGATCAGACTGACCTCCTCAGTTAGGTCAGTGACCCAAATGGTACAGAAAAATACCCATTTATATCGAGACATAGAAGGTGGAGTGTTTGGGAAGACTTAGAGCTAGCTCCTTGGGGGAAAGTGGGTTGGCCTTCAAGTGTGGTTGATAGCTCCTCTAGGACAATTAAGGAATGTTAATTGTGTTCTGAGCCTCAATTGCCTCTAGTAATCTTGGGTAGAAAAATCAAAACCACCCAGTCAGGATCACCCAGCTAGCTGTTCTTTTGGGGAAACCAAACTACCTGTTTTTTTTACAAGGAGAGACGAGGGCTGAGAATTGTCTTTTGGAGAAGTGCTCAGCCTAAACTCATTTCTGTTCACAGGTAAATGAAACGGGTCCCAGGTAAAACTGGTTAGCAAACAAGTGGAATGGGGAAATGTTGGAGTGATTATATGATAATATTATATAACGCCTTTAGTTCTAACTGGGAGAGGCCACACTTTTGAGCTTAACTGAGAAATGCGGCTTGACAAAATTGGGATTAGTGCCCATCTCCGAGTCGAATCAATTATTTAATGCTACAGCAGCATTTTAGTTTTTCTCACTATTCACTCCATTATGCCCATTACAACATTCCTATTCACCTCCTTTAGCCTAAATTAATTCAACACTTAATTCCTAGCCCTTACCAGCCAACAGGATGCCTTTACCCTTTGCTTAAATATGTGAGCTATGGTTTAATGCTTGGGCAGGAGTTTCTCTTTCTCTTCTATCAGTTCACATATTGCCATCTATCTTGAACTTTCCAAGCTTCTAGAGCAGCAGTTGGGAACCTATAGCCTCCTTATTTGTCCTCTGCTCGCCTTGTCAAACACAAAGGCCATCCAACAGTTGAGTAGTTCTTGTTCCTCAAATGAAAGGAATTGCAAGGTGGGAGAGCTGCCTGTGGAGACTAATTGGAGACATTGCATCCAGTGGGAAGAAATTTTTCAATAAACAGTTATGAAGTGCCTGCTAAGTGTAGGGCACTGTGCCTAGTAGAGGTCATGCAAAAAGAACCAAAAAGCAGCATCTGCCCTCAGGGAGCTCACAGTCTAATGAGGATGACAACAAGCACACAAATATGTACACACAAGCTACAGACTGCTATACAGGATATAATGAAAAGGAGGAAGGCACTAGGATGAAGAGGAGTTGAGAAAGGCTTCCTATACTACAGCAGGTGGGATTTTAGTTGAGACTTGAAGGAACCTGGGAGGACAAAATGAGAAGGCAGAGAATTCCAGCCATTTTGGAGAGCCAGAGAAAATGCCCTCAGCTTAGAGATGGAATGTCTTCTTCCTGGCATAACAAGGAAACCAGTGTCATTGGATCCAAGAGTAGGTAACAGGAAGTAGGGTTTAAGAAGACTGAAGAAGTTGGTGATGGCTGGGTCATGGTGAGCTGTCAAAGCAAAAGAAAAAGCAAGATCCTCAGATGAGAGTGTTTGGGTAGTCACTGGTCAATAAGTATTTATTAAACCCCTAATATGTGCCAGGCACTGTGTTAAGGCCTGAGAATTCAAATAGAAAGGGAGATTGTCCTGTCCACATGGAATTTACACTTTTAAGGGGAAGACAACACACCAAAGGAAGAGATTTTGGGCAAAAGATGCCGGGCAGTGGGACACAGTAGCAAAGTCTGTCAGAAATAGTGCAGCCAGATGCAAAATATAGAGATGTGTGAGCTGACCCTCTCCTTAAGTGGAGGTTTGGAGTACATGAGCTCTCCCCAAGGTGGGGAAGAGAGAATGTGGGAGGATGCAGAAGGAAAGAGATATGGAAGTGCTTCTGTTAAGAACAAGATAGGGATGCAGCAGATTATGGTTAACCCTTCCACATCACAACTTTCTCCATGGCAGTTTCAATGTAGAGTAGTTCAGCATAAGAAATTAAGTGGGAATTTTGTGGAAACCGCAGATGACACCCAAAGTCCAGCAGATGACACAGAGCTATGACCAAATCCTTAATCCAAATTTGAAGGTACTGTAAACAGCCCATAAAAGAAAATGAACATATTCAGACTTCTTCTCTGGTACTGAAGGAGGGCCAAAACATTTTACGAAGATGTTCCAGATTGCCAGGGTACTGTGCCTCAGCCCCATTATGTAGAATTACATATATATGTATTTATGAATGTATGTATGTATGTGTGTATGTATGTATGTATGTATGTATGAATGTATATATGTAAGTATGAATGTATGTATATATGCATTGTCGACCTGAAAATTTGGTTAAAGGAGGCAAACAGGCTAGGTGATATGTAAATTCATATTGTTTATTCCATTAAAGCTAGCAGAATACATACATGTATGGAGCCAGATGAAATCTGACTGTCTGAACAAAAGAACGAGAAGGCTTAAATACATTTTAGAACCTTCCCAATTCAGTGTGGCTGTGTCACTCAAATTTATGATCTCTTTATATGATTAAACATAGTATGAGAAAAGGAAGTTTCTTAATGGAATAGGGGGTAAATACAATAACATAAAAGAGTTGACACAGTGTCAATTGAAATTGCGATCCAGGACATCTCTGTTTAATTTACCATTAACGTGCCATAACATAGTATATATCCATAAAATATTGAGATAAGGAAAAGTCACATCATTCAAGATAGTGTCTTGGATTAATGGTCTCATCCTTAATGGCCATAGACAGAGCAAAGAATTCTCTTAAGTAAGTCCAATCTGGCCTTATTGACATAAGAAAAGGTGTTCTCTGAGTTTAGTCAGAGAACAAAGAAGCTGTTTAGGTCCAGGCTCCTCTTCTGTTTGATTGGTTCAGGCTCTGGCCCTTATTGAGGTTATTAAATTCATATTAAATGATTATCAGTATGTATACATCTACATGTATATATATATATTTATATGTGTATATACACATATATACACATATGTAAATAACTGTAATTGTATACCTGGTAGCCCTCATGTCCTGGCAATAGGGGAGGTCCTAAGATGTGTTGGGCTATCTCATTTTACTGCCCTGGACCTAGCCAAATTGTTATTATCTCATTACAAAAAGTATCCATAAAAGCTCGTTCCATCTTGAATTCCTTGCTGACCTAAGGTGATCAACACTTAGTATGTTTCTACCTTGATATGGTATAATAGACTCCTTTTAATTTTCCTTGTCCTGAGTTTTGCCTTTTTAATCAGGGTGAAAGCCTGAGTGGAGAATTTGCCAGGTCCTTTGTACTGTTCTCAAAGAGTAAATTATTATTATTCATTTAAAAGCAAACTATACCCAATTTAAATAGAGAACATTTTGGAAACATTGTAACCACAGCCTTACAACTTAATTCATAATTTCACAGCATTCAGACCAAAAGAAAAATTTCTTTTCTACAATTGCATATACTTCTAGAAATCTTTTTTTTCCCTTCAAATTAAGAGCATAATTTATATGATGGTTCACCTCAAATCCCCAACTGAGAAAAGTTTGGAGCATAAGAAGGACATAAATAATGTTACAATGTTAATACAGGAAAACAAAATTGCCAGTCAAATAGAATCAGTTCAGTGGATTACTTTAGTTAGAATTATCTTAGATATAAAGACCATTTTATCCATTTATGCGAGGAGCCAAGGGTAATTCTGATCTAGTTACATTTAATTCTTATTTTTTCGGTTCCCAAACACATGCCCTTAAATACCACATTTTAAGTGTACTACACATTAAGAGTGGCTCTGCCCTTGGCTGGTCAAACATGCCAATTATCCTGCTGGGATCTGACTTTAAAGAGCCACATTCTAATTAAAACTAGGAGAAATGTGCTAACCAAACTGACTGCATTTGGTGAACAACCTGCATTCTGAAACAAAACTCTGTTTGGCTGTGAATCCCTTGCTTGCCTGGAAATCTCCAGGTTGACCCTTCCTTGTTCTCCCCCTCCCAACTCCTAAAGTCCTGAATCCTTTCTCCAATAAGAAATCAAGTGGTAGGTTGATGGGGCAGGAGGAGCTCTCAGAGATGACCAGCCTGGTGGGTGGTGGCCCAGGTGAAATATGAGCTCTAGGGTGGAGTTTGGAGGCCTGGGAAGGCCAAGGCATTCCAGGCGATGGAGGGCAGGGCTTGGGGAGGAGATGAAGAAAGGGTCCTAAGCACCTGGCCCTGGGTGTGATTGGAGGAAACAGCACTTCCTGGAGTCTCAGAGGCTTGGGAGGGCCCTCCCAGAGCGGGCTTGATGAAAACCAGAACTTGTACTGAGACTGCTAGGCCTTCTCCCCTTGCCACTGAAATTTCTCTGCCTTCCCTGTTGCTGAGATCTCTCTGCCTTCTGGGTGCAGGTCCCAGGTAGGTCTGAGCCAGCCCCTCACAAACTTTCTGGCTTCTACTGGCTGTTCATACCGTTGGACCTCATCCTCCCCCTCGGACCCTTTGGTGAGTCCAGCTCCACGTCCACATGGAGCAATCCTCCCTCTCTAGCCTTGCTATTGGGCAAGCTTTCCGCTGCTAACTCCTTTCCAGACTCTCAATCACTTCTTAAAAGTCCGGGGTCACCCTCCCCAGATTTAAGATTGAGTTTCCTTTTCCCAAAATTCAAACCTTACTCACAGGGACCCAGGAATCCTGTCTTGAGTGAAGCTCCACATGTAAGGGTAAAGGGCCACCATGAAAGAACAATTGAAGGGATTATCGAGTATCTAGGTGGGGATGTGTGGGAAAGTTCTGGAGCTGGGTGGTTCTTTTGGGGTCCAGGTCCCACAGGCAGTCAGAGGGAGCTCTCTGATTCAGGAGCCGCTGAGGCTCTGACTATTCTCGTCCCATCTGGGACCCCAAGCCCCTCCTGTCTCTTAGATCTCTGAAAGAATGGGGAAAAGGAAGGGGAAAGGAGTAGGAGAAGGTGGGACCATCTTTTCCAAGCTGGACCCTACCTCTAGGTTTCATTCTCTGTCCTGAAGGCTGGGCCTCACCCTCTGTAAATCCTTGTAGGCCAGCCTCCTGCCCTGGGATCCTTCTTCCGCTGCTCAGTCTGCAGAAAACCAAGGCCTGACCCAAGCAGAGAGCATGGAGCCAGAGGGAATGGCCCCTGGGAGCTGCATACAGTCACCCCAGGTGAGTGCACTCTGTCTAAAGACTTCACCTTCATCCACAAAAGAGGCCATTTCCATAGACAAAGAGCATTGTCTATGATGCTGGCAAACCCCTACCTATGGATTGTTTCTTTACAAAAATAGGCAGGAAATTGAAAACAGTAGTCACTACACCACCCTGTTCTCTGTACTTTGAACTGATTCATGGCACATTAGCATCATAATCACTAACTGCCCCCACCCCTTCCCCGAATTGTTGCCCTCCTCTGTGAGGTTGTTTTTTTTTTTAAAGTTTTTCCTCACGATCTCTGTCAATAGGAAGACTACTTCACTCATTCTTCGCTCTGTTCTGTAGGGGTCTTGTCTTTGCTCTTTTATCCATACCTAGTACCCCTCCCCCACGTAAAAATACCTCCCCCTCCCCTTTGCCTCTTTGGCCAAGATCACCCTGACAGACCTGGAAGACAGGATGCTCTGCTTATCCTCCAGGGTGTGAGCTGCACAAACAGCTTTGGTGCATCTATCTGGTGCATACTGACTGGCCCCTGTCTTGTAGCTGGTTTGAGTCTGAAGGCCATACTGAGCAGGCAGTGAGGGGTGAAAGGTGCAAATAATATGAGCAGGGACTGGGGGTATTCCTGGCCTCCTGCATACTCTGGTCCAGTGTTTCTGGGAAATATGGCAACTCAAGAAAACAGGTTAAGTTGGCTTCTGGGTCACATGCACATATTTGAAGGCCCTTACCAGAGCTATTTGGAGGAGGCCTAAGAAAAGAGTACCTTCTTTAGCTGTTAGTTAATTAGCATTTGTTAAAGGCCTAGTAATTCCTTTGAGAGGATATAGGGAAATGGCTGAGTTTGGGGAACTAGTTAAAGTTCTGGAAGTTTTCTTTTCCAATGGTAGAAAGGGGCATCCTGAAGGAAATGCTCAGTTTTTGTCAGAGATATCAGGCTCAAAGGCCAAGACAAAATGGAGTGACTTAGTTTCTCCCCAAAATCCACTTTTGACCATCTTCAGAACAGCCCTATAGGGTAGGTGTTCTTATTTTTTTTATTTCACAGTTCGAGAAACTGAGGTCAACAGACTTCAATGACTTACCTGCCAGGGTCTCATGACTAGTCAGTGTCTGAGGCTGGATTTGAACTCTTCGAACTTTATGATCTTCTCCCATTTCATAGCTCCATCAACAATCACGCTAATGCAGCGTGCCCATCTTCCCACAACTCCAACATTGACTTGTACGATTTTTTGTCATTCTTGTCAATTTTGCAGAGTATGAGATGAAACTTCAGTGTTGTTTTGGTTTACTATTCTCTTATTACTAGTTTAAAGCATTTTTTCATATGGTTGGGAATACTTGGTAATTCTTTCTGAGAATTTTTTGTTCTTATCCATTGACCATTTATCTATTGGGGAATGGCTCTTTGTTGCTTTTCAGTTGTTTCAATCATGTCTGACTCTGTGACACATTGGGGTTTTTGTTGGCAGAGATAGTGGAGTGGTTTGCCATTTCTTTCTCCAGTGCCTTTTACCTAGGAGGAACTATGGCAAACAGGGTGAAGTGACTTGCCCAGGGTCACATCGCTAGTAAGTGTCTAAATCTAAATTTGAACTTAGATCCTCCTGATTCCAGTCCTGGCACTCTATCTACTGTGCCACCTAACTGCCATTGGCTATGAGTCTTTTTAAAAATAGTATTTCATTTTTCCCCAATTACATATAAAAACATTTTTCATTCCTAAATTTTGAGGTCATAATTCTCTACCTGCCTCTTTCCTCTTACTCCTCCTGCATATGGTAAACAATCAGAAGCAGATGATACATATACAATCATATAAAACATTTCCATATTAGTCATTTTGTGAAAGAAAACTTAAACCAACATAATAATATTTCATTGCAATCATATGCCACAACTTGTAAAGGCATTCCCCAGTTAATGGGCATCTCCTCAGTTTCCTATTCTTTGCCATCACAAAATTATAAATACTCTCCTATAAATAGGTCATTTTCTCTGTTTTTTAGAAAAATCTTTTTTGGATACCAACTTAGTAGTGTTTTTGCTGTGTCAACGGGTATGCACAATTTTATAGCCTTTTGAGCAGTAGTTCCAAATTGCTCTCTATAATGGTTGGATCAGTTCACAAATCCAAGAATAGTGCATTAGTGTCCCAGTTTTCCTTTTTCCCTCCAGTATTTATCATTTTCCTTTTCTGTTTTATTAGTCAATTTAATACATTTGTGGTAGTAACCTAGAGTTGTTTTAATTTGCATTTCTCTAATCAATGGTGAGTTAGAAAATTTTTATGTGACTATAAATAGCTTTGATTTCTTTGTCTGAAAACTGCCTATTCACGTCCTTTGACTATTTATCAGCTGGGTTGTGACTTGTATTCTTACAAATCTGACTTGGTGCTCCATATATTTGAGAAATCAGGCCTTTATCAGAACCACTTGGTGTAAATTTTTTCCCAGTTGTCAGCTTTCCTTCTCATCTTGGTTGCATTGATTTTATTTCTGAAAAAAACCAAAACACCTTTTTAATTTAGTACAGTCAAAATTATGCATTTTACATCTAGTAATGGTGTTTATGGGTGAGTTCATTCCATTCATATTTACCATTTTGATAACTGTATTTCCCTCCATCCTATTTCCCCTTATTTCTCTCTCTCTCTTACTCTCCTCACTAGTGTTTTGCTTCTGACCAATGCCTCCCCCTACCTACCTGTCCTTCTATCAGTCCCCTCCCTCTTATCCCTGTCCCTTTTTACTTCGCTGTAGGATTTAATAGATTTCTATACCTATCTAAAGTATGTTATTCCCTCTTTGAGCCAATTTTGATGAGAGTAAGGCTCAAGCCCCTCATTCCCACTTCTGTTTTCTTCACCTTCAGTATAATAGCTCTTCTTTCCCTCTTTTACATGAGACAATTCACTCCCTTCTACCTTTCCCTTTCTTGGAGTTCAGTTCCCTTTCTCTTTAATTTTATTGTCTTGAATATCATCCCATCACAGTCAATGTATATTGTCATTGCATAGTCCTTCTAATTGACTTAATTGTCCTACAGGTCTTAAGACTTACAGGTTTCATCTTCCAGTGTAATGTAAACAATTTAACCTTATTGAATCTCTTCTGTTTTCTCTTTCGTATTTACTTTTTGATGTTTCTCTGGCATCTTGTATTTGAGGATCAAATTTTTGTTCAGCTCTTAATGTTTTCATTATGAATGCTTGATTATCCTCTATTTATTGAATGTCCATTTCTCCCCCTGAAGGATCATACTCAGTTTTTCTGGGCATGTTTCCTTTGTCTTGCTGAATATCATATTCACACCCTCTTTTTTTTTAAATGTAAAAGCTACTCACTTTTATGTTAGCCTAATTGTGGCTCCATGACATGTGAGTTGCTTCTTTCTGGCTGCTAGTACTCTTCTCTCCTTGAGGTGGGAGCTCTGGAATTTGGCTGAAATATTCCTGGGAGTTTTCATTTTGGATCTATTTTAGGAGGTGATTGGTGGATTCTTTCACTTTCTATTTTATCCTCTGGCTCTTACGATATCAGTTCTCTTTTCTTTGATAATTTCTTTGCCAAGAAACGTATATTGAGTAGTGAAATCTTCTTGGGTTGGGTTCCCTTTCTCCCAGCTAGAGTCTGGGATGTAAGTGCTAAGTACAAACCAGAACTTCCTCTTTTCCAGTCTTTCTTCAGACTATAGGCTCCTTTAAAGAAATACTTTTAGTTGTAAAATTCAGCAAGGACTTCTGGGGTATTCTCACTTTGACAGACAGGTTGATAGACAGAAGATGAATCTGGGTCAAGAAAACCCAGGAGGAGTAAGTAGTCAGGTGACCTGCCTTGTCCAATTGAATTATGTTCAAAATATGTTCCCTCAGATTACTATAATTTTTTTCTTCCCCTTCTATTATAAAAATAAGGTGTTTAAATCATACCTTTGTCACATATTACTGAGAAATGATAAAGATAACCTGTCAACTGTTACAATCAAATCATTACCTAGCAAATTTTGTACCTCAGATTATTTTCTATTTCAGATAACTATTTTTAACAGTTGACCCCTTCTTTGTCAGAGATAGCTCACCGTTTGAGAGACTCCTAAGGAAAGTGTGGGAGAGAAGAGGTTTTGGGCTGCATACCAAACTGAAGGTATACTGAGCTATTGTGCTGACCTCATCGTTGTATGCCTTTGAAAGCTGAACAGTATACCAGTGCCATGCCAGGGAAGTGAATCAATTCAATTTGAATCATCTTAGGAAGATTCTGAAGGTCACCTAGCAAGATAAGCTGCTGGACACTGAAGTCCTTCCTCAAGTTAGATTGCCAAGCATTCACATTCTACTTCAGAGTGCGTAACTGATGGACTGGCCGTGTTGGTCAAATGCCAAAAGTCTGTTTTCCTAAAAGACTATTTCCTGGAGAACACATGCCAAGAAGGCACTCACAAAGTGGTCAGAAGAAGTGATAACAAGGTCATTCTGAAGGCCTCTGAGGAATTTTGTAATTAATTGTGAGGCTTGGGAGACACTGGCAGAGGACCACCCAGCGTAGCTTGCCCACATCAAAGAACATACTGTTCTTGCTAGCAAAGCAGAAGTGTAGTAGCTCAAAAGCATGGTGAGATGTGCAAATTCCGGGCCATCTCCTCTCCAAATGTTCACATGGAGTATTTGCTCCCAAGCTGTGGTAGAGCCTTCTGGTCAGACACATTGTACTTTAACCCTGACATAGTGATGTCATTTTAGTCCACTTTGAGCACAAAAAACCCAACAAAAATGACCAAACATGTAACTAAATATTATACTAAGGAAATATATGTTATTGACATAAGAAAGCAATCATAAAGTGAAGGCAAAAGATGTTTTGGCCATGACGTATTATTCAGGCAGCCTCAAGCCCTCAATGTAACAATAGATAACTCTCCTTCACTTGGCCAGAAAGTCTCATCTCCCTCAGTTCATTCCAGATTGTAATTAATGTGTCTTATGAATCGTTTTCATGTCTTATCTAGGTAAGACTTTGTTTCAGGCTCTTGGGACGTTAACTAGATCTTTTCTTTTTCTTTCCTCTCTTTTCTATAATCAAACATTATGGCCCTCCCCTCCCCCCAGAATACACTGTGCTTGCCAGCTTCTCACAAAATTCACAGAATTTTATTTATACCATATTGCTTTTGTCGGTTCTGATGAGGAAGATATTTCACCTCATCTTCTCTCTTTCTCCTCCAGAGATCCTTCTCCCACACAGGTAAAACACACACTTTGTCCTAGATGCCATAGAGAGACACATTCCATAGTAAGACATTCTTCCACTTTATTCCAACTGATGATATCAAATACTTTTCCCAATATTTCGTGGAGCTCTTAATGACTATGGTTTTAAGTGTGGACTCTGATATTCTACAAGGATATGACTTTTAGGTACATCCTGTCTGTGGTTCACTTTCCTCCTCCTCACTTTCTTCCCTTTGATAAGGGTTAGGCTGCATGAATTCTGGAGTCTTTTTCAGGTTTAAATCCTTTGACTTTTGCTGGTTTAGAAGTTGCCGACATTCCAGGATGTGTCTGTGGACTTCACCCCAGAGGAGTGGGGCCGCTTGGACCATCCTCAGAAGGAGTTGCACAAGGAGGTCATGCTGGAGAATGCCAGGAACCTGCTCTCCTTGGGTAAGGACATTTCCCCTGGCCACTCTTAGTCTGCTATCAAAGGCAATATCTTCATCCCTCAGTGTGCTGGCTTCAGGACATTTATCAGTTACTAGAAAGAGAAAAGTGCTGGTCACCTGTGTCCTAGAGACAGGTTCCTCCTGCTACCTGGTTTTCCTATAAAAGGTCAATACATTTTGTGAAGTTAACATGAAGGCTTCTTTGTTGCTCCTGAAGCTCCTGAGTCTCTTACCAGTTCTAGGTAGCTTGAGGTCAAAGATCAGATCAGTGTTGAAGCATCTCAGATGTAGAACTAATCACTTGGGTTATTTAGTCCAAGATCTCCATGGACATGAATTTTGTTTGCCAAATCTCTAAAAACTGCTTTACCAGCTTTTCTTTGCAACTGCTTCCTCTTTGGGAAGGGCCAAGTTTTTAGGATATCCTTCCTTTTGAGAAGCATCCAATTGGTAGCTCACAACTCCTAGTTGTACCTAGTATGACACATTTGTCCTTAATCTCCCTTTCCTTTGCCTCCACATTCCAGCACAGATGGTGGGAAAGGAAAGGAATAAGCCTTTCTCTTCACCTGCTGTTCACCAGCTGTTGTGCTAAGTGCTTTCTTTACAACATTATGTTATTAGGTGATATTTTTATCCCCTTTTGACCTTTGAGAAGACTGAAGCAAACAGAGGTTAAGTGAATTTCCAAAGGGCCACAGCTAGTAAATTGTCTGAGGCTAGATTTAGACCCTGGCATTCCTGACTCCAGGCCCAGGGCTCTTTCTACTGCACTACCAGCTGCCTCTAAATTCTAGATAATGGAAACTGTGCAATGAGTCCATCCTCCTATGAAGAAGGTGCACCAAGATCAAATGTTCTCATTCTAGATTGGCTCCATGACCTTCTCCCCAAAAGTTCCCCCAAATAAATGCAATAGAAACCATGCTTAAGGAGTTCTGGGAACCATGCTGTGCTTCTTGCTTGCATGCCCCTTCAATGGCAGGAAGAACAGACTGGCCAAGAATCAGAATTTCACTAACTAAGGTTTGTTGAGTTCCTCAAGAGGCAGTGACTCCCTGAATGAACAGTAGCAAAGTTTTTATAGGTTTCAGGCAGTGAGGAATTCGGTAGGAGACAGAGTCAAAGCTGATTCATCAAGGCCAAATTTGCTGGAGCTCAAGGCTGATCTGGCATGTCCTATTTTGGTTACTTGAATTACAACCATGAATAGGAGAACATGATATGTGTTAATATGATGGAGTGATTCTGAAAATGGAGTAGCTTCGTATATACACTGTTTTCCCTAAAGACAACTAAATTCCAAGTTTTTCTCCATGCTCATTCCTGATTCCCCATGCTCAGGGCTTCCAGTTCCCAGAGAATATTTGATTGGTTCTGAGGAAAGGGAAGCACCATGGATGCTGGAAGAAGAAGGCCTGAGGAGCTGCTGTCCAGGTGAGTGAGGTGAAAGCAGGTATATGAGAGCTGTGATTACAAGAGGCTTGTCAGTGTCATAGCAAAGCAAGTACTGGATTTGGGCCCAGAACACCTGACTTAAATTTTTTTTTCAGACATTTTTAACAGTGGGTCTGTGGACAAGTTACTAAACCCCACTGAGTCTCAATTTCCCTTTTCACAAAATGAAGAAGTTGGACACCATGGCAATTAAGCTCTCTCGCAGTCATAAATCTATGATCCTAAAAAAAGTCATTGTTTGGAATTTGGGGGCATGGAACTTCTCTGAAAGTGCAAAAGTGGGTTAGGCTTTCCAATATGGACTATTTCTTAGACTTTCTTCAAGTTAGTGAACATTTACCAAGTTCCTGCCATGTGTCAGATCCTCTGCTAAGCACCAGGGATATAAAGAAATACAAGGATCTTTCCTTCCTCTCCTGGAGTTCAGACTGTTGGGGCAGATGACATGCCAACAACAATGTAGAAACCTGTTATGGACAAGACAAATTGGAGCTCATTGGGAGAGTGAAGGCACTAAAGTGAAGGAGGACTGGAAAGACTTATTGTGGAAGGGGGGCCCTAACTGGGGCTTCAGGGAAGCCAGGGTGAGCATTCTGGGTATGGAGGTGACATGGAAAACCCACAGGGTCAGGAGGTGGAGTGTCCTGTTCACAGAACAGAAGGGAGGCCCATACCACTGGATTATAGCATGTTTGGTGGGGATATAAATTGAAAGAAAATTAGCTGAGCAGGAGAGAGGTGGGTAAAGAAGGAGTAGGTGATTATGAGCCATAGAAGGGATTTTATATTTGATCCTTTTCCCAGGGAGCTACTGGAGGTTGTTGAGGATATGGTGACATGGTCAGCAAGAACTTTAGGAAGATGATCTTTGATAAATGGGTAGAGGAATGACTGGAGTGGGGGGAGACTTGTGGCAGCTTGAGCAATTAGCAGGTTCTTGTAATACCTCAGGTGTGAGTTGTTTGGGGCCTGAACCAAGGCAGTAGCAGTGTTGGGAGAGAAGGGAGTAAATAGGAGAGTTGTTACCTAGGTGGAATCAAAGGACTTTGCAGCAGATTGAATATGGGGGTCAGGAGTGTATGTGTGCTTACAGGATTAGGAGGACGCCTTGGAGAGCATTAGGAAAGTAGAAAGATGGCAAAGTTGAGAGAAAGAAAATGAGTTTGGTTTGTGGAACAATGAGAGGAGTGTCACTAAAACAGGGAAACAGATGAGGGGGAGAGAGAGAGAGAGAGAGAGAGAGAGAGAGAGAGAGAGAGAGAAGGGTGATTGATTCTTAAAGGCTGCAGAGAAGGCAAAAAGGAAGAGGGTTAAGAAATGGCAAGTGAATTAGCAACTTTGAGATTTTTGGTAATTTTGGAGGGAGGAATTTCATTTGAACAATGAAATTGGGAGCTAGATTGCAGAGAATTTTAGAGAAACCAGAAGAAAGGAGGTGGAGACACGAGTTGTAACTGGGCATCTCCAGCTATTTAGCCAAGAAGTGGAAGAATGGTACTCTTGGGTTGAATGGATCAAGTGACTGTGTTGTGAGAATTAGGGAGAAATGGTTTTATTTGTGGAAGTAGGGAAGGAGTCATTAGTATGGGAGAGACTAGACAGTAGCATAAAAGGGGATGCTGGAGAGGCAGCTTCCTGAGGAAGATGATGTCCTGGAATGGGCTGATTTATGCATGGAAAGGACTTTGCTTTAGCTAGCAGAAAGAGGACCATTTCATCTGCTAGTGGTATCAAAAAGGAATAAAATAGTACTTACTATATGGGAAATGAGGATAAGATAGCTCTTGACGAGTATCCAGTTTTTTCAACAAAAACATACAAGGCACATTTCTCTGTTGAGAAGGTGAGTGGGGGGTGGACAGTGGGAGAACGTAGTAAGGGACAGTTGGGAAAGAATGAAAAGAATTGGAAAAGCTGCTGTGGTGAATGAGACAGGGAGCCAGTTATGTGGGTTTCAGTCATTTCTGACTCTTCGGGATCCCATTTGGGGTTTTCTTGGCAAAGACACTGGAGTGATTTGCCATTTCCTTTTCAGGCTCATTTTACAGATGAGGAAACCAAAGCCAAGAGGCCTAAATCACTTGGCCAGGGTCTCAAAACTAGTAAGTATTTGAGGCTGGATTTAAACTTGAGTCTTCCTAACCAGTACTCTCTCCACTCCACCACTTAGCTACCCAAGGGAATCAATTAGGGAGATGTCGAAGGATACCCTTGCCACAGTGAGGTCCACCCTGAAATTACAGAGCCTCAATTTGTAGTGGACCCAGGCAGCCTGGTTTTATGCTTTTCTCTCTTTCCATTCAGCAGCATCTAAGGACTAGCAAAGGCTGTTGCCTTACTTAGAATTAATCCAAGGCTATGCTTTACATAAATCATCAACTTGTGTCCCTCCCTTGATCACTGAGGCTCAATCTTTGGCCCATTCTTGGAGAATTGTTGGCCAGATTCATTGAGTTGACAGGCACTCTGAGTTTGGGGAAGTGGGAAGTAGAAATTCCCAGGTGTTTCATAGTATGGAATGCTTCAGGAACCTAAAAATAGTCTCTGGGATCTTCCCTATGGGTCTGGTTAGGTGCCATCAGTGTTAGAACCAGACCAAGATTACTCAAATAGGAGATAAGGTGAATGAAAGAGACAGAAACAGGGCTGAGGCCAGAAGCTGCATTTGCCAAATAAGACAGACCAGAGGTAGAAGCCAGGCCCTGGTATCAGCCTTAGGCCCAGTCTGTCACTCAGTAAGTATGGATTAAGCACCTCCAGCTTTCAAGGCCCCTCACCAAGCTTTAGGAAGGGAAAAGGCAGTCCCTGCTGAGAAGGAGCAACAGATCAGGAAGCTCGGTCTTAGCTGATCCAGTGAAAGGAGAATGTTTGGGAGTGGAAAGACATCTAGTTCAATGAGATACAGTGAGATATAAGGGAACTCAAGGAGTGAAGCTAGTGATAGTTTAAGAAGGAGAATAGAATTAGGGAGAAAAGAGTCAATATCAAAACAAGAATGAGAAAAATTTCAGGTACACCTCGGAGATATGGCAGGTTCAGTTCCAGAGTTCTGCAGTAAAGTGAATATTGCCATCAAGTGAGTCACCTGGATATTTGGTTTTTCAGTGCATAGAAAAGTTATGTTTGCAATACACTGTTGTCTATTACATGCACAATACTGTTTTGTTTTTAAAAAGTACATATTTTAATTTAAAATTATGTTATTGGTAATAAAAGCTTACTATCATCTGAGCCTTCAGTGAGTCTTACTCTTCTTGCTGGTGGAGGTTCTGGCCCAATTCATGGCTGCTGACTGATCAGGGTGGTGGTTGCTCAGAGTTGTAGGTTGCCATAGGAATTTCTTAAAATAAGGCAACAGTGAAGTTTGCCACATTGATTGCCTCTTCTTGTCCCTTGAAATTAAAGCCCCATTGTAGGGTTATGAATTGGTCTAATTTCATATTTTTGTGTCTCAGGGAATAAGAAGACCCAAAGAGAGGGAGAGAAAAGTCAAAAATGCAAAACTAAAATATTTTTTTTTTCTTAAAAAAAAAAAAAACGGAACAAAAGTGTGTGCAATAGAGAAAGACAATGTAGTTCCATGGACAGAACATCCCCACTTCCATGGTTGGAGGTCTAGTTTCAGCTGTACGGTTATTGGTCAGGTCACTCAGACATTCTGAGCTCATAGATGTGTGTACATGTGTCTCTGTATATATTTTTTACTGTTTGTTTCTTATAGAAGGAGAGATTGGACCTAAAATGAAAGAGACTACTGAAAAGCTAAGGATTTCTGTGAAAGAAACTCAGAAAGAAAGCTTCATGTGTGATGGTCCCTGTGACTTCCCTGGGAGAAAAATGTGTGCTGTATTTCACAGATTCCACAGAGGAAAGAAATCTTATAATTGTCATCATTGTGGAAAAGACATGAGTCAGCAGTCATCCCTGATTTGCCATCAAAAAATTCAAACTGGAGAGAAACCACATGAGTGTCGTGAATGTGGTGAACGTTTTAGTGAACACTCATCCTTCATTATGCACCACAGTATTCACAGTGACAAGAAACTTTATGAATGTAATCAGAATGGAAAGGCTTGGAGTTGCAGCTCTAGTCTTGCTGTACACCAGAGCATCCACACTGGGGAGAAACCTTATGAATGTGATAAATACAGAAAGGCATTCACACAGAACTCCAACCTTACTCAGTGTCAGAGAATCCACAATGTTGAGAAACCTTATGTATGCAATCATTGTGGAAAAGCATTCAGATTTAAAAGCCATCTTACTGTACATCAGAGAATCCACACTGGGGAGAAACCTTATGAATGTAAGCAATGTGGAAAGGTTTTCACACAGAGCTCCAATCTTGCTGTGCATCAGAGAATCCACGCTGGTGAGAAACCTTTTGAATGTGATCAATGTGGAAAGGCTTTTGCACAGAGCTCCAATCTTGCTGTACATCGGAGAATCCACCTGGGAGAGAAACCTTATCAATGTAATCAATGTGGAAAGGCTTTCACTTTTAGGTATAGTCTTGCTGCACATCAGAGAATCCACACTGGTGAGAAACCTTATGAATGTAATGAATGTGGAAAGTCTTTCAATTTAAGGTATAGTCTTACTGTACATCAGAGAATCCATGCTGGAGAGAAATCTTATGAATGTAATCAATGTGGAAAGGCTTTCACACAGAGCTCCAATCTTGCTGCACATCAGAGAATCCACGCTGGAGAGAAACCTTATGAATGTAATCAATGTGGAAAGGCTTTCAATTTAAGGTCTGCTCTTGCTGTACATCAGAGAATCCATGATGGAGAGAAACCTTATGAATGTAATCAGTGTGGAAAGGCTTTCACACAGAGCTCCAATCTTGCTGTACATCAGACAATCCACACTGGAGAAAAACCTTACGAATGCAATCAGTGTGGAAAGTCTTTCAGAATCAATGCTAAACTTGCTGCACATCAGATAATCCACACTAGAAAGAAACTTTATGAATATGATCCATGTGGAAATGCTTTCAGAAAGAACTCCAAACTTGCCCTACATCAGAGAATCCACAGTGGGGAGAAACCTTATGAATGTGATCAATGTGGAAAGGCTTTCACAAAAAACTCTAATCTTACTGCACATCAGAGAATCCACACTGGGGAGAAACCTTATGAATGTAATCAATGTGGAAAGGCTTTCAGAGAGAGCTCCAAACTTGCTCGACATAAGAGAATCCACACTGGAGAGAAATCCAATGTTATAAAATCTTTTATGTAGACTCGCTTTACTATACAAATCTGATGCAAGCAAAGTCTAAGAGACCTAATTTCTGGATTTAGTTACTGCTAGTGAATAACAAGAATGGTTGTTTAGCTATCTCCTGTAAACCAAAGATGAATTATGGAGGTCTCTCAACACTTATATGCCCTTAGATAAGTAGGTGTAACCAACAGGCATGAAACAATTCTGATTGGTTAAAACTTAATGAAAATGAGTATTATAATGAAAGGTGGACTTACTCTACTGAGTGGCAGGGGGATATGACTGTTAACTCTGTCTCAGACTTATCTCTATCCAAATCACCCTTGCGTAGTGCAATATAGACTAGAGGGGAATCCACTTCCCCTCAGACCTGTCTGACTAAAACACAGTGGGCCCGAATTCATCTAGACTAAAATCTCTTTACCTTTTGGTCAGATCTAAACTTTCCCAGTTGGCTAAGTCTTGTCCAAGATTTCATCTCATCGCTATCCCTGCCTTTCAGAGGTTGTCTGAATCACCTACAGGGGCTGATTTCTGAATGAGGAAGTGGAAAGGGAGCAAAAGCTTAATCCTAATTGAATAATTAATAATTGAATAATTGCCTATTAATATGAGAGAAGTAATCATTTCACATCAGAGAATCCATTCTAGAGGACATATCTCATTAACATAATCAATATGAAAAGTGTTCAGGCTAAAGTCATTCCTAATTTCCCATCAGAATTCACATGAGGTAGAAATCCTATTCCTGTAATCAATGTGGAAAGACATTCAGATGGACTATAGAATTTGTTAGACATCAGAAATTTCACCTTATGAGCAAGCCCTATATGGACTCAGTTGGGAAGGTCTGCAGCCAGAGATCATCTCTACCTTTACATCACAGATTCATAGTGGAGAGAACACTTATGAATGTGCTCAATGAGGACTTGCCTTTTCCTAGAAGAGGGGTCATTAGATACTATAATATTCACTCTGGAAGGAAGCCTGATAAGAGCAGTAATTGTGGGAAGGCCTTCACCTGGAGCTCACAAATTTGTGTACATTATGTACCCCATTGTGTACATTGGAGTAATCTTCCTGGAAATAAAACTTATGGATCTAATTAATGAGGGATGGCCTCTCCCTGAAGCACAGACCTCACTAAAAATGGATTGAATGGATCGAATTTTTCTCTGAAATCCCAAGGTCTCTCATGACTCTCCTGAAGTATTCCATTGCCCCCTGATGTGAAGCCTGCTACTGGCTTGCTCACGTAACTGCACTCTTCCCACTATAGTAAGACACCTTTCTTGTTCACCCTCGAAGCTGTCCTAGGCTGGTAATCTGCTTCGCTGCTCCAAAATTGGTTCTGAGCCATTAATGTAAGGATGTTTGGAAGTGGAAGAGCCCAGGAAAGTTACTGCCTCACTTTGCCATCTTGGCTCCAAAAGTCCTCATGCCCATTTTTGCAGGAAATATTCCCTTCATAGCTCAAATTTTCTTGAAAAGATCTCTTGTTTTTCCCATTCATTTCTTTTCTTCTATTTCTTTATATTGTTCATTTAAAAAAACCTTATCTCTCCTTTCTATTCTCTGGAATTCTGAAGTCATTTGGCTATATCTTCTCCCTTTCCTTCTTTCCTCAGCTATTTGTAAGGCCTCATCATACAGCCATTTTGCCTTCTTGCTCTTCTTTTTCTTTGGAATATATTTAGTTGCTACCTTCTGTACAATATTAAGAACCTTGCTCTGTGGTTCTTCAGGCACTCTGTCTACCAGATCTAGTCTCCTGAATCTATCCATCACTTCCAACTCCTATCCCTAAGCAACATTATTTAGGTTATATCTGTAGGGTCTAATGGTTTTCCCTATTTCCTTCAATTAGATTCTGAATTTTGCAATAAGAACCTCATGGTCTGAGCCTCAGTCAGCTCCAGGTCATATTGTGACTGATTGTATAGAACATTACCACCTCTGCCTTTTCCCTAGAAATTGTTTTGTGTTTTCAGAGAACTGAGGAAGTTTGGCCTCTTTGGAGTCAGTGGTTGGAAGACAGACTTGTTACTGTGATATTGAATGTCTTACCTTGGATTTGAAAAGTACTTGACTATACAATGGAAAAACCTTGCTGGAGACAGAGCTTAGGGATCTACTTAACAAGGTTAGGCCTTTTGCTCCAGACCTCATTAGATTTCCCCCTATAAGAGACCTCATTAAACATCCAAAATTACTTACAGTGATTAAACTCCTATAAATATGATTGCTTTTGCTCCTGGAATCCTGATGTTTCTCATTATTCTTCAATAATATTCCTTTGAATTTATATTCCAGAATTTCTTTAGCTATTCAACATTTGATGAGGATTTATTTTATCATGGAGTTAAGCCTGTGGAGATTTTTAGTAAGGGAGAGACAAGATCACATCTATTTGTCACCTGTGTGGAAGAGGAAAAATTCTAATAGTTTCTGTTAATCTGATACTCTAGGAAAATAATGTTTTTCTATATATTATTTCTTTTGATCCACAAAAAATCCTGTGGGTTAAGTCATGTGTCAGGTTTCCTACCTTCAACAAGTCCTAACTCAGAGATTCCTTGATTCTACTTGGATTTATTTTTTCATCATTTGGCCAAATCAGAATTTTAATGGTCTTATCAAACTTATCAAAATCAGGCTAATTAGATAATAGAATAGACAGTTAGCCAGAACAAACTCCAGGACTGACAGTCTTTCCCCAAATACACTTGGTGGCCTCTTTCCAAAAATAGGCTAAGGGATCACCAGCCCTTCCTCTTTCTGTTTAAAGGAAAAGTGTTTATTTGAGCTTTCACCTTGATTAATGAGGCAAAACCCAAAGCCAGAAGAAGTAAAGGGGTTCTTTTTAAGGCTTTCGAGGTAGCAGCATGTCGACAGGCTGATGATTGAAGACCAGCAATTGCTTTAAGGCAGGTCCGGCTGTCATCCGTAACTTTGAGACAATTCAGAGGGTTCCACCTCAGCAGGAGATGGTGAACCCTGGCATCTTAGCTCTTCCCCAAGGTAGTAAGAAAGTGATTAATTTGGAGGTAGGGGTACATGATGAAGAGCCAGTAATGCAAAAACATACTGACTGGATGTCTCCTTCCTCAACAGACCCTCCCCCAAGACTGATAATTGGAGCAGGGAACAATGGGGCTAAGCCAACATAACTTTCAATATCTCTCTGTACCCATTTCCTCTCCCACTATGGGTTGATAGAGACATAGATGATAAGGCTGCTATACAGAGATGATACGTACATAATTAGGAAGATGCAAATATATGCGATTCGATGAGGCAACATGGAAAAATGGACAGAGAATCAAGAGACCCAGAATCATGGACTAATTTTGACCCATGCTGGCCACGTTCCTTGACAACTACTTAACTTCTGACTGCTAAAGACAAATCCCCAGGACTGTGAGCTGTAGCTGTAAAGAACATGCCAAGTGGCGTGGGTGGATGTTTGGCATTGGGAGCTTATCTTACCAAATCATATCAGCAGAAATCTATATATATTAATACCTATATTTATACATTCTAAGTGCAACAGTGGTTAGAGACCAGGCCTGGATTCGGGAATGTCTTAGTTCAAATCCTGCCTCAGACAGTAACTAGCTGTGAGACCCTGACCATATCACTTCAAGTTTGACTCAGTTTCCTCATCTAGAAAAAGGTATAATACCACATATCAGTGCCATTAGCTAATAGCAGCTACCTCCTGGTGCAATTATAAGGGGAAAAAACTAAAATTTTCATTTGCTTTGCAAACAAAAGGCAGTCAGAAATTCAATCTATATTGTAATTATATAATTATAATACTTAATATGATTATTATTTTGCATCTCTATTAGATTATGAGCGCCTTTGGAGCATGGGCTATTTCTGCTTTTCCTTTTGTATCCTCAGCATTGGTATTTTGTTTTGTACACAGCTTAAAAAGTTCTTTTTCAACTGACAGTGTCTGATTAAAGCATCATGTTTTACTTTATTTTTCTTTTTTGTCTGTTTTCTTTCACAACATGGTTAATGTATGTTTTGCATTATTGCATATGTATAGGTCTTTTCAAAATTAACTAAATAAGGAAGAAGGAATGAGGAAGAGTGAAGGAAGAAGAAAGAATTAGGAAGAAGGAATCTTAACTCTGGATGTACCATCCCAGCAAGAGCCTGACATGGGGGTAAAGGGCTGAGGCTCCAGCAGCCAAATGGTTTTTCATTAGTTGACCATCCATTACCTAGTCCCATCTAGATCTAGATACCCCAAAGGCTGTTACTATTTTACAGAAAAAAGAAGCTTCCTTACCTAGAAATGTGGGTGAGATAGTCTCTCTCTCTCTCTCTCTTTCTGTGTGTGTGTGTGTGTGTGTGTGTGAAGAACCAGAGATTGAAGAAAGAGCTTAATTCTACTGAAGGGCCTGGTTCCCATGAGACTCAATCTGTGGCCAGAGTTGAGAGTGGTCCCTTGCTTTGGAAAAACGTAACATCTACCAGTCTTCTTGGTCCTGGTTGCAGGAGTCAGTGTTTATCAAGGATACTCAAGGCCATGCAGACATTCCACAGTTTACTCAGAGATGGCTGAAGGTCGCCTGTTCAACAGCCCTCTTAGTATATAGACCCTCAACATCCCTGCTCTCCGTCCTCAGGGATATCCCTGGATGACCAGTTAATGGGAGATGGTTAGCATCACAAAGCTCTTGGATTTTAAATGATCCCTCTTTCTCTCAGGATGAAGGATTTTACTGCTGTGTGGGACTGAGAAAATGATCCAGAGGAATCCCTGCTTGAGCTGAGTCTTAAAGTCCTGGTCCTCAAATCTGGTGGTTAGGAAGTGAAACATTAGAAGAGATGGGGGGACAGCCCATCTTCAGTCACAGAGAGGGAAGGTAAAGCCTTTTGTGCATGTGCCTAGGATGTTGCCCCTTCCTACCAAGGCAAGCATCAGGAAGAATAAAGATGTAATTTCTCGATGGACATTAATCAAATGTTTATGAGCCAACTGTGGCCCTATCAGGAGAGTGCGTAGCAGAACAATACTCCTTTCCACAATCAGTTCTAATATTTATCAGATAAGGCACTAATAATATAACATGCTTGGATCAATGAAGACTTGTATTTGACTCGTCCTCCCCCACTGAATCTTTATAACCAAATAAGCTTTCTGAGCCTCCCTTTCCTCCATCATCAAATGGGGCTAATAGGAGCACTCACCTTCCCAAGGTTGTTGTGAAGGTTAAAAGACCCAACATAAAGTGGTTTGCAAATCAGACATTTCTGTCTAGATGCGAGCTCTTCCTCTACTGCTTTGCTCACCAAAGCTGTTTAGTTCATGTCTACCATGACAATGAACACCTGACCCTTAACACCCTCTTAGGTGATTTCTCTCTAGCACTAACTATCCTTGTAGCTGGAACTTGGAAAAAGAATGAAGAACATGAAGAATGCCTCCTTTCACTCCTCCTTATGCCCAGGAGAGGGCACCATTGCCCTTCTCCTGGTCACAGAGTGTTGTTTGTCCTTTATTCTCCAAGATTACCAATGACATCAGGAAGTTGAGGTCTTTACTTGCAAATGAATTGGATTAAAGTAAGGCAGGGCTGTCCCAAATCACTAGCTTCATTCTCTCCTCCAGAGCCACTTGGGTCCAGGGGCAAGATACAGATCACAATGACTGGAGATGGCCCGAGAAGCAGTAGGAGACCTTGCTCTTTTTAAGCTCAGGGCTTTCCCAGGTCTCAGTTTTTCTGAGGCAGCATGAATTCAGTGATTTAGTGCTTAGGAAATGTCAGATGACTATCTGACCAGATAGGTCCCAAACAGATCTGGGTTTTCCCAGTTTTCCAACTCTAATTTTTTTTCTTCCTTCCTATCTGGATTAGAGGATAAGTGGAGTACTCAGAGGTTAAGCTAAATCCTGGGGTCCAGGTCATTATTTCCACGAGGATTAAAGGAATATAGTGTTAAAGGTAGAACAGAGCCAGAGGCTGTCTAATCCAAGCCATTCATTGAAGCCCACAGAATTCAAAGCTAATAATAATAAGAATCATATGGCAGGAGTCTGGACCAAGTGGTCAATGAAGATCATGCAAAGAAACATTAGAAACCATGCAAGAAATCCCTATAGCCTGTAAACATTTAGCACCTATTGGCTGAGACCTAACTGGGCTAGGTAGCTACAATTATGCACTAGAATCTTGATATGCCTCATGAACTAACAAATGACAGATGCCCTTTCTATAAATATAGATCCCAAAATATCTTTAACCTTTCACTCTACTCACTGCCCTAGAAGGAGGACCTTATCACTGACTAAACTATATCCCACAATCACCAAGGCATAATATTTATGCATAAAGGTTAATAGGTTAATAGGGGCCATCACACCACGAACTCATGATCTGTAAGTTACATGGAATGATAAAAAGCACAGAGACTTAATAGGGGAAACAAAAGCATGTGGGACTATCCAGAGGTATATATAATTTTCACCATCCTATACTCTACTAGTGTTGTTGGTGGGGCAGTGGATAGAGTTTTGCAGTTGGAGACAAGAGGACCCAAGTTCAAATCTTGCTTCAGCAATCCATTAGCTGTGTGACCCATGGCAAGTCACTTACCCTTTTTCAGTCTCAGTTCCTTAATTCATAAAATGAGGTTAATAACAGGTAGATTGTGAGGATCAAATAAGCTAATACACCAATCACCTTTGCAAATTTAAAATGGCTGTATAAATATTAGCTATTCTTATTATTGCCAGATGGCCATGCTGGTAGGCTAGAGGATGAGTTTATATCTTAATCCTTAGACAAAAGAATGTGTGGTGAGATTCTATGATGTATGGCTTGGGCTCACAGAGGGAGGGATGCATTTTTGAGGGAGCATACCAAAGGGCCTGGTGGAAGGAAGGCAGTGTTGAAGGGGAAAGCAGCCTTGATCATGTAGTGATTGTGTCATTTGACCACCTGAGGGAGACTCACTGAAGGTTGCATGTGAATCTGATTTCTGACTGGACTCTGTAATATTAATTAAGGTGGGACCTTTTTACTGTTTTAGATTGCTAAATTAATTAATTGTCTTTAATTGAATCTAACTAGGTGCTAAACCCCAGGCCCAAACTCCTAACTACTAGCTGCTAAGCCCATGTTGGCATGAAGCTCCCACGGCCCTAAAGGCAGTTGCTAAGACCAGAGCCAATAGTATGCACCTAAGTTCTGATCCTTCAGATGATGTTTGATGATGTCAAAAGACTGTATAAAAAGAGAGAACAGAGCCATTTGCTTGAGGCTCTCAGTCTTGCAGTGTTGGCATGGGACTCTGGGCAGCCCCTCTAAAAGCCTCCCGGCTCATCAACCCAGATGTTGACGGTTTCTTGGTAACTATGAATTATTATCTGGTCTGTTTACATTGTGTATGTTTGTAACTTGTTTGTATTTGCTCTGAAGTTCAGGTTGCTGGCTTTTCCTCCTGAACCAAGTGATTTTATATGTATTTGTTGGATTAAAGTAAGATTGTTAACCCCTTAATGTTACTTTCCTTAGTAAAGCAGATCAAAAGACCCTGTGCTGGCAGTATGCTTGTTGTTGGGCTTGTGTTGGTCTTTCATTCCCACAACAGCTGCTAGCTGAATTGTGGCAACAGGCTCACATGAGGAAGAACTGCCGACTGTGTTCTAAGATGTGAAGATGATGGGACTGTCCCCATAACTGGGTGTTTTGCATTCACTCCTCCAAACTCCTCCCTGCTGCTGAAAACCTTTATCAGCAGGCTTGTCTTTTTGTTGGAGAAGAGACCAGCACTGGACAGAGCTCAGTGTGTGCAGATGGAGTCCCCAGATCAGCTCCTCTTTGTCTTCTTCCTGTGGTCCCAGCTGA
>CM053625.1:332884193-332914532 GCA_028646595.1 Phalanger gymnotis
AATTAGCAGGGGAAACCCTGGGAGCCAGGACTTGGAGGAAGGCCTGCTCCTGGCAAAGCTGGAGGACACTCACCAAGAGGTCAGAGGATGAAGAGAGGTCCAATGGAAATGACAGCCAGCAGAAGCAAGGTATGGAGAGAGGCCTTCTTTCAGACCCACTTGGCACCTGCATACCCAGAGCTGGCTCCCAGAAGATAGAGATCTCTCAGCTCCTAGTGCTTCTGCTTCCAGCCAACCTATTCATGGTAGGTCCTCTTAAGGAGGAGTCCCACCCTGCCCTGCCCTGCCCTGCCCTGCCCTCCATCTAGTAGAATGACATCTCTTCTCTTCTGTCCTCCTCTCAGGCTTCCAGTCTCCACCCCAGGGACAGAGTTCCACCAGAGTCTACCACCCACCAGCCCAACCATATTGGAGAGCTCCCCTCCCCCACTGCTCTCCTACCTCTCTCCCTCCATCCCTTTGTAAGAGATTGGTAAAAATTAGGGAAAGTTAGGTTTCCACAGGAGAGCTGATTAAGTTCCACAGAATAATTAATGAAGAGTCAGCTTGAACAAAGAAAGGAATAAAAATTAACTAAGGTAGATGGACTCAGCCAATGAGACAATAGCTAGTGATTTTCTGAAAACCACAAACTCCGGATATGGGCAAAACTGGGCTAAACTGGCCAGATAATGGTCAGGGATGAAGAGAAAACTGGGTCAAATGGCTACCATGCATGCTTAATTGCCTAATTGAGTATTAACTTATTTACCCACAAGGAGGTGTTTTCCACCATTTTTGAACATGGGATATATGTTGAGGTGGGAGGAACATACCAAGGAATTGCATGTTGGGGGCATGTAGAGAAGACTGTAACCCAGAAGGGAGCAGACCAATCTGTTCTCTGAAGGGAGGTACTGAGCTGATGCTGCATCAATCTATGTCAGTCTAACAGAATAAAGTTGGTCTCACTTCTGTATTCCCTACTTCCTCTTCCTCAGGAAGGGCTGAGTCTGCTCCTGGCCAGGAATGTTTACCAATTGCTTTGAATTCCTCAATAATAATAAGTCGCCCTTGACACCTGAATTTCACTGTCAAGTGTATTTCTAACACCTTACTCTGCTCTGAGACTCCAAACTTCCTCAGCAGAATCTCCCTATCTTCCAACTCTCCCCCTGCCACACTCATCTTCTTCCCCACAAACATATGTCCATCTTATGACTCAGTTTACTCACCTACAAAATAAGGGAATTGTGTGCTATGGCCTCAAAGTTCCCTTCGAGCTCCACTTCTTGGATCATATCATCCTGCTCCTATTATTAATTGCTTTAATGGATTTTGTCCTTCCATGTCTGGGATTCTCTAAGTAAGCCATGTTATCATTAACAAAGATAATTTTGCCTACATTTCCCGTTTATTCTCTCAATTTTCTTGTCTTATTGCTATAGCTAGAGTTTCTAAAAGTACATAAAATTACAGCCATGATAATGGACATCCTTGCCTTTCTTCAATGTTTACTGGAAAGATTTTGAGTGTGTCTCCATTACATACAATGTCAGCTCTTGATTTTAGATAGATACAGTTTAACATACAAAAAAAGATTCATTTATTCCTATGATTTTAAGACTGTTTTCATCTAATGGAATTCTGTATTTTTCAAAAGCTTTTCCTGCATTTTTTAGGTGTCTTTTTTCCTTCATTATCTTATTCCCAATAGGACCATTCTGAGCAGCAGCAGACTAGGCAGACTCCCCTGTCAGGAGATATAGACATAAACAGCATTGGAAATGAAAGGTCAGAATGCATCATTCTCAAGGTTTAATGGCAGCCCTACACCATGGAGTCACTCCATTGACCTCAGGTACCATACAGAATGGACTATGGAAGTTCACCCCTCTCCTCTTGTTCTGCTCAGGAGTAGAACAATACAATGATGGATCCTAATGCCTTGAGCAACCTGTAAATAATCAATTGAGGCCTTTGAAGGTTTTCCCATCCAGGGCTTGGCCCACCTCAGCTGTCCTAGAGAAGCCCCGGCTGATATATCATCACTCAGTTAAGCAAATAGAGGAAAGTGGCAAAGTTGTCAACACAGGCTACCATGTATCTTTTTCAGACAAAATCACGGTACCTTTGTTTTATATGATACATGATAGTTACAAAACATTTTGACATTCATTCTTTCATTTGATCATTACAAGAATCCTGTAAGGTTGTTAGGGAAGTATCTTTGACATAAGACTTGTCCCAGCACGAGAGGCATCAAATTGGCTACAGATCTTTTTGGTAATTATATCTCTTTAATGAGTACAATTCAGTGGGGAGTTGGAGGAGCAGTATAAGTGAAAGTTGATATGATAACCCTTAGCTATCATAGGCATGAAAAAGGTAAGGGAGAAGAGAGAATTTTCTTAAGCATCTGGATGTTTCCTCTTAATAATAGCCATGTGGTGAAAAAAACCACACCAAAAAACTAAATATTTAGAAAGTATTCATGAGTTAAACAATGGCTAGACAAAATGTCATATATGAATGCAGTGCAATACTAATGAATCGCAAGAAGTCACAGACATAATTTTAGAGAAATTTGGAAGAATTTGTGAATTTCTTCAAAGTGAAATGAGCAAAACCAGAAGAATAATTTATGCAGTAATACAAATGTTGCAAAATGGGGGGGGGGGGAGTGTCTTCTGTTACCTTGAAGGTCCTGTTGAGCTCTAAATCTGTGATCCTATGATTTCCTCTGTGCTCTAAACTGTCCTGAGGGCTAACTCAAGTAATGACAAAAATCATAAGAATCTGACTCACTGAGTGATTGCATTGGCATCATGTCCTGCTTAGCTGACCTTCCAGCTCTGGCTCAGAGACATCAGGAGCGCACAATGGAATCTTTGTGTCCCTGGGATAAGAGGCCAGAACAGGGACTGATATTTTTAAAGAGACGTTGGGACACTTTGAGCACAGAAATCCAGGTGAGGCACCAAGGACTACAAGGAGGTTGCTCTGGGTAAGTCAATGAGCCGCTAGAAAGGGATGTTTTATTCATGAGCTTAACGAGGACATGGACATAAACAGGATATACCAGATTCACTTTTTTTTCACTTCTGACATGGTCCCTAAACTCATAGATTAAGTGTAATGTCACATTACGGAATTTACCTAGAATTCAGAAAAACATTGAGTTAAGTTTCTCACATTATTCTCATGGAAAAGTTTGGAAGCTGTGAGGTAAGGAGAAGTTCCTTGAAAGAAAAAAAATTAATACCATTCTCTGTATTGGAGGCACAAGTCCTCCAGAAATGTTTTTCATTCAGTTAACATTATTTAAAATCTAAGCATTTCTACCTAGAAAGAGAATTGTAGAAACCACAAAAGTCATCTCAGGAGGGCAGAGCCAAGATGGCACCCAGAAAGCAGTGACTTGCTTAAGCTCTCCCCTAAATCCCTCCAAACACCTGTAAAAAATGGCTCTGAACAAATTCTAGAGTTGCAGAACCCATGAAATAGAATTGGGAAGCAGGTCTCCAGGCCATAACAGCCTGGATTGCTGCTGGGAAGGGACTATCACAAGGTGCTAGGAGAGGAGAGCAGCCCAGCATGGGCCTTGCCATGACCAACCTGACTGGGAGTTGGGTGAATGAATCATTGAGCTGTGGCAATTGCCAGACTTTTCAACCCACAAATGCCAAAGACCAAAGAGCAGGTTAGTGGGAAAGGTGTTAGACCAGGGTGAGAGCAGTCCAGCTCCAGCCACGGGGGTGGTGGAGGTGGTGCAGTGGTGGCAGTGGCAGCAGCAACAGGCTCCTGCAGCTGCTTCAAGAGCTCCAGTGTCAGCTGCTCCCAGAGTCCCTGGCTCACATGGTGGGAGGAACCAAATGGCAGATATCAGTGGGAGTGCAAGGAGCTCTTTGCTGGCACAGAGGCAGGTTTTCTTGCTTTGCCTGCTTTGATCTGGGTCAAAGTCCTGGTTGGCAGTTCTAGGGAGAGGAGGAGCACTGGTATGGCAGAACTTGCAGTGATGGTGGAGTAGAAGTAGCTCTGAAAACAGCAGCACTTGGCTCCTAAAGGTTGGGACAAAGGACTCTCTACTCTAAAAGCAGTCATACCCTGACAAAAATCTCAAGGCAAAGTAGTTGGCTGGGAACATGAACAGGCAGCGAAAATGGATTCAGACTACAGAACATTTTTTGGTGACAAAGAAGATCAAAACATACAGCCAGAAGAAGTCAACAAAGCAAAAGAACATATATCAAAAGCCTCTAAGAAAAATATGAATTGGTCTCAGGGCCTGGAGGAGCTCAAAAAGGATTTGGAAAAGCAGGTAAAAGACTTAGAGGAAAAACTGGTAAGAGAAATCAGAGTGATGCAAAAAAAACCACGAAAAACAAGTCAATGACTTGCTAAAGGAGACCTAAAAAATACTGAAGAAAGTAACACCTTAAAAAATAGACTAACTCAAATGGCAAAAGAGTTCCAAAAAGCCAATGAGGAGAAGAATGCCTTGAAAGGCAGAATTAGCCAAATGGAAAAGGAGATCCAAAAGACCACTGAAGAAAATGCTGCCTTAAAAAGTAGACTGGAGCAAGTGGAAGCTAGTGACTTGATGAGAAATCAAGATATTGTAAAAACAGAACCAAAGGAATGAAAAAATGGAAGACAATGTGAAATATCTCACGGGATAAACCACTGACCTGGAAAACAGATGCAGGAGAGATAATTTAAAAATTATTGGACAACCTGAAAGCCATGATCAAAAAAAAGCCTAGACATCAAGGAGAACTGCCCTCATATTCTAGAACCAGAGGGTAAAATAGAAATTGAAAGAATCCACTGATCACCTCCTCAAAAAGATCCCAAAAAGAAGACTCCTAGGAATATTGTTGCCAAATTCCAGAGTTACCAGGTCAAGAAAATACTGCAAGCAGCCAGAAGGAAACAATTTGAGTATTGTGCAAACACAATCAGGATAACACAAGATCTAGCAACTTCCACAATAAGGGATCAAAGAGCTTGGAATATGACATTCTGGAGGTCCATGGAGCTAGGATTAAAACCAAGAATCATCTACCCAGCAAAACTGAGTATCATGCTCCAAGGTGAAATATGGACTTTCAATAAAATAGAAGACTTTCAAGCTTTCTCTGTGAAAAGACCAGAGCTGAACAGAAAATTTGACTTTCAAACACAAGAATCAAGAGAAACATGAAAAGGGAATCATTGGCATCATGTCCTGCTTAGCTGGCCTTCCAACTGGCTCAGAGACATCAGGAGAGTAAAATGGAAGCTTATGTCCCTGGGATGAGAGGCCAGAACAGGGACTAATACTTTTGAAAAGAGACATTGGGACACTTTGAGCACAGAAATCCAGGTGAGGCACCAAGGACTACAAGGGTTACAGTTGGGGAGGTTGCTCTGGGTAAGTCAATGAGCCGCTAGAAAGGGATGTTTTATTCATGAGCTTAACGAGGACATGGACATAAAGAGGACACACCAGATTCACGTTTTTTTTCCACTTCTGACATGGTCCCTAAACTCATAGATTAAGTGTAATGTCACATTACAGAATCTACCTAGAATTCAGAAAAACATTGAGGTAAGTTTCTCACATTATTCTCATGGAAAAGTTTGGTAGCTCTGAGCTAAGGAGAAGTTCCTTGAAAGACAAAAATTAATACTATTCTCTGTATTGGAGGCACAAGTCCTCCAGAAATGTTTTTCATTCAGTTGACGTTATTTAAAATCTAGCATTTCTACTTAGAAAGAGAACTGTACAAACCACAAAAGTCACCTTAGGCATGCATCTAATACAAGACATTTTGAGATAACAATTATGGGAATATTGAACTGGGCAAGTTTCACTCTATGACAAAGTTTAGGGATAAAATATTATTTCAGCCAGTGGAATGAGAGTCCTTCATGGTCAAGGGCTATTTCCATCATGGTATGCTGCTTTTTGAGCAGTGTGGTAAATAACAGTAAGGGAATCTAAGACGAGTCCTATCATGAATGTAGAACAATAGCATCTACGAGTCTAGGCCTCTGGGGAAAGCAGCTATTCCCCTGAGCTCTGGGCTGAATGATATGGGGAAGTTTCTGTTCACAGCTTCTGCTGGAGCACTGTGGGGAGGCGGGTGAGTCCTGTGCCCACAGTAGCACTCTGCAACATCCTCAGGCTGTTGATTGTGAGGGTGAAATATGTCCCACACTCATTGCCACTGAAATGAGAGGGAAGCCCAGAGAACAGATTAGAAACTTCATAAATCCAGAGTTGAATATGTTATCCTGGTTTCTGTTGGTACCACAGTAAGCAGGTGCTCCCATTGCTGTGTAAGAGGCTCTGATTGGCCTTGCAGTTGATGGCGACTCTCTCCCAGAGCCACAGACAGGGAGGCTGGGAACTGGGTCAGAACAACTTCCCCTTGTGAATCTGAAATTAATAAAGAGACATTTGAGGTCACAGAACCAAGACTGTTTGCTCTCCGTTACCAAACTCTCCCCTCAATGTCTGATCACAAAAATCGGTTAATTTTTCTCACCAAAGGAGCTTTTTTATAACTCTGACATCATCTCTCAAAGACTTTTCTCATTAAGACAGTGGATGTTCAGATTGCGAGGGATCTCTCCCAGTCTCCTGTATGTGCTTCTCCATAATCTCCTCCCTCCATTCTCCTTCCTCACCTGGGAGCCACAGGAGCAGGAGACAAAGGAGCGGAGCTGGGAACTTCATCTTCACAATGAGCTCTGTCCAGTGCTGATCCCTTCTCTGTCAGAAACACTAGCCCCTTGATAAAGGTTTTGAGCAGCAGGGAGGAGTTTGGGGGAAAAGAGTGAATGAAAAACACCTGGATGATGGGGTAGTGCTACTCTCTCCACATCTCTGACCATATTCAGCAGTTCTTTCCTAGGTGTCTCCTCTCAGAAACCAGTCACACATGAAGTCTTCGAACAGTGAGTCTCACTCAGGAGGTCAAATTACTACATGAGCAAGGCTGCTTTTCCCCTGGGACACTGCCTTGCTTCCACCAACCCCTTCTGTTTGTTCCCTCAAAAACTGTCCCTTTAGTCTTTGAACCCAAGACATAGATTACAGCACCTCACACCTTCTTTTGTCTAGTGAACCCATTTAAAAACTATTGACTAGTAATGCAACCTTGGACAAATTCACTTCATCTTGCTGAAACTCAGTTTCCTAATCTGCAAAATGGAAAGAAAAATAATGTACAACTCACATAAGATGATTTAAAAGTAAGACTACTTTGTAAAGTCTTAAAAACTATTAAAATATCCTACTTGGCATTTACTACTCTCATTTTTGTCATCTCATTCTAATGAGTTCAGATAGAAATAGTCAAGGGGCCCATCACTATCTCACTGTTAATCCTTTCTATTTTGTGTTCTGAAGGTGGACAAAATAATTCCTTTCTCTAGCTGAAATAAAGTATATAAGGGCATCCTCTGGCCTACTGACATTGCCCTCTGGCAATAATAAGAATAGCTAACATTTATATCACTGTTTTAAATTTGTAAAAGTGATTAATAGCTTATTCCTCACAATAAACCTCTTATTATCTTCATTTTACAAATTAAGGAACTGAGGCTGAAAAAGGGTAAGTGACTTGCCATGGGTCACACAGCTATTGGATTACTGAAGCAAGATTTGAACTGGAGTCCTCTTGTCTTCAACTGCAAAACTCTATCCACTGCCCCATCTACAAAACTGGTAGAGTATAGGATGCTGGCAATTATATATGCTTCTAGATATTCTCACATGCTTTTGATTTCTCCTATTAAGCTTCTGTGCTTTGGATTCCATGTAGGTTACTAATAATGAGGTCATGGTGTGATGGCCCTTATCATTCTGCTGTTCTTACATTTTATGCACAATTGTTATGCCTAGGTGATTGTGGAATATAGTTTACTCAGTGATAATGTGCTCCTTCCAGGGCAGTGAGAAGGGTAAGAGGTTAAAGACATTTTGGGATCTATATTTATAAGAAGGGCATTTGTCATTTATTAGTTCATGAACTATATCATCAAGATTCTGGCACATAACTGTAGCCACCTAGCCTGGTTAGATCTCACCCAATAGGTGCTAAATGCTTACAGGCTACAGAGATTTCTTGCATGGTTTCCCACATTTCTTTGCATGATCTTCCTTGACTACTAGGTCCAGACTCCTGCCACATGACTCTCCTTTAATCCTCATAGAAATAATGACCTAGACCCAAGATTTAGCTTAACCTCTGAGTTGTCCTTTAAACTAAATAGGATAGCAGAAGAAAATTGGATTTGGTTTTTGTTTTTTGGAGGGGGAGAAGGCAGGGCAATTAGAAGTCACACAGATAGTGTGTCAAGTGTCTGAGGCTGGATTTGAACTCAGGTCCTCTTGACTCCAGGTCAGGTGCTCTACTCCCCATGCCACCTAGCTGCCCCCAAATAAAATTGGATTTGAAAAACTGAGAAAACCCCAGAGCTGTTGGTAGGTGTCTGGTCAGTCATCTGGCATTTCTTAAGCACTCACTATATATGCCTTTGAAGCACAGCCCAGTTCCATGCCATTGAGGATGCCCCTGCTACTCCTCCTATATATGTCTTCTTTCCCTATTGAAATTACTTTGTAGACACCAGTTGCCTTCTCCCCAACTGAATGTTAAATTCCATCACAGCAGTAACTATTTGGCTATGATTTTTGAATCCATAGCTTTTTGCACATAAGAGGTGATTAAAGTGTTTCTTTTAATTGATATGTTTGCTTACTTATCACTACAACTACTGATGGGATGGGGACCCTGCTATTGGTGAATGATGGCCTAGGAGCTAGAGTACTGGAGGCCTGGTCCACAAGCTGAGAGCTGATGGGTCAGGGGAGACAGTTCTGCCTGAGGAGAGTTAGAAGGACTGTGATCCTGGAAAACCAAAGGTTCATGGATCTTCAGTGATATTACATCTTTACTCTTCCTATGATGAAACCAAGACCATATCCTGCCTCCAAGTTCTCCAGTGGAGGCAGATTGAGTATGGCCACCAGATTCAGGAAACTGGAACATAGACCTGAATGTTTGTTTGTTCTTAATCTGCTTTTCATGAAGCTGGTTCTATTTTCTCTCACTCTGGCTGGATTCTTGGTCTGAAAGTTTTGTTCATAGACTCTCAACCCAGACTTATATTGTATCCACATATTTGAAATATAACTTTAAAAAAAGAAACATGTCTAAAGTTTGCTTTAGGGGAAGTCTTACAAACCAGCTAGAACTAGAGTTCATTATCAGGAAATTGGGGGTCCATGATGAGAGGTAAAAGTGATTGGAATTTAGAAGGGGCTTTGAGGCTCTACCAACATGGACCTCTGCTCATCGCTGGTTGTGATACTTTGGGGACTCTTTCAGGGCCCAGGTTGGGAGTCTGAGCTCATGCCTAGCCCTGGGGTCTCCCAGGACCTGATCATGTCATTGCCAAGTAATGATGGAATTCTTCAGATTTAGTCCAGTTTGATCGATTTGAGAAAATAGTCTCAGGACATCTTACCCAGTGACTAGTATACAGCAAGTGCTCAATAAATGCTTTTGCATTGAAAAGATTGGAATCTTACTGCAATCATTTCTTTTATAATAGATATCCTCACCAAACAAAACAAAGTCTAACTTTCATCCATTGCCATCCTAATCCAAAGTATTGCTCGGAGCACCAAAACTCAATGGCAACTAAAGGTTGTGAACTGTCCAGACAGCTTTGGCTACTAGGATTCACTCTCAGGTCATGCGGCACTAAATCGCCAAATGGATGTCCCATCAGATAAACTGAGACCTGGGAAAGACCTTAGCTTAAAAAGGGCAAGGTCTCCCACTGCATCCCAGGGCCATTTTCAGTCATTTTGATCTGCATCTTGCCACTGGACCCAAATGGCTCTGGAGGAGAGAGTGAGGCTAGGGATTTTGCACAGCTCTGCCTCATTGAAAACCAATTCATTTGCAAGTCAAGATATCAACTTCCAGAAGTCATTGGTCCTCTTTGAGAACAAAGAACAAACATCACTCTGTGACCACGAGAAGAGCAATGCTGCCCTCTCCTGGTCAGAGAGAGGAGTCAAAGGAGGCATTCTTCATGTCCCCCATCCTTTTCCTAAGTTCCAGCAACAAGGATAGTTAGGGCTAGAACAGGGATCAGAAAAATTACCTAAGAGGGTGTTAAGGGCCAAGTGTTCATTGTCACTGTAGACATAGAGCAAAATAGCTTTGGTGAGCAAAGTTGAAGAGCAAGAGTTCACATCTAGACAGAAATGTCTAATTTGCAAACCACTCTTAGTTGGGTCTTTTAACCGCCATAATAACCCCAGGAAGTTGAGTGTTCCTATTAGCGCCATTTGACGGTGGAGGAAATGGAGACTCAGAAAGCTTATCTGGTTATAAAGATTCAAGGTGGGGAGGAGTCAAAGACAAATTCTCATGAATCCAAGCACTTTATTTTATTAGTGCCTTAGCTGATAATATTAGAGCTGATTGTGGAAAGGAGTATTGCTGTGCTGCACACACACTCCAGATCTGGGCACAGTTGGCTCATAATCATTGGATAAATATCTATCAGGACATTACATCTTTACTCTTCCTGATGCTTGCCTTGGTGGGAAGGGGCAACATCCCAGGCACATGCACAGAAGGCTTTACCTTCTCTCTCTGTGCCTGGGCAAGGCCTGTCCCCCATCTCTTCTAATGTTTCACTTCCCAACCACCATATTTCAAGGCTCTGGACTTTCTTTAAGACTCAGCTCAAGCAAAGATCCATCTGGGTCATTTTCTCAGTCCCCCATAGCAGGAAAATCTTCATCCTGAGAGAAAGAGGGATCATTTAGAACCCAAGAGCTTTGTGATGCCAATCATCTCCCATTAATTGGTCACCCAAGGATATCCCTGAGGATGGAGAGCAGGGATGTTGAGGGTCTATATGCTAAGAGAGCTGTTGAACAGGTGATCTTCAGCCATCTCTGAGTAAATTGTGGAATGTCTACATGGTCTTGACTGTCCTTGGTGAACAATGACCAAAAAGCCTGCTGGGTTTTACCCTTCTCCAGAACAAGGGACTCTCAACTCTGGTTGAGTCTCATGAGAACCTGGCCTTTCAATACAAGAATTAAGCTCTTTCTTCAATCTGTGGTTCTTCACACATATATATACACACCAAGAGTCCCGCGGAAATCCACTTAAAACTTAGGTTGGATCTATTTCTTGGTTCTTCCCAGTAGGGAACATGGAAAGCTGCTCAAGGTACCATGGATTCTGGTACCTAAACTCCTTAAAGGGAAAAATACCCAAGTGTTCATTGACAAGAGACTTAAACAAGGAATAGCAGTAGTACATGCACTATTACACTCTCCCAGGTTAGTGGAAATCCAACATCAGAATGTGAAACAATTCACAAGAAAGGAATTGGACATTTCGTCCCAGCTCTGCACTCTACAAGCAAATCCTTGGGGCTCTCTATTTTTGAGCAGGCCTGACAGGTAGTTGGGCTGGCCCTCCCACTGCGTAGTTATCTTCTCCAAATGCAGGAGTTACAAAACTCCCCTGCTACCAATCAGCACTGTCTGAGGAAACCAGTGTCCCTGGATTTCTCAAATCCCAAGTCTGCCTCCAAGGTTGAGAAATCTATTGGAAGATCCCACTTCAGTTATCTATACTCAGAAAAGGAAAAAAAAAAACCATTCTCAGACCGGAATAGACAAGCTGTGTGTTTCACCTGCTGCTAGTGTGGAAAAAGGCCTTAACTTTACCCCCCACCCCACAAGAAGGGCTCCAGTTGGAACTTGCTGGGCAGGGGGCAGGCAGAGAGTGAGCATCAGGGGAATAGCAATTTCCCTTACAAATTGCAGCATTTCTTCATGTCATTCTGAGTCAACTGAATATCAAGGAGCGCATTAAGTGGCTCCCCAAGATCACAGAGCTAGTACCTGACTGAGATGAGAATTCTCAGGATTGAATTTGAGTACCTTCATGCAAAGTTCATTCCTGCTACCAAAACCCATCTTTCTAAATACCTGTAATCTCACAGAGATCCCAGCTTGCCATGGATCACAGAACATAGTAGTCTTAAAAAAAGTCAAGTTATACTTTACCTAAAGTAATGGAGAGAAATCTAGGGAGCAGACATCAGCAGCCAATGGGGCAAGACCCCACTGAACTTCCAAAGTCATTTTTCCAAAATATCCCACCCTGTCTACTGACTACTCCAATATATTCCAACACAACTCACCTCACTCCACGGTGCTCTGCCAAACTTCCACACTGGAAGTGACATGGGAGTCAGTGATGGTCATTCTCAATTGCGATGGTCCTGTGCTCTGAGGGGACAAAATGAAGTTGCCTAAGGAATGACAGAAACAGGAATGTAATCTTCATTGTAAGCCTACAGGCAACTCTTCACGTAGGAGAATTGTGGAATGAACATTAAAACATAAGCTGTCCCTCTATATCAAGCACTGGTCCCCTATTAAGGATATGGCTAGAAGAGGCAGTGAGCCGATGTCTATATTAAACTGCATAGCAGCATCCAGGGATATCAGCCTTGCCTCTTTCCCTAAAATCCTCACTCTTTACCCACTCCATGAGGTTCAATACTGGGTCAACTCCACAGTAGGAGGATGGAGATGGGAAGATTTGTCAATGGGACCAGTTTTATTGATTGGCATGCCTGACAGGTTGATGATCTGAGGTTCGAATGTAAGACCCAAATATTCCCCTTCTTTTTAATTTACAAATTCAGTGAAATGAATTTCCATAAAGTATCCCATACAGGTACAGAGAATGCAGTTCACTTGACTGTGGGTGTTGTGGCTGCATCTGAGGCGTCAGTCCCAGTGGATATATGGAACACTCATACAGATACAACCTATGTCACACATATTTCTAGGTAAAGAAGCTTCTTTGTTCTGTAAAGCAGTAGCAGCCTTTGGGATATCTAGATCTAAATGATGGGCTGCTGGACCAGGTAATGGATGGTCAACTGATGAAAAAACATTTGGCTGCTGGAGCCTCAGCCCTCTACCCCCATGTCATCCTCTTACTGGGATGGTACAACCAGAGGTAAGATTCCTTCTTCCTAATTCTGCCTTTCTTCACTCTTCCTCATTTCTTCCTCCTTATTAGATAATTTTGAAAAGATCTTCATTTTATTAGACCAACACATAAAAGGGTAGTTCCGCGCCCCCCCTGCCCAGGCCTCTGAAAGTATCTATATATCAAATGATATACAGGGACAAACCCCGAGTGTCTCTGGCCCTTTAACTGGAGAAGAGATCCAACCACAGAATTCGACACATGTAAAGTGCTTAATAAATGTTTGACGGACTGATTAAATCTGAATGGTTTCTTTGGGATTTTACAATAAATTAAAAACCACTCTGTCATTTAAAGCCTTCACCCGCTAGCTCAACACCCCTTTCCAGACTAATTACAAAATATACTCCTTTATTTCTTCTACAATCCAAACTAAAGAGCTGTCTTGCTCTCCATCACAAGTGATATTTTATCAACTGTCTCCACGCCTTTGTCCAGGCTGCGCCTCATTCCTGAAATACACTCTACACATCCCTGACTCTAAGAATCCTTAGTATTCTTCAAAGCTGAGCTCAAGCACCTCCCCTTATAGGAAATCTAATTTCCCTGGCTGCCCATATCTCACTTTCCATATCAACTGAAATTACATTTCTATAGGCTTCACTGTGGTTTCATTTCATGTAAGAAAACACTTGCACGTAAGAAAATTCTTGTAAAGAAATTCAATGTAAGCAAATGCTCATACTTCATGCAAGCCCACTCATGGGATTGGGGGCAAAAGAGTAAAGGAAAGAGTCTGGGAACATTGTGAGGATGGGGACCCTAGACCCCATTGAGATGTATCTAGCAGCTGAGCCAATCCCCGATTCTTTTCAGTGACAGAGGCTGACTAGAAGGCCCTTGAATAGTAGTGTATGGTCTTGGGCCTAAAGGAAATGGACAGGGCATTGGACCTTCATACCACCAAGAGATCCGTTGGGTGAGAAGAGAATCAGAGACACCCAGCAGAGATGGCCAGTGAATGGCTGTGACTCTGCCACGTGCTCTCTTAGGAACTCTCCCTATGCCTGCTGGGAGGTATACTCCAACCCACCTGGTGCATGCATTAGCCTGAGTCAGCCTATAAGGCCACTGTCCTCCAGATGCAGGAAATGATGAAGCTCTTACAGGGATATTGCTGGGTGAGTCAGAACATTCACCTTGGCTCTTGACCAGGCCCCAGTCATAAGGAGCCCAACCTTGTGAGACCTGTGTGGCCAGGGCTGCAGAAAAAGGAATCTAGTCTATATCGTGGCAGCCAGGTGGCTCAGTGGATGGAACTATGGCCCGGAATACAAAAGACTCATGTTCCTGAGTTCAAAACTGACCTTAGACACTTCCCAGTTAAGTGAGCCTAGGCAAATCACTTAACCTTATTTGCCTCAGTTTCCTCATCTGTGAAATGAGTTGGAGAAGGATGACAAACCACTCTAGGACATTTGCCAAGAAAACCCCAAATGAGGTCACAAAGGGCTAAGACGCAACTGAACACTGGCATCCCAGAAGTTTCTATACTTTGCTACACAGAGCTAGAGCGATGCTTCTTCAACATGAACTTGTTCAGGGCTGAAGTGTTCTGGGAATGGGGAGCTCTTAGACTGCAGACAGTAATAATCTCCAGCATCCTCAGGATCCAGGCTGCTGATGGTGAGAGAGAAACGTGTCCCAGACCCACAGCCCCTGAACTGGGCAGACACTCCAGATGCCAGATTAGCAGCATTGTGGATGAGGAGCCTGGGGGCTTGCCCAGGTTTCTGCTGGTACCAATAGAAGAAGCTACTACCATTAACAGTTAACCTCTCACTGGCCTTGCAGCTGATGGTGACTCTCTCTCCTAGAGATTTGGACAAGGAGTCTGAAAACTGGGTCACCACAGTGGTTGCTTGGGAATCTAGAAAAACAACAAAATTAGAAGACAGAAATATGTGAACGTCCAAGTTAAAGGATAGGAATAGGAAAATTTTTTGGAGACCCCTGAAATTGTAAACGTTTTGCAAGTATTTGTATTTGTTGTGAACACAAAGCAAAAAGCCATCTTTCCCACAGACCTCAGAATGTTTATTCTGGGGCCTGGTCATGTTCAGTGAGCCCCTTTCTGCTTCTGTTGGGCCTAAGCGTGGTCACTCACTGGATCGGGGGCATCAGGTCTTTATTCCCTGAAAACCTATGATCTTCTAAACCCTTCCCTGTTCAGCTGTGCCTTACCCTGAGCCCAGAGTACCAGCAGCCAGAGGAGCTGCCATGTGGAGACCATTCTGGCCTTTAGAAACCTACAGAAAGACCACTCAGAGCCCTGGGAGGGCAGGAAGGAAGAAAGAAGCTTTGGTATCTTGAGCAGGACTCGCTAAAGGTCCCTTGGGTCTCCATATGCTAAAGAGCCCCAGGTCTGGTAGGAGCTTCACCTCAGGCACCCTGTAAGCCACACTGAGCCACACTGGCTGAGACTGGGAGACTGGTTCTAGGGGAGGAGTCTCACTCTTTTCTGTCCTCAAATGTGTGACCTCAAGAGCAAAGGCAAGATTACGGTTAATGACTGATAGAGGAATGGTTGCAGCTGGTGGTGGATAAATGGAGGGAGGCTTCTCTGTGTGCCAGGACTAGATTCCCCATAACCACAAGAAAGCTCCAAGCCCTGGGGAGGTGGCAGAGGTGGCAGGAGCTCACAGCTTGTAGGATTTGGAGGAGCCTCACCTGAATCTGCTCATGGACCTGCCCCACTACCTCCCTCTGCTGGAGACGGTGGGGATTCAAGGAGGCAGTGAGGAGGGTCTGGCTCATGGACAGATCCTAGCCTGGGCTCCTGGGAAAAGCTTAGGAGAGCCTCATTCCTATGTGAATGGGTTTTGTCACTCACTAGATGACATCACTGTAGCTGTTCTGAGCAGTGTAGAGCAAAAGGTTGGGTCTGCCCTTTCCACATTTTCCCATTTCAGACATGCACTAAAGGTGAGGACACACAATATGATCCATCCCATATCTTGGCTATGACTCTAGAAATGTGGATCTAGGGAAATCAGTGTTGTGTGAGACTATGAAGGTGAGGGTCACTAGGGAAGAAACAGAGACAAGGAGACTATAGAGTCCTTCGCTTCTGGCTAATCGCTTCTGACCTGGGGTATCGCAAAGACCCCAGTTTGATCCGCCTGCCTCCAGTCTCCCTGCTCTCCAAACAATCAACGGTGAATGAATGCATGAAGAAGTTATTTTTTACCTCCTTTTAAAAACCATTTTTCCCATTATATGTAAAAACAATTTTTAATATTGTCTTTTAATAATTTTGGTTTCAAATTCTCTCTCTTTTCTACCCTGTCAATGAGAAGGCAAACAATTGGACAGACATTATACACATGCAATAATGCAAAACATAGATTAACCATGTTGGGAAAGAAAACATGATGCTTTAATCAGACACCAACAGTTGAAAAAGAACTTATTAAGGTGGGTACGCAACAAAACACTAACGCTGAGGACAGAAAAGGAAAAGCAGAAACGGCCCATGCTCCAAAGGTGCTCATAATCTATTAGAGGACGCAAAATAAAAATCATAAATAGTATTATTATTGTATAATTACTGTAAAGCTTGAATTTCTAACTGCCTTAATGTTTGCAAAGCCCATGAAAATTTTAGCTCTTTTTCCCCTTATAATTGCAATTAGCTAATAGCACCGATATGTTATAGACGAGGAAACTGAGACAGTCAAACTTGAAGGGATATGGTCAGGGTTTCACAGCTAGTTACTGTCCGAGGCAGGATTTGAACTAAGACATTCCCGAGTCTAGGCCTGTTCTCTAAACACTGCTGCACTTCGGCTATATAAAGATAGGTATTAATATATAGATCTCTCCTGATATGATTTGGCAAAATAAGCTCCCAATGCCAAACATCCACCCACGCCACTTGGCATGTTCTTTACAGCTACAGTGCAGTCCTGGGGACTTGTCTTTAGCAGTCAGAGGTTAAGTAGTTGCTAAGGAACACGGCCGGCACGGTTCAAAATTAGTCCATGATCCTGGGTCTCTTGATTCTCTGTCCATTTTTCCATGTTGCCTCATCCAATGGCATATATTTACATCTTCATAATTATGTCTGTATCGTCTATCTATAGCATCTGTGTCTCTATCAACCTATACTGGGAGAGGAAATGGGTACAGAGATATTGAAAGTTATGTTGACTTAGAGCCCCATTGTTCCCTGTCCCAATTATCAGTCTTGGGGGAGGATCTGTTGAAGAAGGAGACATCAAGTCAGTATCTTATTGCATTACTGCCTCTTCATCACGTACCCCTACCTCCAAATTAATCGCTTTCTTGCTACCTTGGGGAAGAGCTAAGACGCCAGGGCTCACCCTCTCTTAAAGTTACCTATGACAGCTGGACCTGCCTTAAAGCAACTGCTGATCTTCAACGGTCAGCCCGTCAACCTGCTGCTCCCTTGAAAACCTTAAGAAGAACTCCTTTTACTTCTCTCCGTCTTCGGTTTTGCCTCATTAATCAAGGTGAAAGCTCGAATGGACAATTTTCCTTTCAACAGAAAGAGGGAGGGCTGGTGATCCCTTAGCCTATCTTTGGAAAGACGGTCTGAGGCCACCAAGGATACTTGGGGGAAGACTTGTCAGTCCTGGAGTTTGGCCTGGCTAAGTGCCTATTCTACTATCTAATTAGCCTGGTGAGTTTGATACCATTAAAACTCTGATTTGGCCAAGTGATGAAAAAATAAATCCCAGTAGAATCGAGGAATCTCGGAGTCAGCACTTGTTGAAGGTAGGAAACCTAACACATGACTTAACCCACAGGATTTTTTGTGGATCAAAAGAAATAAAGTACAGAAAAGCATTCTTATCCCAGAGTACCAGATACACAGAATCTATTGGAATTTTCCCTCTTCCACACAGGTGACATTGATACTCATCAAACTGATGTGATCTTGTCACTCCCTTACTAAAAATTTCCACAGGCTTAACTCCAGGATAAAACAAAATCCTAATCCTGGCACTTAACATTCTCCACAATATGGCTCCTTCCTACCATCCCAGACAGATGCCACATTAAGCAGCTCTGGGTTCTCTCTGTTCTAGTAAAGCCAGCATGCCAGCTCTTCCTGCACACAGCTTTCCATCATTCATTGCCAGGCCTTTGCACACATGGCTCCCTCAGATGGCCATGCATACACTCCCTACCTCTACCGAGCAGAATCTCTGTAGAGTGTCTCCTATTTTCTTTTTTCTTCATTACTTGACTAAACACTTTAGAACGCAAACTCCTTGTGGGCAGGGGCTGTTTCACTTGGCTTGGTACCCCCAGCACTTAACATAAAGCCAGGCACATCATCAGAGGTTGTTGAATTGACTTGGAGTACCCAGATAATGAGGACTGGAGTCACTCTCTTATTCTCTGAATGCTAAGATCTGACTATCAGTTTCACTCAAGGAAGGGGTCCCATTTTGAATTGGTTGGTGTCCGTTGAGACTGAGTTGGTTCAAAGGTGTAGTAACTGTCATACATGTTACTCTAGGTGGAATCATATAATTTTCATTAACATTGTAACCACATTCTCTAACAGTTTAACTCATTTCACAGGATCCAGATCAAAAGAGAAGTTGATTTCTGAAGATCTACTTCAACCACTCTTTAGTTATCATTTTTAAAGTTAATATCTTTTATCAAATAATTTCCCAAAGTCACACAAAAAAATTGAAGCATAATAACAAAAGCAATATTATAGATTTAAAACAAATCTTACTCAAATCAAAACAATTTTGAGGTATCAAATCTCTCCTGTCAGATTGGCCAACATGACAAAAGAGACAAAATGCTGGAGAAGATGTGGGAAAATTGGAACACTGTTACATTGTTGGTGGAGTTGTGAACTGATCCAGCTATTCTGGAGAGCAATCTGGAACTATGCCCAAAGGGCTATAAAGATGTGCATACCTCCTCTTTGGTGAAGGTTATCTCCGTCTGCCTCTCCTCCACCTGACTCACCGCTGTTCGCTCTCACCGAGGATTAAGTTGGTCAGGAGGCCACTCCACTGTCATGGCATTCAAAGACACCGGCAAGACCATTGTGGAGCCCAAAGTGGCCATTCACCGGATCTGGATCGCTCTCACCAGCCGCAACGTGAAATCACTTGAGAAAGTGTGTGCGGACCTAATTAGAGGAGCCAAAGAAAAGAACTTGAAAGTGAAGGGACCTGTTTGAATGCCCACTGAGACACTTTGGATCACAACTAGAAGAACTCTTGCGGTGAAGTCCAAAGACTTGGGGCTAGTTCCAGATGAGAATCCACAAACGCCTTACTGTTTTGCACAGTCCTTCTGAAACTGTTAAACAGATCACTTCTATCAGCATTGAACCAGGTATAGAAGTTGAAGGCACCATTGCAAATGCCTAACCAATCATCTCTTTTAATAAACTGACAGCAACTATTTAAAAAAGTAAAAGGTGTCCATACCGTCTGACCCAGCAATACAACTTCTAGGGCTGTATCCCAAAGAGATAACAGGTGGGAAACGGACCTGCATGTAAGAAAAATATTTATTGCAACTCTTTCTGTGGTAGCAAAGAATTGGAAAGCAAGGGGATGCCTATCAACTGAGGAATTGCTAAATAAGTTGTAGTATATGAATGTAATGGAATACTACTGTGCTGTAAGAAATGGGGAGCAGATGACCTTCACACTGACCTAGAAAGACTTACATGATCTGATGCTACATTAGGGGAGCATGGCCAGGAGAACACTATACATGATTACAGGCTGTGATGACTAACTTTAATTGACTTGGCTCTTCTCAGCAATACAAGGTTCAAAGACAGCTGCAAAAGATACATGATGGAAAAAGCTATCCACATCCAGAATTATAGAGTCTGAATGCAGATTGAGGCAAAATGTTTGCTGTTTTCTTCTTTGTTGGTTTTGTTTCTTCTTTCCTATGATTCATTCCGTTGGTTATAATTCTTTACAACTCGAATATTGTATAAATAAGACTAATGCAAAGGCATATGTAGAAGCTATATCAGATTACATACCATCTTGGAGGTGAGGGCAGAAGACGAGGAGGGGGAGAAAATTTGGAACTCAAAAACTTCTGGAACTGAGTGTTCTCAACCATAAATAAAAAACAAATTAAAGAAATAAAACAAATCTTATCATTTTGATGACAGATTTAAAATAAAAACATGTTGCCAATTAAATGACATCAATTCAGTTAAACATATTTTCCAAGTTATCTCACATAGAAAATCACTTTGTCAAGCTGTGATTTTAATACTCCAGACTGATTGCAGTCAGTTATCAAAATATTTATGCCAGAACTTTTTATAATGGCAAAGAGCAAGAAACAAAGTGAGTACCCATCAAATGTTAAATAGCTAAATAAATTCCAGAATATGAATTCAAAGGATTATTGAAGAATAATAAGAAACATCAGGATTCCTGGAGGAAAAGCAATGATATTCATAGGCGTTTAATCACAGTAAGTGATTTTGGATGTTTAATGAGGTCTCCTATAGTGGGAAATCTAATGAGGTCTGGAGCAAGAGTCCTAATCTTGTTAAATAGATCCCTGAGTTTTATTTCCAGCAAGATTTTTCCAATGTATAGTCGAATACTGCTTAAATGCAAGGCAAGCCATTCAACGTCTCGGTAACAAAGTCTATCTTCCAACTACTGACTCCAAAAAGGCCAAAATTGCTCAGTTCTCTGAAAACCCAAAACAATGTCTAGGGAAAAGGCAGAGGTGGTGAGGTTCTACACAATCAGTCAAAACATGACCTGGAGCTGCCTGAGGCTCAGATCATGAGGCTCTTATTGCAAAATTCAGAATCTAAGTGAAGAAACTGGGAAAACCCTTAGACTCTACAGATGTAACCTAACTAATATTGCTTATGGGTAAGACTTGTTAGTGATGCATAGATTCAGGGAACTAGATCTGGTAGATAGAGTGCCTGAAGAAACACAGAGAGAAGTTCTTAATATTGTACAGGAGGCAAAAACTAAACATACTCCAAAGGAAAAGAAGAGCAAGAAAGCAAAATGGCTGTGATGAGGCCCTACAAATAGCTGAGGAAAGAAGGAAAGGGAGAAGATATAGCCAAAAGAATTTAGAATTCCAGATAATAGCACAAAAGATAAGTTTTGTTTTTTTTTTAATGAGCAATACAAAGAAATAGAAGAAAAGATGAAAGGGAGAGACAAGAGATCCTTTTAAGAAAATTTGAGCTCTCAAGGGAATATTTCCTGCAAAAATGGGCATGAGGACTTCTGGAGCCAAGAGGGTAAGGTGGGCTCTTCCAAATTCCCTTCCAAACAACCTCACAATAATGGCTCAGAACCAATTTTGGAGCAGTGAGGCAGATTGCCAGCCTAGGACAGCTTGGAGGGTGAGCAAGAAAGGTATCTTACTATAGTGGGAGGAAAATACAGTTAAGTGAGCAAGCCAGAGGCAGGCTTCACCCTAAGGGGCCATGGAATATTTCAGGATAGTCATGAGAGACCTTGGGATTTCAGAGAAAAATCCAATCCATTTTTAGAGTTCCATGCACTATATGAAATATGTAATGTCTAGTGAGGTCTGTGTTGCAGGGAGACGCCATCCCTCACGAATTAGATCCATAAGTTTTATCTCCAGGAAGATTACTCCAATGTACACATTGGAGTACATAATGTACACAGATTTATGATCTCCAGGTGAAGGCCTTCCCACAATTACTGCTTTTATTAGGCTTCCTTTTAGTGTGAATATTATGGTATCTTGTGACCTGCCCCTTCCAGGAAAAGGCAAGTCCTCATTGAACACATTCATAAGTGTTCTCTCCACTATGAATCCTTGATGTAAAGGAAGAGATGATCTCTGGCTGCAGACCTTCCCAACTGAGTCCACAAAGGACTTGTCCATAAGGCAAAATTTCTGACGTCTAACAAGTTCTACAATCCATCTGAATGTCTTCCCATATTCATTCCAGGAATATGATCTCTACCACATGTGAATTATGATGGGAAATAAGGAATGACTTTAGCCTGAACACATTTCATATTGATTATTTTAAGGAGATACGTCCTCTGGAATGAATTCTCTGATGTGAGAGAAATGATTATTTCTCTCAGATTAATAACCAATTACCGAATTAGGATTAAGCATTTCCCATCTTTCCCCTTCCTCATTCAGAAATCAGCGCCTGGAGGTGATTCAGTCAATCTTTGAAAGGCAGAGATAATGAAGATGAAATCTTGGAGAAGACTTAGCCAACTGGGAAAGTTTAGATCTGACCAAAAGGTAAAGAGAATGTAGTCTAGGTGAATTCAGGCCCATTGTGTTTTAGTCAGACAGATCTGGATAGAGATCAGTCTCTCTGTGCAAGATGGAGTCATGAGTCATATCCCCCAGCCACTCAGTAGAATATGTCAACTGCTCATTACAATACTCATTCTTATTAGGTTTTAACCAATCAGAATCATTTCGCGCCTCTTGGTTACACCCACTTAAGGGCACATAAGTGTTGACAGGCCTCCATGATTCCTCTTTGGTTGACAGGAGATAGCTAAACAACCATTCTTCTGTTAATTATTCAATAGCAATAATTAATTAAATCCAGAAATTATGTCTCTTGGTCAAAAGCAAGAGTCTACATAAAAGTTTTTATCACTTTAGGTTTCTCTCCAGTGTGCATTCTCTTATGTGCACTAAGAGTGAAGCTCTGTGTGAAAGTCTTTCCACATTGATCACATTCATAAGGTTTCTCTCCAGTGTGGATTCTCCGATGTGCAGTAAGTTTGGAGTTGATTCTGAAAGCCTTTCCACATTGACTACAGGCATAAGGTTTCTCCCCAGTGTGGATTCTCTGATGTGCAGTAAGTTTGGAGTTGATTCTGAAAGCCTTTCCACACTGATTACAGGCATAAGGTTTCTCCCCAGTGTGGATTCTCTGATGTGCAGTAAGTTTGAACTTGATTCTGAAAGCCTTTCCACAATGATTGCATTCATAAGGTTTCTCCCCAGTGTGGACTCTCTGATGACGAGCAAGATTGGAGCTCTTTGTGTAAGCCTTTCCACACTGATTACATTCATAAGGTTTCTCCCCAGTGTGGATTCTCTGATGTGCTATAAGTTTGGAGTTGATTCTGAAAGCCTTTCCACACTGATTACATTCATAAGCTTTCTCCCCAGTGTGGATTCTCTGATGTGCAACAAGTCTGGAGCTCTGTGTAAAAGACTTTCCACATTGATAACACACATATGGTTTCTCTCCAGCGTGGACTCTCTGATGTACATCAAGATTATTCCTTAAATTGAAAGTCTTTCCACATTGATTACATTCATAAGGTTTCTCTCCAGTGTGGATTCTCTTGTGTACAGTAAGATTAGAGTTTTTTGTGAAAGCCCTTCCACAATAATTACATTCATAAGGTTTCTCCCCAGTGTGGATTTTCTGGTGTGCAGCAAGACTGGAGCTCTCTGTGAAAGACTTTTCACACTGGTTACATTGAAAAGGTTTCTCTCCAGCGTGGATTCTCTGATGTACAGTAAGACTATGCCTTATTTTGAAAGCCTTTCCACAGTGATTACATTCATGAGGTTTCTCTTCAGTGTGGACTCTCTGGTGTGCAGCAAGTGTGGAGCTCTGTGTGAAAGTCTTTCCACACTGACTACATTGATAAGGTTTCTCTCCAGCGTGAATTCTCTTATGTGCAGTAAGATTAGAATTTTTTGTGAAAGTCTTTCCACACTGATTACATTCATAAGGTTTCTCCCCAGTGTGAATTATCTGATGTGCAGCAAGTCTGGAGTTCTGTGTAAAAGCCTTTCCACACTGATTACATTCATAAGGTTTCTCTCCAGCGTGCATTCTCTGATGTGCAACAAAACTATTCCTTAAATAGAAAGCCTTTCCACACTGATTACATTCATAAGGTTTCTCCCCAGTGTGGATTCTCTTATGTACAGTAAGGTTAGAGTTTTTTATGAAAGCTTTTCCACATTGATTACATTCATAAGGTTTCTCCCCAGTGTGGATTTTCAGGTGTGTAGCACAACTGGATCTCTCTGTGAAAGACTTTCCACATTGATTACATTCAAAAGGTTTCTCTCCAGTGTGGATTCTCTGATGTGCAGCAAGACTGGAGCGCTGTGCAAAAGCCTTTCCACATTGATTACATTCATAAGGTTTTTCTCCAGCATGGATTCTCTTATGTGCACTAAGATTGGAGTTTTTTGAGAAAGCTTTTCCACATTGATTACATTCAAAAGGTTTCTCTCCAGTGTGGATTCTGTAATGTACAGCAAGTGTGGAGCTCTGTGTGAAAGCTTTTCCACATTCATTACATTCATAACGTTTATTCCCACTGTGGATTCTCTGATGTGCAGCAAGTTTGGAGATGATTCTGAAAGCCTTTCCACATTGATTACTTTTATAAGGTTTCTCTCCAGCGTGGATTCTCTGATGTGGAGCAGGAGTGAAGCTCTGTGTGAAAGCCTTTCCACATTGATTACATTCATAAGGTTTCTCAACATTGTGCATTCTCTGATGTTGAGTGAGGTTGGAGCTCTGCGTAAATGCGTTTCTATATTTATCACATCCGTAAGGTTTCTCCCCAGTGTGGATGCTCTGATGTACAGCAAGACTAGAGCTGCAACTCCAAGCCTCTCCACTATGATCACATTCATAAGGTTTCTTGTCACTCTGAACACTTTGATGAATAACTAAGGATGAGCATTCACTAAAAGGTTTAGCACATTCGTGACCCTCGGATTTATCTCCAGTATGAATTTGTTGATGGCAAATCAGGGATGGATGTTGATTCGTGTCTTTCTGACATTGATGACAATTATAAGATTTCTTTCCTGTATGGATTCTGTGAAATACAGCACAGATTTTTCTCCCAGTGAAGTTATTGGGACCATCACACATGAAGCTTTCTTTGTGAGTTTCTTTCACAGAAATCCTTAGCTTTCCAGTAGTTTCTGTCATTTTGGTTCTAATCTCTCCTTCTACAAGAAACAAAAAGTAAAAAATATATACAGAGTCACATGTACACACATATATAATTATAATCCTTTCCCTCCATTGCAAGAAAGTAAACTAACTGATTTATATCCTACTTCCCCAGATGAAAAATCTTCAAAGTGAAATGGACAGAATGAATCATGTGAAAGTGCCATTAGGTCCCATCTGCAAGATAACTTGACTGACAAAGACCTTCACACAATCACATGAGATCCTCAGAAACACCTGTGATGCTGGCAGACCTAGCATTCTTCTTACATTCTCAAGTCAGGCCATGAGCTCAGAAGACCTCCAACCACACAAGTGGGGATTTTCTGTCCATGGAACTATATGGTCTTTCTCTACTGCACTTACTTTTGTTATGTTTTGTCTAAGAATAAAAATATTTCATTTCTGCATTATTGACTTGTCTCAACCCCTCTTTGGGTCTTTCTATTCCCTGAGACACAAAAAAAAAATATTGAAATTAGGCCAATTCATAACCCTACAATGGGGCTTTAAGTTCAAGGGAAAAGAAGAGTCAAGCAATGTGGCAAACTTCACTGTTGACTTATTTTAAGAAATTCCCATGGCAACCTACAACTCTGAGCAAGCACCACCCAGATCAGTCAGCAGCCATGAATTGGGCCAGAGCCTCCACCAGCCAGAAGATTAAGACTCACTGAAGACTCAGATGATAGTGAGCTTTTACACCAACAAAATATTTTTAAATTAAAATACATACTTTTTAAAAACAAAATAGTATTGTACATGTAATAGACAAGTTTATTGGAAACATAAAACTGTTATATGAACTGAAAACCCAAAAATTCAGGTGACTCACTGGATTGCAATATTCACTCTATTGTGGAGCTCTGAGACTGGACCTGCAATATCTCTTAGGGGTACCTGAAATTTCTCTCATTCTTGTTTTGATTTTGACTCTTTCCTCCCTAATTCTATTCTCCTGCTTAAATTATTACCCTTGGATTAATTCTAAGTCAGGCAACAGCCTTTGCTACTCCTTAGATGTTGCTGAATGGAAAGAGAGAAAAGCATAAAACCAGGCTGCCTGAATCCACTACAAATTTAGGCTCTGTAATTTCGGGATGGACCTCACTGTGGAAAAGGTATCCTTTGACATCTCCCTGACTCCCTTGGGATAGCTAGGTGGTGGGGTGGAAAGAGCACTGGATAGGAAGACTCAAGTTTAAATCCAGCCTCACACACTTAGTAGTTTTGAAACCCTGGGCAACTGACAGGCCTCTTTGCCTTGGTTTCCTCATCTGTAAAATAAGTATCTTTGCCAAGAAAACCCCAAATGGGATCACAAAGAGTCAGAAATGACTGAAATCACTGAAAACCACATAACTGAACTGGCTCCCCATCTCATTCACCACAGTGGCTTTTCCAATTCTTTCCATTCTTTCCCAACAATCCCTCACTACTTGCTCCCACTGTCCACTCCCCGCTCACCTTCTCAGCAGAGAAATATGCTTTGTATGTTTTTACTGAAAAAAAACTGGATTCTTTTCAAGAGCTATCATATTCTCATTTGCCATATATTAAGTACTTTTCTTTTCCTTTTTGATACCACTACCCGATGAAATGGTCCTCTTTCTGCTAGCTAAAGCAACTCCTTTCCATGTGTAAATCATCCCATTCCAGGACATCATCTTCCTCATGATGCTGCCTCTCCAGCATTCCCTTTTTTGCAACTCTCTAGTCTCTCCCACACTAATGACTCCTTCCCTACTGCCACAAATAAAACTATTTCTCTCTAATCCTCAAAACACAATCACTTGATCCATTCAACCCAAGAGATGGTTTCCAGTATCTTTCTTCCATTTCTTGGTTAAACAACTGGAGATGCCTAGCTACAACTGGTGTCTGCACCTCCTTTCCTCAAGGTTTCTCTAAAATTCTCTGCAATCTAGCTCCCGATTTCACTGTTCAACTGAAATTCCTCTCTCCAAAATTACAAAAAACCTCAAAGTTGCTAAATCCACTGACATTTTTCACCCTCTTCCTTCTTGCCTTCTCTGCAGCCTTTAACAATCAATCACACTCCTCCCTCTCTCTCTCTCTCTTCCTGTTTTAGTGACACTCCTCTCATTGTTCCCTAAACCAAACTCATTTTCTTTCCCCAACCTTGCCATCTTCCTACTTTCCTAATGTTCTCCAAGGTATCCTCCTAATCCTGCAGGCTCACACACACTCTTGACCCCCATATTCAATCTGCTGCACATTCCTATGATTCCACCCAGGTAACATCTCTCGCATACACTCTTTTCTCTCCCAACACTGCTATTGCCTTGGTTCAGGGCCAAAACACCTCATACCAGAAGTGTTACAAGAACCTGCTACTTGCTCTAGCTGCCTCAAGTCTCTCCCAACTCCAGTCATTCCTCCACCCATTTATCAAAGATCGTCTTCCTGAAGTTCTTGCTGACCATGTCAACATGTCCTCAACAACCTCCAGTGGCTCCCTGGGAAAAGGATCAAATATAAAATCTTCTCTATGGCTCATAATCACCTAACCCTCTCATACTTTACTAATGTTCTTTCAACTCATATCCCACCAAACATGCTATAATCCAGTGGTATGGGCCTCCCTTCTGTTCTGTGAACAGGACACTCTGTGCCTTCTCCATACCTAAAATGCTCACCCTGGCTTCCCTGAAGCCCCAGCTAGAGCCCACCCTCCACAATAAGCCCTTCCAGTCCTCCTTTACTTTAGTGCCTTCACTCTCCCAATGAGCTCCAATTTGTCTTATCCATAACAGGTTTCTACATTGATGTGGACATGTCATCTGTCCCAACAGTCTGAAATCCAGGAGAGGAGGGGAAGATCCTTGTATCTCCTTATATCCCTGGTGCTTAGCAGAAGGTCTGGAACATGGCAGAAATTTGATGAATGTTTACTAACTTGAAGAAAGTGTAAGAAAGAGCCCATATAGAAAAGCCTAACCCCCTTTTCGACTTGCAGGAAGTTCCTTGCCCTCAATTTCCAAACAATGACTTTTGTTAGGATCACAGATTTATGACTGGGAGAGAGCTTAATTGCCATGGTGTCCAACTTCATCATATTACAAAAGGGGAAACTGAGACTTAGTGGGATTTAGTGGCTTGTCCACAGACCCACTGCTAACAGCGTCCGAAAAAGAATTCCAACTCAGGTGTTCGGGGCCCAAATACAGCACTTCCTTTGCTACAACAATGACAAGCCTCTTGTAATCACAGCTCTCATATACCTGCTTTCACCTCACTCACCTGGACAGCAGCTCCTCAGGCTTTCTTGTTCCAGCATCCATGGTGGTTTCCATTCCTCAGAAAAAATCAAATATTCTCTGGGAACCAGAAGCCCTGAGCATGGGGAAACAGGGATGAGCATGGAGAAACACCTGGAATTTAGTTCTCTTTAGGGGAAACAGCATACATACAAAGCTACTCCATTTTGAGAATCATTCCATCATATTAACACGTATCTGACTTATTACCCCCTAAATGGTTGTAATTCAAGTAACCAAAATAAGATGTGCCAGATCAGCCTTGAGCTCCAGCAATTTTGGCTTTGATGAATCACCTTTAGCTCTATCTACTTCCCAACTCCTATCTCCCTGGAACCTATAAAAACCTTGCTGCTGTTCATTCAGGGAGTCACTGCCTCTTGAGGAACTCAATAAATCTTAGTCAAAATCTGCTTCTTGGCCAGTCTGTTCCTCCTGCCATTGAAAGGGGCATGAAAGCAAGGAGCACAGAATGCTTCCCAGAAGCCCTTAAGCATGGTTTCCATTGCATTCATTTTGGAGAGCTGCGGGGAGATGTCGGGAGAAGGTCATGGAGCCAATGTGGAATGAGAAAATTTAATCTTGGTGCTCCTTCTTCACAGGAGGATGGACTCATTGCATAGTTGCTATTATCTAGAAATTAGAGGCAGCTGCTACTGCAGTGGAAAGAGCCCTGGGCTTGGAGTCAGGAATGCCAGGGTCTAAATCTAGCCTCAGGCAGTTTACTAGCTGCATGCCTTTGGAAAAGTCACTTAACCTCTGTTTGCTTCAGTTTTCTCAAAGGTCAAAAGGGGACAATAATATCACCTAGTAACATTATATTGTAAAGAAAGCACTTAGCACAACAGCTGGTGAACAGCAGGTGAAGAGAAAAGCTTATTCCCTTCCTTTCCCACCTTCTGTGCTGGAATGTGGAGGCAAAGCAAAGGGAGATTAAGGACAAATGTGGCATACTAGGTACAACTAGGAGTTGTGGGCTACAAATTAGATGCTTCTCAAAAAGGATATGCTAAATACTTGGCTCTTCCCAAAAAGGAAGTTGCAAGGAACAAAAAGGAAGTTCCCAAAAGTGGTTGCAAAGAAAAGCCAGTCAAGCAGCTTTTGGAGATTTGGCAGACAAAATTCATGTCTAGGAAGATCTTGGACTAAATAACCCAAGTGATTAGTTCTACATCTCAGATGCTTCAATACTGATCTGCTCTTTGAACTCAAGCTACCTGGAATGGGCAAGAGACTCAGCAGCTTCTGAAGCAACAAGGAAACCATGTTGTCTTCACACAATCTATTGACCTCTTATAGGAAAACCAGGCAGCAGGAGGACCCTGTCTCTAGGACACAGAAAACGAGCACTTTTCCCTTTCTAGTAACTGATAAATGCTCCAAAGTTAGCACACAGAGGGATGAAGATTTTCCTTCTGATAGCTGACTCAGAGTGGCCAGGGGAAATGTCCTTACCCAAGGAGAGCAGGTTACAGCTATTCTCCAGCATGACCTCCTTGTACAACTCCTTCTGAGGATGGTCTAAGAGGTCCCACTCCTCTGGGGTGAAGTCTACAGCCACATCCTGGAATGTCACCAACTCCTAAACCAGCAAGAGTCACAAGATTTAGCCCTGAAAAAGACTCCAAAATTCATGCAGTCTAACCCTTATCATGTGAGAGGAGGAAAGTGAAGCACAGAAAGGGGATTTACCTAAAAGTCATATCTTGGTAGAGTATAAGAATCAACACTTCAAACCAGCATCATTAAGAGCTCAATGAAATATTGGGAAAAGTATTTCATATCATCAGTTGGAATAAAGTGGAGGAATGTCTTACTATGGAATGAGTCTCTCTATGGCATCTGGGACAAACTGGGTGTTTTATCTGTGTGGGAGAAGGATCTCTGAAGGAGAAAGAGAGATGATGTAAAATTTCTTCTTTATCAGAACTGATGAAAGCAATACAGTATAAATAAAATTCTGTAAATTTTGTGAGAAACTGCCAAGTACAGTATATTCTGGGGG
>CM053625.1:332915032-332934892 GCA_028646595.1 Phalanger gymnotis
GAGGGGTTATACATAATGATACACATGTGGCCCATGTTGAATTGCTTGACTTCTTAGGGAGGGTGAATGGGAAGGGAAGAGGGGAGAGAATTTGGAACTCAAGGTTTTAAAAAAATAGATGTTCAAAAGTAAAAAAGTTTTTTTTTTCATGTAACTAGAAAATAAGATGCACAGGCAATGGGGCATAGAGATTTATCTTGCCTTACAAGAAAGGAAGGGAAAGGGAGATTGGAGGGGAATGGGGTGATGGAGGGGAGGGCAGACTGGGGAACAGGGCAACCAGAGTGTACGCCATCTTGGAGTGGGGGGGTGGAAATGGGGAGAAAATTTGTAATTCAAACGCCTCTGAAAATCAATGCTGAAAACTAAACATATTAAAAAAAAGATAATTTAAAAAAAGAGTATAAACTTTTCAATCAAATAGCATCAATTCAGTTGAATGCATTTTTAAAATTATCTTACATAGAAAATTACTTTATCCATTTATCAGTTTGGCATTCTAGACTAAATGCATTCAGATACCATAAGAGTCGTTTTGATTCAATGATCTTTTTAATTCTTATCTTTATAATTTCTAAACATATTGCCAAACTTTAAGTGTATTTTGCATAAAGAAATGATCTCCCTGTAAAGGGCCAAATATCACAAGTATCCTAAAAGGAGAACACATGTGACTTTCAATAAGACTGCATATGAATTTTGTTTAGGACAAACTCAGTTTTATGAATATTAGATTTGCAGTTACAAATGGTTCATCATGCAAAATCTCAATTTTCCTGGAGCCATTTGCTGCTGGGACCTCAAAATGTAGGGCCCACTCCTTTGGGTTAGTCTACTGCCAAAACGTTATTGTGGAAGTCTTTTTACTCAGAAGGAGAAGGGTCTGAGTCCCATACTAGGATGAAGGAGGGAGAGTGGGAGAGAATGGGCAGATGAGGGAGGAGGAGCTCTCAGAGGGAATCAGTCTATTCCATTTTTAGGCCAGGTAGAATTTGAGCCCTAGGGTGGAACTCGGTGGACCAGGACAAGGTCAAAGCAGAAGAGGAATCATTCCCATGGCTATGGTATTGATGGACACCAGTAATAGTGGCAGAGAAGGAGTCAGGGGTCTATGTTTCTGGCCATAAGTGTTGAATGGAGGAAGAGGATGATCCTGGGTCCTCAGTACTGAGTTAGGGAGGGCCTCTTGGACCCTCCCAGAAAGGGCTTGGCCCATTGATGCTCATGAGGCTTCTGCTTTCGACATGGCCTACTTTTCAAGGCAAGCTCTGCCTTGGACTCCTTCTCCTGTCAGGTCCCCTGGTCAGAAGGAGTAACCCTTTTAGTTGAGATAACTGGCTCCTAGAAATCTAGGGCACGGCTTGCCACAGCTGATGAGATGGTTTGTCCCAATTAGATTGTTAGCTCATGGAGGGCAGGGGCTGTTACTTTTTTAACCTTTCTTTGTATCCCCAGTAGGTTAGCACAGTGCTTGGCACAGCACAGTCACTTCTTAAATACTTATTGATTTGAAATAAGAAATGGTAAATGAGAGGGATTCAGAGAGACCTGGAAATATATGTGTGGTCTGGGGCAGGAGGAAATGGGCAGAACCGGGAGGACAATTTCTGCTCTACTGACAGCACTGCAAAGACCAACCTGTGTCTAACAGGGTAAAGATCCCTTGGCTTTCTTACATTCCACCTTTGCTGATGCTGGTCTGCTCTGTGGATGGACTGCACTTACCTGAGATGGGATTTCTGGGTCCTAGGGGCCATCCTCTCTGGCTTCAAACTTTGGTCGTCTGCAAACTGAGCTGGGGAGGGACAAGACAAAGACGGCAGAGGGGGGACACTTTTGTTTATGCCCTATCTTCCTAGGGTGGATGATGCTGACCTGCTCCAAATTATAGAAGGGGAGATCTCAGAGGAGTTACCTAGCCCTGCCCTCAGGGGAGAGACCCTACTAACATCTGAGGACAGCAGGAAGGGATTAGAAATGAGCTTCACCTGGACAGGAAGAAGACTTGCCACCCACTCTAACTCCTTCCCTTTGGCCTCATGCCCTTCCTCCACTCACCTACAGAGACCCAAGAGGCAGAAGGGGCTTGGGACCCCCATATGGGATGAGACCAGCCAGAACTTCAAAGACTTGAGACCCAGAGCTTTGCCCCCATCACATATTATGGGCAAGATATGTGGGTCAGGCTGTTGAGGGGAAAAATCCAGGAATTCAGGAATCAAATTGGTTTTGCTCATACTTAGGGACACTAACTGCTTAGGAAGGGATCCTGAGGGTGGAGAACCTTTACAGGCTCTAACTGCTTAAGGTCTCCCAAGTACTGGAGTGGGTCAAGGCCATCTGGAATGAATTCACCATCTCAAACATTCTTTAAGTCAAGGTGGCAAAGATTTATTACACTTTACAGCAGACAAGAGTTCTTAGGGAACCTGCAACCTAACAGGGCTACAGGGAAAGTTTAAATATGAGATTTGGGTGGGAAACTTGTCAATTAGGTGTTTTGCAGTGGGATTAGGGAGGGGTTAAGGGGTGGTCAGTTCTTAAAGGAATGTGTACTTTTTGAATCTACTGTGCAGGTATCTTACCCAGACTGGGAAACAGCCCAAACTACCTGGGGGTGTGGTTTTGACTGGGAAAAGTGAATAAGTCAACTAGCTGTCAGGGCTGACTGAAAATATCCAGGTGACTTCCATCAAATGTCTTGTTAGACAAGATGAATGTAAGGGAGTATACATTTGACTATGTCTAGGATACATATCAGTGTAGCAGGAAGGCCGAATTTATAATCTCAAATATAATCATGTGTATGTTTGAATGGTTGGAAATCACAATGTATGAGAGATTCTCTAAGTAGAAAACAACAAAAAATTTATTTAAGCCCCACTACAGCTTATCTGTGAACCAGCCTCCCCATTCCAACATCTTGACAAAAAGACTCCAGGCCCAGAAAGCCCGCCTCACAAGGGTAACCAGGAGGCCACAGAAAAACAAGACAGTATTTAGCCAAATCATTTTTACTGGCCTCAGGTCCTTGCTCACACTCCTGGGTCTACACACGGGTCAGCTCTGCTTCCACAGCTTTCTGCCTCCGCAGCTTCCTGCCTCCACTGTAGTTGTCCCTTGGCTCACCTTTCCTCGAAGCTGAGCCTCTGGCGTTCTCAAGCCCCACCTCAATGACCCGAGACCATTGGTTCCCGAGTTGGCCCCTCTTAACACCCACACAGGTTTCACACCTGATAGGGCTTTGGGCCTGGGGCTTAGCACTTAACAGCTGAAAGTACTTCCACTCAAAAGAAACAAAAGCCACGCTAAGGAGACAATTTTGCTTAACAACACACTCTACCCCTTGTTCTAGGATACAATCAGGAAGGTCAGTAAGCAGTAAATATTGTTATGTCCAAGTGCACAGCCAATTAGCAATACACAGGGAGTCAGACCGACAAATTCTATAGGCACAGCTGGCCATGGTATCAGGAGGAGAGACAAGTGTTTTGCTAAGGCATGCTGCCCTTGAACTGGGAAGGAACTGCTAGGGCCAATGCTTTGAAGCTAGTGAGAGATGTGATTTTAGAATTGGGGCACAGGTACCCAAGCAGAGGCTAAGGAGAAATGTTAGAATTAGCGTCCAAGCACAAGCACCAAGCACCCCATCAAGGCAACTGTGACCCAATGGTAAAACTGGGGATGGAACTCTAGGACCTTGGGAATACGGCAAGGAGCCTGGACAAGTAGCAGGGTCAACCCTGGGAGCCAGGACTTGGAGGAAGGCCTGCTCCTGGCAACCTAGAGGATACTCACCAAGAAGTCAGAAGATGAAGAGAGGTCCAATGGAAATGGCAGCCAGCAGAAGCAAGGTATGGGGAGAGGCCTTCTTTCAGACCTACCTGGCACCTGTATACCCAGAGCTGGCTCCAGAAGGTAGAGATCTCTCAGCTCCTAGTGCTTCTGCTTCCAGCCAACCCACTCAGGCTAGGTCCTCCTAAACCTAAGAGTCCCACCCTGCCCTGCCCTGCCCTCCATCTTCTAGAATGACATCTCTTCTCCCCTGTCCTTCTGCCAGGCTTTCAATCTTCACCCCAGGGACAGAAATCCACCAGGGACTACCACCCACCAGCCTAATCATCTTGGAGAGCTCCCCTCTCCTATTGCTCTACCACCTCTCTCCCTCCATCCCTTACTCTACTCTGAGACTCCAAACCTCCTCAGCACCATCTCCTGGTCTTACAGCTCTCCTCCTGCCATACTCATCTTCTTCCCCACAACAATATGCCCACCTTACATCCCTCCTGGTTCTCCCACCCATTCCCCTCCCTGGATCCCCTTCCCCCTCAGCTAGCTCTTTTTCTCAAAACTCTGGGCTCCAGAATGGCCCACTTCTACTTAACTCTCTTCCAAACTGAAGACATTTACCTCCTTGTCCCATCTCTATCCTTGACATTCCATACCCCAATCATAACACTGAGGGGGCATTTCCCTCTGCCTTGTTTTAATTTCCCAAGAAATGTTCTCTTTCTGTAAGACAGGTGGATCTTAATGAGAGCTGAGGCCAGGACATCAGGATACCTGAGTCCCAAGTCATAGGTTACAGCACATGTTATAAACCTTCTCTACCCACTTATATAAACCTTCACATCTGCCTCCAAGTCAAGAGGTTTAGCTGTGCCTTGATTAAGCAATTGAAATCCATCCACTGGGAGGTTCCACTGTTTCTCTCTTCACCTGTCAAAACCCAGGTTCCAATGGGAAGGGGAGATGTGCAGAAAGCAGGACATGTTGGTCCTGGGGCACAAGGATAGCAGGAAATTGGGGAAGAGGCCAAAGAAGGACTAAAGATGGGATTGCTGTTGGAGGAGGGGGGAGCTCAGTATCCCAGCACAGAATTCTTAATGATCCTTCTGGCTTTGTTTTGAACAACCCCCCCCCCCCTTCCTGCACCTTATCTGGCAATGGGCAGGAGGGGCTCAAAGGCTGGGCTGGGGTGTGGACCCTTAGGCATGGACTGACCCTGATCCTCCAGGTACGGAAAGAGAATGGAATATCACCTTGCTTCTTGTTACCTCTACTGAAGAGGAAAGGGAAAGTTTCAGGATGAAAAATAAAGCCAAAAGGAGTGTGTGTGTGTGTGTGTGTGTGTGTGTGTGTGAACACTTATATTTGTGCTTGACCTGTCAGTAAAGCTTACTTCTGAGCTGATAAGAGCTTTTTTAGGGATTTTCAAGGGAACTCAGGGATTCTAAGAAAGGGGTGGCATTCTAACCATGAGAACAGCCATACAAGCCTTCCCCACCTCTACCAGGCAGAATCCCCAGCTTCCTTTGAAGCTCAGGTTACATCCCATTGGTGAGGCCTCTGCTGCTCCTCCCATATATGTCTGTGCCTTTTGGGGACGTACCTACTCCCCAGAAATGAGGGGCTGAGCATCCTGGGGGAAACTTTTTTTCAGGGCTGCACCATGGTGGGAAAACATCATTACATTTCCAAGAGTAGTAATTGGCAGCAAACGGCCTCCACAGTGCTGGCAGCAAAAGGGAAATCTATCCCATCCCCAGGGGTAATGAACTGGGCAGGGACCCCAGAATACAGGTAAGAAGCTTCAGAAATCAGGGGTTTGGGTGACTGTCCTGGCTCCTGCTGCCACCTCATTATCAATCATCAGCATTGGAATTGGCCCCACCCTAATGGGGACTGTCTCCTGGAACCACAGACAGCTAGGCTGGAGACTGAGTCATCCCATTTAATGCATGCTTCTTCTATCTGTGTGGGGTGAGACCACCCACCAGCAATTAATTAAAAGAGTCAGAGGTCTTTCAAATTTAGAAACAGAAAACTTATTTATTATGATCTTGTGAGAAGGGGTGTCATCACTGCTAGCAGCAAGGCTCAGTACAGGAAGTAAAGCATGACAATATAAAACCTAGCGTGTTCTGACCCCTCCCACTACTGACCTTCACCTCCATTGGCTGGAGGGTTGGCATTATATTCTACGAGTGGGAATCTAACCCAATTACAAGGGACAAGGAAATACAAAAATAGCCAATGTATATCCACCATTTTTTTTTATCCTTATTTGGCAGGGCTGATGCTGAGGTCACAGTAAAGTGGGACAGGCCAGGGTACTTAGGTTTCCGGTTTCTAGACTTAGATTTCCGGTTCCTAGAACTCAGGTGATCCCCGGCAAATGAGAACTCAGGCCTAGGGTCTGATCTACTTTAGTAGGGTGTCCCCTTTGAGAAGCCTTCAATACATATAACTCATATCCATTCATAGAAAACTCCACTTTGCCACTATTCACAGGTGTGTCAATCTACATATACCCCAATACCCCCACTTAGCATCCCCAAAGCTTTCCAAACCAAAGTGCTCCACCTGGGTCACCATTCCCCTATGAATGCTATCTCCCCACATTAGAAAGGAAGTTCCTTTAGGGCATGAACTGTTTTTCCACCTGCGTTTATATTTCCAACACATTGCACAGTGTTTGGCACATAGTAAACACTTAGTAAAGGTAGCTAGGTGGCACAGTAGATAGACCATTGGGCCTGGAAATAGGAAGACCTATTTCCAACCTCAGATACTTACTCTATGACCCTGGGCAAGTCACTTAACCCTGTTTGCCTCAGTTTCCTCATCTGTAAAAGGAGCTGGAGAAGGAAATGATAAACCACTCCAGTATCTTTGGGAGGAACAGTCAGAGGTTCATTGACCTGCCCAGTGTCACAAGGCAAGCATCTGAGGCTGGATTTCAAGGCAGGTCTCCCTGATTCTGAGTCCAGCACACCTTCCACTATGCTTCCTAATTGCCAAATAGGATAGCTACTTCCAGTGGGCTTTCATGTGAAAGAGGAATCAGGCTTGTTCTTCTCCTGGAAGGCAGAATTAGGAACAAAGGATTTAAATTGATAAGGAAAAAATTAAGGCTTGATTGCAGGAAAAATTCCTGACAATCAGATCTATCCAAAGATGGAATGGCATTGGAGACACTGAGATCTTAAATGAACATTTTTAAGCAGAGTGTGGTGACCATGGGCTGGTAAATTGTAATATATATATATATATATATACATATATTTATATTATATTACATATTATATATATACACATATACATATGTATATATACATATATATTACATATATATATATTATTCAAGAATGGGTTAGAAAAAAGTCCCTGAGGTCCTTTTCCACTCTGAAGCTCTGTGATTCTGTGAAATACTTGAAGATTCTCTCATGTACCCGGCTCTCCCACCACCACACACTGTTCTATTCTCTAGGCTAAACTTGCTCAATTACCAAAAAAAAAAACCAAAAACCTCACTGAACCATTCTATGACTCAGTTTACCCACTGCAAAATAAATGGATTATGTGCTATGGCCTCAAAGTTCCCTTCCAGCTCTACATCTCAGATCATATGGTCTTGCTCACATTATTAATTGCTTTAATTGATTTTGTCATTCCATGTCTAGGATTCTCTAAGTAAGCCATTTCATCATCAACAAAGATAATTTTGCCTACATTTCCCATTTACTCCCCCAGGTTTCTTGTCTTATTGCTATAGGTAGAGTTTCTAGAAGTATATCTAATTACAGCCATGATAATGGACATCCTTGCCTTTCTTCAGTGTTTACTGGAAAGATTTTAGTGTTTCTCCATTACATATGTTAGCTCTTGATATTAGATACATGTGGTTTGCCATATGAAGGAAAGATTCATTTTTTTACTATGATTTTAAGCCTGTTTCAACCTAAAGCAATGCTGTAATTTTCAAAGGCCCCTTCTGCATTTTTCTAAGTGTGTCTTTTTTCCTTCCTTACCCTATTCCCAACAGGACCATTCTGAGCAGCAGCAGACTAGCCAGACTCCCCTGACAGGAGATACAGTCATAAAGAGCATTGGAAATGGAAGGTAAGAATGTATCATTCTCAAGGATGAATGGCAACCCTACATTATGGGGTCACTCCATTGACCTCAGGTACCTTGGGGCTGCACATAGAAAGGACAAATTTCACCCCTCTCCTCTTGTTCTGCTCAGGATTAGAACTAGTAAGTACGATGATGGATCCTAATGCCTGGAGCGACCTGTAAATAATCAATTGAAGCCTTTGAGGGTTTTCCCATCCAGGGTTTGGCCCACCCTAGCTGTACTAAAGAAGTCCTGGCTGATATATCTTCACATGGTTAAACAAATGGAGGAAAGTAGCAAAGCAGAACATTGCAAAGTTGTCCACACAGGCTACCATGTATCTTTTTCAGACAAAATCATGATAGCTTAGTGTTATATGATGAGTAATACATACAAAATATTTTGACATTCATTCTTTCATTCGATCCTTACAAGCATCCTGTAAGGTTGTTAGGAAAGTATCTTTGACCTAAGACTTGTCTCAGCACAAGAGAGACATCAAATTGGCTACAGATCTTTTTAGTAATTATATCTCTTTAATGTGCACAGTTCAGTGGGGAGTTGGGGGAGCAGTATAAGTAAAAGTTGATATGATGACCCTTACCTATCACAAATGTGAAAAAGGTAAGGGAGAAGGGAGAATTTTCTGAAGGACCTGGATGGTTCCTCTCTTAAGAGTTAGGTAGGCTAGTCTGGCAAAGCATGAGATTCAAGGGAGCCTCTCTTAATAATAGCCAGGTGGCAAAAAAACCACCAAAAATTAATATTTAGAAAGTATCCATAAGTTAAAGAATGGCTGGACAATTTGTCATATATGAATGCAGTGGAATACTAATGAATCACAAGAAATCACAGGCACATTTTCAGAGAAACATGGAAGAATTTGTGAACTGATTCAGAGTGAAATGAGCAAAACAGGAAGAATAGTTCATACAGTAATACATATGTAAAATGAGCAGATTTTATTCTGTTACCTGCAAGGTCCTGTTGATCTGTGAACCCACGATATCCTCTATTTTCTAAAGTGTTCTGATGGCTTACTCTAGTAATAACAAAAAGCACATGAAGCTGTCTTCCTGAGAGATTGCATTAGCATCATGTCCTGCTTAGCTGGCCTTCCATCTGACTCAGAGATATCAGTGTGGTGCAATGGAATCTTTGTGTCCCTGAGATGAGAGGCCAGCACAGATACTAATACTTTTGGAAAGAGACATTGGGACACTTTGAGCACAGAAATCCAGGTGAGCCACCGAGGACTACAAGGTTTACAGTAGGTGAGGATGCTCTGGGTAAGTCAATGAGCAGCTAGAAAGGTATATTTTATTCATGAACTTGATGAGGACATGTACTTAAACAGGACACACTGGATTCACTTTTTTTTTTCACTTCTGACATGGTCCCTAAACTCACAGATTAAGCATATTGTCACATTACAGAATTTACCTAGAATTCAGAAAAACATTGAGTTAAGTTTCTCACATTATTCTCATGGAAAAGTTTGGAAGCTGTGAGCTAAGAAGCTGTGAAAGAAAAAACTTAATACCATCCTCTGTATTTGAGGCAAAAGTCCTTCAGAAATGTTTTTCATTCAGTTAACATTATTTAAAATCTAAGGATTTCTACTTAGAAAGAGCACTGTACAAACCACAAAAGTCACCTCAGACATGCATCTAACACAAGACATTTTGAGATAACAATTATGGGAATATTGAACTGGGCAAGTTTTACTCTATGACAAAGTTTAGTGACAAAATATTATTTTAGCCAGGGTAAAGAGAGTCTTTGATGGTCAAGGACTATTTCCATCATGGCATGGTGCTTCTTGAGCAGCGGGGTGAATAACGGTAAGGGAATCTAAGAGGAGTCCTATCATGAATGTAGAACAGCAGCTTCTATGACTCTAGGCCTCTGGGGAAAGCAGGTATTCCCCTGAGCTCAGGGCTTAATGATATGGGGAAGTTTCTGTTCAGGCCTGGAGCACTGTGGGGGGGCAAGGGAATGCTCTGCCCACAGTAGCACTCTGCAACATCCTCAGGCTGTTGATCGTGAGGGTGAAATATGTCCCACACTCACTGCCACAGAAATTGAGAGGGAAGCCCAGAGAACAGATTAGAAACTTCATAAATCCAGAGTTGAACAGCTTGTCCTGGTTTCTGTTGGTACCACAGTAAGCAAGTGTTCCCATTGCTGTGTAAGAGGCTCTGATTGGCCTTGCAGTTGATAGTGACTCTCCCAGAGACAAAGACAGAGAGGCTGGAAACTGGGTCAGAACAACTTCCCTTTGTGAAAGTGAAATTAATCAAGAGACATTTGAGGTCATAGAACCATGATTGTTTGCTCTCCTTTCCCAAACTCTCCCTTCAATGTCTGATCACAAAAATTGGTTAATTCTTCTCACCAAAGGAGCTTTTTAATAACTCTGATATCATCTCTCAAAGACTTTTCTCATTGAGATTGTAGATGCTCAGATTGCAAGGGCCCTCTCCCAGCCTCTTGTATGTACTTCTCCATAATCTCCTCCCTCCATTCTCCTTCCTCACCTGAGAGCCACAGGAGCAGGAGACAAAGGAGCTGAGCTGGGAACTCCATTTTCACAATGAGCTCTGTCCAGTGCTGATCCCTTCTCCATCAGAAAGACTAGCCTGTTGATAAAGGTTTTCAGCAGCAGGGAGGAGTTTGGGGGAAAGAGTGAATCCAAAACACCTGGATGCTGGGGGCAGTCGTATTATCTCCACATCTCTGATCATATTGAGCAGTTCTTCCCTGGGTGTCCTCTCTCAGAAACCAGTCACACTTGAAGTCTTCAAATAGTGAGTCTCACTCAGGTGGTCAAATCACTAGATGAGCAAGGCTGCTTTTCCCCTGGGACACTGCCTTCCTTCCACTAGCCCCTTCTGTTTGTTCCCTCCAAAACTGTCCCTTCAGTCTTTGAACCCAAGACATAGATTACAGCATCTCACCACACATTCTTTTGTCTAATGAACTCATTTAAAAACTATTGACTAGTAATGCAACCTTGGGCAAATTCACTTAATCTTGCTGAAACTCAGTTTCCTAATCTGTAAAATGGAAAGAAAAATAATGTACAACATACATAAGCTAATTTGGGGGTAAGACTACTTTGCAAACTCTTAAGAACTATTAAAATATCCTACTTGGCATTTACTACTCTCATTTTTCTCATCTTGTTCTAATGAGTTCAGATAGAAATAGTCAAAGGGCCCATCACTATCCCAATGTTAATCCTTTCTATTTTGTGTTCTGTAGGTAGACAAAATAATTCCTTTTTCTAGCTGAAATAAAGTATGTAAGAGCATCCTTTGGCCTACTTACATTGCCATCTGGCAATAACAAGAATAGCTAACATTTATATCACTGTTTTAAATTTGCAAAAGTGATTGATATATTAGTTTATTCCTCAGAATCCACCTCTTATTATCCTTATTTTACAAATAAGGAACTGAGGCTGAAAAAGAGTAGGTGACTTTCCATGGGTCACACAGCTATTGGATTACTGAAACAAGATTTGAACTGGGGTCCTGTTGTCTCCAACTGCAAAACTCTATCCACTGCCCCATCTACAAAATTAGTAGCGTATAGGATGGTGGCCATTATATATACCTCTAGATATTCTCACATGCTTTTGATTTCTCCTATTAAGTTTCTGTGCTTTTGACTCCATGTAGCTTACTGATAATGAGTTCATGGTGTGATGGCCTTTATAATTCTGTTGTTCTTACATTTTTATGCACAAATGTTGTGCCTAGGTGATTGTGGGATATAGTTTACTCAGTGACAATGTGCTCCTTCCAGGGCAGTGAGTAGAGTGAGAGGTCAAAGATATTTTGGGATCTATATTTACAGGAAGGGCATCTGTCCTTTGTTAGTTCATGAAGGATATCAAGATTCTAGTGCATAATTGTAGCCACCTAGCCCAGTTAGATCTTGGCCAATGGGTGCTAAATGTTTACAGGCTATAGAGATTTCTTGAATAGTTTCTAACATTTCTTTGCATGATCTTCCTTTACCACTAGGTCCAGACTCCTTCCACATGACTCATTATTATTAACTGTGAATTCTGCGGGCTTCAGTAAATGGCTTGGATTAAATGACCTCTGGCTCTAGTCTACCTCTAAAACTATATTCCTTTAATCCTCATGGAAATAATGACCTAGACCCAGGATTTAGCTTAACCTCTAAGTACTCCACTTGTCCTCTAATCTAGATGGGATAGCAGAAGAAAATTGGCCTTGGTTTTTGTTTTTTGGAAGGGGGAAGGAAGGGCAATTGGAGTTAAGTGACTTGCTCAAGGTCACACATCTAGTAAGTGTGTCAAGTACCTGAGGCTGTATTTGAACTCAGGTCCTCCTGACTCCAGGTGCTCTACTCACTGTGCAACCCAGCTGCCCACAAAGAAAATTGGATTTGGAAAATTGAGAAAACCTCAGAGCTATTGGTAGGTATCTGGTCAGTCACCTGGAATTTCTTTAGCACTCATTACATGCCTTTGAAGGACAGCTCAGTTTTCATCCCACTGAGGAAGCCTCTGCTACTCTTCCTATATATGTCTTCTTCTTCTTTTTTTTTTCCTTTGCTTTTTGACAAGGCAGTTGGGGTTAAGTGACTTGTCCAAGGTCACACAGCTAGTACATGTGTCAAGTGTCTGAGGCCAGATTTGAACTCAGGTCCTCCTGACTCCAGGGCCAGTGCTTTACTCACTGCACCACCTAGCTAGCTATGTCTTCTTTCCCTCTTCCAATTACTTTGTAGATACCAGTTGCCTTCTCTGAAGCTATTTCTATTTTCTCTCACTCTGGCTGAATACTTAGTCTGAAGGTTTTGTCCATAGATTCTCAACCTAGATTTATGTTGTATCCACATATTTGAAATATAACTTTAAAAAATAGAGACATATGTAGTTTGCTTTAGGTGAAGTCTTCCAAAGCAGCTAGAACTAGAGCTAGTTATCAGGAAATTGGGTGCCCATGAGCAGAGGTAAAAGTGATGGGAATTTAGGAGGGTCTTTGAGCCTCCACCAACATAGACCTGTGCTCATCATTGGTTGTGATACTTTGGGGGCTCTTTCAGGGCCCAGCCTGGGAGTCTGAGGCCATCCCTGGGCCTGGTGTCTCCCAGAACCTGACTATGCCATTGCCAAGCAATGATGGAATTCTCCAGGTTTAGCCCAGTTTGATTCACTTGATAAAATGGTGTCTCAGGACATCTTCCCCAGTAACTAGTATAGAGCAAGTGCTCAATAAATGCTTTTGAATTGAATTGAAAGGATTGGAATCTTACTGCAATCATTTCTTTTATAACAGATATCCTCACCACACAAAACAAAGTCTAATTTTCATCCATTGTCATCCTAATTCCAAGTATTGCTGAGCACACCAAACTCAATGGCAACTAAAGGTTGTGAACTGTCCACACGGCTTTTACTACTAGGCTTCAGTTTTAGGTCATGCAGCACTAAAACACTGAATGGATGCCGCATCAGACAGACTGTGACCTGGAAAAGACCTTAGCTTCAAAAGAGCAAGGTCTCTCACTGCATCCCAGGACTGTCTTCAGTCATTTTGATCTGTATCTTGCCACTGGACCCAAATGGCTCTGGAGAAGACAATGAGGCTAGTGATTTTGCACAGTCCTGTCTCACTTAAATCCAATGTATTTGCCATGTCAAGATACCAACTTCCTGATATCAGCGGTAATCTTTGAGAACACAGGACAAACACTTTGTGACAACAAAAAGAGCAATGGGGCCCTCTCCTGGTCAGAGGGAAGAGTGAAAGTAGGCATTCTTCATGTGCCTCATCCTTTTTCCGTGTTCCAGCAAAAAGGATGGTTAGGGCTAGAACAGGAAGCTGAGAAATCACCTAAGACAGTGTTAAGGGCCAGGTGCTCATTGTCAGAGTGGACATGAGCTAAACAGCTTTGGTGAGCAAAGTAGTAGAGCAAGAGTTCACATCTAGACAGAAATGTCTAATTTCCAAACCACTCCATGTTGGGTCTTTTAACCCTCAGAACAACCCCAGGAAGGTGAGTTCTCCTATTAGCGCCATCTGATGGTGGAGGAAATGGAGGCTCAGAAAGCTTATTTGGTTATAAAGACTCAAGGTGGGGAGGAGGAGTCAAATACAAGTCCTCATGAACCCAAGCACATCATGTTATTAGTGCCTTAGCTGACAAATATTAGAGCTGATAGTGGAAAGGAGTATTGCTGTGCTGCACAGACTCTCCAGATCTGGGCACAGCTGGCTCCTAATCATTGGATCAGTGTCTATCAGGACATTACATCTTTATGCTTCCTGATGCTTGCTTTGGTGGGAAGGGGCAACATCCTAGGCACATGCACAAAAGACTTTACCTTCTCTCTCTGTGCCTAGGCATGGGCTGTCCCCCATCCCTTCTAATGTTTCACTTCCTAAACACCACATTTTAGAACCTCAGACTTTCTTTAAGACTCGGCTCAAGCAGATATTCATATGGGTTATGTTCTTAGTCCCCCACAGCAGTAAAATCCTTCATCCTGAGAGAAAAAGGGATCATTTAGAATCCAAGAACTTTCTGATGCTAATCATCTCCCATTAATTGGCCATCTAGGGATATCCCTGAAGATAGAAAGCAGGGATGTTGAGAGTCTATATACCAAGAAGGCTGTTGAACAGGTGATCTTCAACCATCTCTTAGTAAACTGTGGAATGTTTACATGGTCTTGGGCATCCTTGGTGAACAATGACTCCTGCTACCAGGACCAAGAAGTCTGGTAGGTGTTACCTTTCTCCAAAGCAAGGGACCAATCTCAGCTCTGGCCACAGGGTGAGTCTCATGAGAACCTGGCCCTTCAATAGAATTAAGCTCTTTCTTCAATGTCTGGTTCTTCACACACATACCCAGAGTTCCAGGGAAATCAACTTAAAACTTAGGTTGAATTAATTTCTTGGCTCTTTCCAATAGACAACATGGAAAGCTGCTCAAGACACCATGTTAATCAGTTCCACATCAGTGATTGGATTCCTGTACCTAAACTATTAAAAGGAAAAACACCAAGTGTCCATTGACAAGATACTTGAACAAGGAATAGCAGTAGCATATGCACTATTACACTGTCCCAAGGTAGTGGGAATCCAACATCAGAGTGTGAAACAATTCACAGGAAAAGGAATTGGACTTTCATCCCAGCTCTGCACTCTACAAAAAATTCCTTTGGGCTCTATATTTTTGGGCAGGTCTGAGAGGTAGTTGGGCTGGCCCTCTTGCTGGGTAGTTATCTTCTCCAAATGAAGGAGTTACAAAACTCTCCTGCTACAAATCAGCACTGTCTGAGGAAACCAGTGTCCCTGGATTTCTCAAATCCCAAGTCTACCTCCAAGGTTGAGAAATCTATTGCAAGGTCCCACTTCAATTATCTATACTTAAAAAAACATACTCAGATGCACATAGGCCAGCTGTGTGTTTCACCTGCTGCTAGGGTAGAATAAGACCTTAACTTTACCCTCCACCCCTACAAGGAGGGCTCTAATAGGAACTTGCTGGGTAGGTGGCAGACAGACAGTGAGCATCAGGGGAATAGCAATTTCACTTACAAATTCTAGCATCTCTTCATCTCATTCTTATCGATGAGTCAACTGAATATCAAGAGCTCATTAAGTGGCTCCCCAAGGTTACAGAGCTAGTACCTGACTGAGATGAGAATTCTCTGGATTGAATTTGAGTACCTTCATGCAGAGTTCATTCCTGCTACCAAAACTCTATCTTTCAAAATACCTATAATCTCACAGAGATCCCAGGTTGCCATGGATCACAGGACAAAGTAGTCTCGAAAAAATTCAAGTTATATTTTGCCTAAAGCAATGGAGATAATTCTAGGGAGCTTACGATGAGCAGACATCAGCAACCAATGGGTCAGACCCCACTGAACTTCCAAAGTCATCTTTCAAAATATCCCACCTAGTCTACTAACTACTCCAATGTATTCCAACACAATTCACCTCACTCCACAGTGCTCTGCCTAACTCCCACACTGGAAGTGTCATGGGAGTCAGTGATTTTCGTTCTTAATTGTGATGCTCCTGTGCTCTGATGGAATAAGATGAAGTTTCCTAAGGAATGACAGAAACAGGAATGTAATCTTCATTGTAAGCCTATAGGCAACTCATCATATAGGGGAACTGTCGGGTGAACACTAAAACATAAGCCGTCCCTCTATATGGAGCACCAGTTCTCTAATAAGCATATGGCTAGGAGAGGAGGTAGTGAGCCAATGTCTATATTAAACTGGGTAGCAGCATCCAGGGGTATCAGCCTTGCCTCTTTCTCTAAAATCCTTACTCTTAACACACTCCATGAGGTTCAATAACTGGGTCAACCTCACAGTAGGAGGATGGAGATGGGAAGATTCGTCAATGGAACCAGTTTTACTGACTCTCATACCTGACAGGTTGAAGATCTGAGGTTTGAATGGAAGACCGAAATATTCCCCTTCTTTTAATTTACAAAGTCAGTGAAATGAATTTCCATAAAGAGTCACATACTAGTACAGAGAATGTAATTCACCTGACAGTGGGTGTTGTGGCTGCGTCTGAGATGTCAGTCCCAGTAGATACAGGGAACACTCATACAGATACAACTTATCTCACACACAGTTCTAGGTAAAGAAGCTTCTTTGTTCTGTAAAGTAGCCTTTGGGGTATCTAGATCTAGATGATGGGGTGCTGGACCAGGTAATGGATGGTCAACTGATGAAAAACCATTTGGCTGCTGGAGCCTCAGCCCTCTACCCCCATGTCAGCCTCTTGCTGGGATGGAACATCCAATGTTAAGATTCCTTCTTCCTACTTCCTTCACTTTTCCTCCTTCCTTCCTCCTTATTAGGTAATTTTGAAAAGACCTTCATTTTATTAGACCAATAGATAAAAGAACAGTTCCTCCCCAGGCCTCTGAAAGTATCTATATATCAAATGAAATACAGAGACAAGCCCTGAGGGTCTCTGTTCCTTTAACTGGAGCAGAGATCTCACCATAGAATTCCCCTTGTGCCTGACTGTTTCAATAATCTGGCTATTAGCTTCTGTGCGGGTGTAAGATCCACCAACAACCAGCACCCAGGAAGCTGCCAACACACTGCAAAAGCACAGGTTCTTTTGATCTGCTTTAGTAAGGAAAGCAACATTAAGGGGTTGACAAGCTTACTTTAACTCAGCATACACATATCAATCACTTAGTTTAAGGGAAAAAAACCAACACCCTGAACTTCAAAACAAATACAAACAAAGTACAAACGTCGACAGACAGACCTTGTCTGATTCAAATCTCAATATATAGTTACCAGAGTTTAACAAAGTCTCAGCATCCGGGTTTACGAGCTGGAGGGCTGCTAGCTACATCTGCCCGGAGTCTCTGCATCAACACCATGGGGAGTGAGAGCCCTGCTCAAACGGCTCTGTCTTCTCTTCTCATAGGATTTCAGACGTACCAACAAACGTCAGCTGAATGACCAGAACTTAGGCTGCTATGATTGGCTCTTGAGTTAGCCCCTCCCCTTAGGACCCTGGGAGGTTAACATCCACATAGGTTAGGTGAATACCTAATAGGGGTTAGAGCCTGGGGCTTAGCACTTAGTAAGACTCAATGAAATACACTGAATTACTCAAAGGAAACAAAAGCCAAACTCTTCAAGGGCACTTGGTTGAACTAAGCACTAAGAGCCCATTTTGCTTACCAACACACTGACACATGGAAAGTGCTTAATAAATGTTTATTGACAGATTGACTGATTAAATCTGAATGGTTTCTTTGGGTCTTTAGGATAAAATAAAAACCACTCTGTCATTTAAAGCCTTCACCAGCTAGCTCAGCATTCCCTTTCCAGACTAATTACAAAATACAGTCCTTTATTTCTTCTGCAATCCAAACTAAAGAACTGTCTTGCTCTCCATCACAAGTGATATTTCATCTCCTGTCTCCACACCTTTGTCCAGGCTGTGCCTCATTGCTGAAATAAACTCTACACATGCCTGACTCTGAGAATCCCTAGTATTCTTTTTCTTTCTTTTTTTTTTTTGAGGGAGTAAGGCAGGGCAATTGGAGTTAAGTGACTTGCTAAAGGTCACACAGGTAGTGTGTCAAGTGTCTCAGGCCAGATTTGAACTGAGGTCCTCCTGACTCCAGGGCTGCTGCTCTACTCACTGCACCACATAGTTGCCCCCCTAGTATTCTTTAAAGCTGAGCTCTAGAGCCTCCCCTTATAGGAAATCTAATTTCCCTGGCTGCCCATGTCTCACTTTCCATATCAACTGAAATTACCTTTCTATAGGCTTTACCATGGCTTCATTTCATGTAAGAAAACAATTGCATGCAAGAAAATTCTTATAAAGAAATTCAATGTAAGCAAATGCTCATACTTCATGCAAGCCCACTCCTGGGATTGCGTGCATGAGAGTGGAGGACAGAGTCTGGGAACGTTATGAGGATGGGGGCCCAAGACCCCACTGAGATGAATCTAGGAGCTGAGCCAATCCCCTCTTCTTTTCAGTTACAGAGGCTGACCGGAAGGCCCTTGAGTAGTAGTGAAAACATTTGTACGTTCTTGGTCCTAAAGGGAATGGACAGGGCATTGGACCTTCATACCACTAAGAGTTCCCTTGGGTCAGAGAAGAGAATCAGACACACCTAGTGAATGGCTGTGACCCTGCCACCTGCTGTCTTAGGAACTCCCTCTGTATCTGCTGGGGAGGTACACACCAACCTACCTGGTGAACACATTAGCCTAAGTCAGCCTATGAGACCACCATCCTCCAGATATGGGAAATGATGAGTCTCTAACAGGGATGTTGCTGGGTGAGTCAGGGTATTCACCTTGGCTCTTGACCAGGCCCAGGTCATAAGGAGCCCAACCTTGTGAGACCTGTGTGGCCAGGGCTGGAGAAAAAGGAATCTAGTCTATATCAAGGCAGCCAGGTGGCTCAGTGGATGGAACTCTGGCCTGGAATCCAAAAGATTCATGTTCCTGAGTTCAAATCTGACCTTAGACACTCCTCAGTTAAGTGACCCTAGGTAAATCACTTAACCCTATTTGCCTTAGTTTCCTCATCTGTGAAATGAGTTGGAGAAGGATAACAAACCATTCCAAGACATTTGCCAAGAAAACCCCAAGTGAGGTCACAAAGGGTCAGACACAATTGAACATTGGCAACCAACAAGTTTCTATCCTTTGCTATAGAGAGCTAGAGCGAAGCCTCCTCAGCGTGAACTTGGGCTCCCACAAGAGAAATACTTTATGTTGCAGCAAAGAAATTGAGTGGACTTGAAGTGGCCACATTTCCCCTGCTCGGATTTTCCCCTTTGTTTTCCAGGGCAGGGTGTGCTACCTCTACTCTGCCTTGGCTGTTCAGCAGGGTTTGTGATTGACAAGGTTTTGTTAGAAGGAGGGGGCCTGGGGAATCAGAAAGGGGATGCCCAGGGAGATGTGAGCCTGCCCAGAGAGTATGGGCTGCTCTGCTCTGGGACGAGAGAGGAAGAAGCTGCTGCTCCGAGCTGAATCCCCTGAACAGCCTGGGGAGGTTTTTGTTCAGCTCTGAAGCACTGTGGGAATGGGGAGCTCTTAGACTGTAGACAGTAATAATCTCCAGCATCCTCAGGATCCACGCTGCTGATGGTGAGAATGAAATCTATCCCAGACCCACAGCCCCCGAACTGGGCAGACACTCCAGATGCCAGACTAGTAGCATTGTAGATGAGGAGCCTGGGGGCTTGGCCGGTTTCTGCAGGTACCAATATAAGAAGCTAGTACCATAAATAGTTAACCTCTCACTGGCCTTGCAGCTGGTGGTAACTCTCTCCTGGAAATTTGGACAAGGATCCTAGAAACTGGGTCACTACAATGGCTCCTTGGGAATCTAGGAAAACAACAAAATTAGAAGACAGAAATCTGTGAATGTCCAAGTTAAAGTGTA
>CM053625.1:332959477-332969609 GCA_028646595.1 Phalanger gymnotis
AGCTGGTTTGAGTCTGCCACACTGAGGAGGCAGTGAGGGGTGAAAGGTGCAAATACTATGAGCAAGGGCTGGGGGTGTTCCTGACCTCCTGCGTACTCTGGGCCAGTGTTTCTGGAAAATATGGCAACTCAAGAAAATAGGTTAAGATGGATTCTGGGTAACATCCACATGGTCAAAGGACCTTACCTGAGCTATTTGGTGGAGGCCAAAGAAAAGAGTACCTTCTTTAGTTGTTAGTTAATTAGCATTTATTAAGAGCCTATTACTTTCCTTGAGAGGATATAGGGAAATGGCTGAGTTTGGGGAACTATTCAAAGTTCTGGGAGTTTTCTTTTCAAGTGGTAGAAAGGGGGCTACTGAAGGAAATGCTCAGTTCTTGTCAAAGAAGTATCAGGCTCAAAGGCAAAGACACAATGGAGTGACTTGGTTTCTCCCCAAAATCTACTTTGGACCGTCTTCCCAACAGCCCTATAGGGTAGGTGTTCTTATTTTTTTTTATTTCACAGTTCAAGAAACTGAGGCCAACAGAAGTTCAGTGACTAACCAGCCAGGGTCATATGACTAGTCAGTGTCTGAGGCTGGATTTGAACTCAAATTTTTATGATCTCCCATTTCAAAGCTCCATCAACAATGTATTAGTGTGCCAATCTTCCCACAGCTCCTCCAGCATTGACTGGTACTATTTTTTGTCATTCTTGTCAATTTTGCAGAGTATGAAATGAAACCTCAGTGTTGTTTTGGTTTACTATTCTCTTATTAGTGGTTTAGAGCATTTTTTCATATGGTTGGGAATACTTAGTAATTCTTTCTGAGAAGTTTTTCTTCATTTCCTTTGACCATTTATCTATTGGGAATGACAGTTGTTTTTCAGTTGTTTCAGTCATATCTTACTCTTTGTGATACATTGGGGTTTTCTTGGCAGAGATACTGGAGTGGTTTGCCATTTCTTTCTCCAGTGCATTTTACATAGAAGGAACTGTGGAAAACAGGGTGAAGTGACTTGCCCAGGGTCACATTGCTGGTAAATGTCTGAGCCTAAATTTGAACTCAGATCCTCCTGATTACAGTCCTGGTACTCTATCTACTGTGCCACCTAAATGCCATTTTTTATAAATCTTTTTTCAAATAATATTTCATTTTTCCCAATTACACATAAAAACATTTTTCATTCCTAACTGTTGAGGTCACAATTCTCTACCTGCCTGTTTCCTCTTACTCCTCCTGCATATGGTAATCCATCAGAAGCAGATTATACATGTGCAGTCACATAAAACATTTCCATATTAGGGATTTTGTGAAAGAAAACTTGAATCAGAAAGGAAGTGAAAAATAGTATGCTTTAGGTCTCTCTTCTGACCCAATCAGTTCCTCCTGTGGAGGGGAGAGCATTTTTCATCATGAGTCCCTTGGGATTGTCTTAGATGATGCTGCCCCTGAGAACAGCTGAGTTATTCACTGCTGTTCATCATGCAGTTCTGGTTCTGCTCACGTCACTCTGCATCAGTTCATGGAAGTCTTTCTGGTGTTTCTGAAATCATCCTGCTTGTCATTTGCTACAACACAATAGCATTCCATTGCAGTCATATACCACAACTTGTAAAGGCATTCCCCACTTAATGGGCGTCTCCTCAATTTACAATTCTTTGCCACCACAAAAAAAGCTGTTATAAATACCCTCCTATAAATATGTCATTTTCTATGTTTTGTAAAAAAATCTTTTGTGAATACCAACTCAGTGGTGTTACTGCTAGGTCAAAGGGTATGTAATATTTTGTAGCCTTTTGAGTACAGTTCCAAATTGCTCTCCATAATGGTTGGATCAGTTCACAGATCCAAGAATGATGCATTAGTGTCTCAGTTTTCCTACTTCCTCCAGTATTTATCATTTCCCTTTTCTATTTTATTAGTCATTTTAATAGGTATGGGGTAGTAACCTCGAGTTGTTTTAATTGGCATTTCTCTAATCAATAGTGAGTTAGAAAATTTTTATATGACTATAAATAGCATTGATTTCTTTGTCTGAAAACTGCCTATTCACATCCTTTGACCATTTATCAGTCCCAAAGGACTAATGACAAAGCATACTACTTGCCTCCAGAGAAAGAACTGATACTGTTCGTATACAGACTGGAGCATGCTATTTTTCCCCATCTTTCTTACATTCTTTTTTTCAAGTCGTTCTGTACAAAGTAACTAATACAGAAATGCTTTACATGGTTGCACATGTATAACCTATACGTTATTACTTACTATCTAAGTTGGTTGTGGGGGGTTGGAAGAAAAGAGAGAGAATTTGGAACTCAAAACTTTAAAACATAACAAACATGAAAAAAATTGACATGTAATTGGGTTGAATATAAAATATATTTTCAAAAAATGTCAAAAAAAAAAAGAAAAGAAAATAGATGTTTTCCATTCAGCATGGCACCATCCATTGGTTACAGCAAATGGAGAAATTCTGAATTCTCTGAATAAGTTCATTTATTTGGACAGCCCAATATCCAACATGTACACAGAGGTGATGAGGTTGTGAAAAGAAATAACCTTTAAATCAGTTAGTATTTAATTACTTTGATTCATTTTTATTTTCATTGTAGGTTTAAGTTCCCTTACTTGGGAAAAGTTAGTCCTAATAACTAAGCCAAAGTAACATAAATATTCTCCTAAGACTAGGTTACTTATGGATTTAATGAATGCACAGATTGATAAGATTTTATCATTTAGTTACAGATAATTTATAGCAAGAGAAAATATCTTTGTATGACTAAAGGTATCATTGGATTATATGACTCTTTTCTAAAGCTAAATTCCCCTTTTTGGCTGTTGGATAAAGAGGTTGACAAAAGCTTAAGTTCTTCTTTCCAGTCTTAGTGGATAAGCTCCTTTTTATTTTTTCTTCAGCTTCTGGTTAACTCTACACCGAGTAGTATAATCTTCTAGGGTTGGGTTCCCTTTCTCACAGCTCGAGGATGGAGCGTAAGTGCTAAATACAAACCACAAATTCCTCTTTTCCAGTCTTTCTTCAAACTATAGGCTCCTTTAAAGAAATATTTTTATTGCAAAATTCAGCAAGGATTTCTGGGATATTCCTTCGTTGATAGACACAAGATGAATCTGGGTCAAGAAAACAAGGGAGGAGTAAGTAGTCAAATGTCCAGTTGAATCATGTTCAAAATATGTTCCCTCAGATTATTGTAATTTTTTCTTCCTCTTCTATTATAAAAATAAGCTCTGTAAATCACAGCTTTGTCCCAAATTACTGAGAAATTAGTTGACCTAACTTAAATATAACCTGTCAACTGTTAAAATCAAAGCATTGTTTACTAGCAAGTTTTGTACCTCAGATTATTTTCTATTTCAGATAACTAATTTTAACAGTTGACATCTGCTTTGCCAGAGATAGCTCAGGGTTTGAGAGGCTCCTAAGGAAAGTGTGGGAGAGATGAGGTTTTCGGCTGCACGCTAAACTGAAGGTGTACAGAGCTATTGTGCTGACCTCATTGTTGTGTGCCTGTGAAAGCTGAACAGAATACCAGCACCATGCCGGGGAATGGAATCATTTCCATTTGAATCATCTTAGGAAGATTCTATCTGGCAAGATAAGCTACATGACACTGAGGTCCTACCTCAAGGTAGATTGCCAAACCTTCACATTCTACTGCAGAGAGTACAACTCTGATGCACTGGCCATGTTGTTCAAATGCCAAAAGTCTGTTTTCCTAAAAGACTATTTCCTGGAGAACACATGCCAAGAAGGCACTCACAAGGTGGTCAAAAGAAGTGGTACAAGGACATTCCCAAGGTCTCTGAGGAATTTTGTAATCATTTGTGAGGCATGGGAGACCCTGACAAAGGACCACGCAGCATGGCTTGCCCACATCAAAGAATGTACTCTTCTTGCTAGCAGAGCAGAAGTACGGTAGCTCAAAAGAATGGTGAGATGTGTAAATTCAGGGCCATCTCCACCCCAAATGTTCACATGGAGTATTTGTTACCAACCTATGGTAGAGCCTTCTGGCCTTTGTTAGTTTGGTCATTCATGGTCAGACATATTGTACTTTAAGCCTGACATAGTGATGCTATTTTGGTCCACTTTGAGCACAAAAAAACAACAAAAATGACCAACTATGTAAATAAATATTATAATAAGGGAATATATGTTATTGACAAAAGAAAGCAATCATAAAGTGAAGGCATAAGATGTTTCTGCCATGACATAGGTAGCCTCAAGCCCTCAATATACCAACAGATAACTCTCCTTCACTTGGCCAGAAAGTCTTGTCTCCCTCAGTTCAGTCCAGATTGTAATTTGTGTGTCTTATGAATCATTTGCATGTCTTATCTAGATAAGACTTTGTTTCAGGCTCTCAGGAAATTAACTAGATCTTGTCTTTCGCTTTCCTCTTTTCTATAATCAAACATTGTGACCCTCCCCCCAGAATACAATGTACTTGCCTGCTTTTCACAAAATTCACAGAATTTTATTCATACCGTATTACTTTTATCATTTTATAAGGAAGAAATTTCACATCATCTTCTCTCTGTTGCAGAGATCCTTCTCCCACACAGATAAAACACCCACTTTGTCCCAGATGCCATAGAGAGATACATTCCATAGTAAGACATTCCTCCACTTTATTCCTCCTCATATCAAATACTTTTCCCAATATTTCATTGAGTTCTTAATGACTATGGTTTTTAAGTATTGATTCTGATACTCTACAAGGATATGACTTTTAGATAAATCCCCTTTCTGTGCTTCACTTTCCTCCTCTCATGTGATAAGGGTTAGACTGCATGAATTCTGGAGTCTTTTTCAGGTGTAAATCTTGTGACCGTTGCTGGTTTAGGAGTTGGTGACATTCCAGGATGTGGCAGTAGACTTCACCCTAGAGGAGTGGGGCCTCTTAGACCAGCCTCAGAAGGCGTTGTACAAGGAGGTCATGCTGGAGAATGCCCAGAACTTGCTCTCTGTGGGTAAGGACATTTCCCCTAGCCACTCTGAGTCTGCTATCAAAGGGAATATCTTCATCCATCAGTGTGCTGGCTTTGGAGCATTTATTAGTTACTAGAAAGCGAAAAGTGCAGGTCACCTGTGTCCAAGAGACAGATTCCCCCTGCTGCCTGGTTTTCCTATAAAAGGTTAATACATTGTGTGAAGATAACATGAAGGCTTCCTTGTTGCTTCTGAAGCTCCTGAGTCTCTTGCCAGTTCTAGGGAGCTTGAGTTCAAAGATCGGATCAGTGTTGAAGCATCTCAGATGTAGAACTAATCACTTGGGGAATTTATTGCAAGCTCTCTCTGGACATCAATTTTGTCTGGCAAATGTCTAAAAACTGCTTGACTGGCTTTTCTTTGCAACCACTTCCTTTGGGAAGGGCAAGTATTTAGGATATCTTTCTTTCTGAGAAGCATCCAATATGTAGCTCACAACTCCTAGTTATACCTAGTATGACACATTTGTCCTTAATCTCCCTTTCCTTTGTCTCCACATTCCAGCACAGATGGTGGGAAAGGAAGGGAATAAGCCTTTCTTTTCACCTGCTGTTCACCAGCTGTTGTGCTAAGTGCTTTCTTTACAGTATTATGTCATTAGGTGATATTATTATCCCCTTTTGACATTTGAGAAAACTGAAGCAAACAGAGGTTAAGTGACTTTTCCAAAGGCACACAGCTAGTAAACTGCCTGAGGCTAGATTTAGACCCTGGCATTCCTGACTTCAGGCCCAAGGCTCTTTCCACTGTACTACCAGCTACCTCTAATTTCTAGATAATGGAAACTCTGCAATGAGTCCATCCTCCTATGAAGAAGGTGCACCAAGATCAAATTTTCTCATTCCACATTGACTCCATGACCTCCCCCCATCTCCCCAAAGTTCCCCAAAATAAATGCAATGGAAACCACGTTTAAGTACTTCTGTGAACCATCCTGTGCTCCTTGCTTGCATGCCTCTATCAATGGCAGGAAGAACAGACTGGCCAAGAAGCAGAATTTGACTATCTAAGGTGCATTAAGTTCCTCAACAGGCAGTGACTCCCTGAATAAACAGTAGCAAGGTTTTTGTAGGTTTCAGGGAGTGAGGAGTTGGGAAGTAGACAGAGCCAAAGCTGATTCAGTAAGGCCAAGTTTGCTGGAGCTCAAGGCTGATGTGGCACATCTTATTTTGGTTACTTGAATTACAACCATGAATGGGAGAATAAGTCAGATATGTGTTAATATGATTCTCAGAATGGAGTAGCTTCGTATGTACACTGTTTTCCCTAAAGAGAACTAAATTCAGAGTGTTTCTCCATGCTCATTCCTGCTTCCCCATGCTCAGGGCTTCCAGTTCCGAGAGAGTATTTGATTTATTCTGAGAAAAGGGAAGTACCGTCGATGCTGGAACAAGAAGGCCTGAGGAGCTCCTATACAGGTGAGTGAGGTGAAAGCACGTATATGAGAGCTGTGATTACAAGAGGCTTCTCAGTGTTGTAGCAGAGCAAGTTCTGGTTTTGGGCCATGGGTCTGTGGACAAGCCACTAAATCTCACTGAGTCTCGGTTTCTCCTTTTGTAAAATGATGAAGTCGGACACCATGGCAATTGAGCTCTCTCCCAGTCATAAATCAATGATTCTATAAAAAGTCAATGTTTGGAAACCGGGGGCAAAGAACTTCTTGCAAGTCGAAAAGGGAGTTGGCTTTTCCCATATGGGTTCTTTCTTAGACTTTTAAGTTAGTGAACATTTATCAAATTCCTGCCATGTGCCAGACACTCTGCTCAGCACCAGAGATATAAAGAGATACAGTGATCTTCCCTTCTTCTCCTGGAGTTCAGACTGTTGGGGCAGATGACATTCCAACAACAATGTAGATAACTGTTATGGACAAGACAAATTGGAGCTCATTGGGAGAGTGAAGTCACTAAAGTGAAGGAGGACTGGAAGGGCTTATTGTGGAAGGTGGGTGAGCATTCTAGGTATGGAGATGGCATGGAAAATCCACAGGGTCAGGAAGTGAAGTGTTCTGTTCACAGAACAGAACGGAGGCCCATACCACTGGATTATAGCATGTTTGGTGGGATATGAGTTGAAAGAAAATTAGCAGAGTAGGAGAGGGGTGGTGATTAATTGCCATGGAGAGGATTCTATATTTGATCGTTTTCCCAGGGAGCTACTGGAGGTTGTTGAGTACATGGTGACATGGTCAGTCTAGAACTTTAGGAAGATGATGTTTGATAAATGGGTGGAGCAATGACCTGAGTCAGGGGAGAGTTGAGGCAGGTGGAGCAAGTAGCAGGTTCTTTTAACACCTCAATTGTGAGGTGTTTGGGGCCTGATCCAAGGCAATAGCAGTGTTGGGAGAGAAGGGGGTGTATGGGAGCGATGTTACCTGGGTGGGGTCATAGGACTGTGATTGAATATGGGACTCAAGAGTGTATATGAGCCTGCAGTATTAGGAGGATGCCTTGGAGAGCATTAGGAAAGTAGGAAGATGGCTAGGTTGGGAGAAAGAAAATGAGTTTGGTTTGTGGAACAATGAGAGGAGTGTCACTAAAGCAGAGAGAGAGTGAGAAAGAGGAGGATGATTGGCTGTTAAAGGCTGCAGAGAAGGCAAGAAGGTGAAGAAATGGGCAGTGGGTTTAGCAACTTTGAGGTTCTTGGTAATTTTGGAGAGGGGAATTTCAGTCGAACAGTGAAATTGGGAGCTAGATCGCAGAGAATTTATAGAAACCAGAGGAAAACAGGTGGAGACAGAACTTGTAACTAGGCATCTCCAGCTGTTTGGCCAACAAATGGAAGAAAGATACTGGAAACTATCTCTTGGATTGAATGGATCAAGTGACCATGTTTTGAGGATTAGAGAGAAATGGTTTTATTTGTGGCGGTAGGGAGGGAGTCATTAGTGTGGGAGAGACTAGAAAGTAGCAAAAAAGGGATGCTGGAGAGTCAGCATCCTGGGGAAGATGATGTCCTGGAATGGGATGATTTACACATGGAAAAGAGTTTGCTTTAGCTAGCAGAAAGAGGATTATTTCATCTGCTAGTGGTATGAAAAAGGAAAAAAAAAGCACTTAATTATGGGAAATGAGGATAAGATAGCTCTTGATAAGTATCCAGTTTTTTCAACAAAAACATTTAAGGCAAATTTCTCTGCCGAGAAGAAGAGTGGGGGGGGGGTGGACAGTGGGAGCAAGTAGTGAGGGACTGTTGGGAAAGAATGAAAAGAATTGCAAAAGCTGCTATGGTGAATGAGATGGGGTGCCAGTTATGTGGGTTTCAGTCATTTCAGTCGCTTCTGACTCTTCATAATCCCATTCAAGGTTTTCTTGGCAAAGACACTGGAGTGATTTGCCATTTCCTTTTCAGGCCCGTTTTACAGATGAGGAAACCAAAGCCAAGAGGCCTAAGTCACTTGGCCAGGGTTTCAAAGCTTGTAAGTGTGTGAAGCTGGATTTAAATTTGAGTCTTCCTAACCAGTTCTCTGTCCACCCTACCACCTAGCTACCCCAAGGGAGTCAGTTAGGGAGATATCAAAGGATACCTTTGCCACAGTGAGGTCCACCCTGAAATTATACAACCTAAATTTGTAGTGGACCCAGGCAGCCTGGTTTTATGCTTTTCTCTCTTTCCATTCAGCAGCATCTAAGGACTAGCAAAGGCTGTTGCCTGACTTAGAACTAATCCATGGCTATGCTTTACATAAATCATCACCTCCCTTGATCTCTGAGGTTCAATCTTTGGCCCATTCTTGGAGAATCATGGGCCAGATTCATTGAGTTGACAGGCACTCTGAGTCTGGGGAAGTGGGAAGTAGAAATTCCCAGGTGTTTCATAGTGTGGGATGCTTCAGGAACCTAAAAAGAAGTCTCTGGGATCTTCACTGTGGGTCTGGTTATGTCGCATCGATGTTAGAACCAGACCAAGATCACTCAAATAGGAGATGAGGTGCATGAAAGAGACAGAAACAGGGCTGAGCCTAGAATGTGCATTTCCCAAATAAGACAGAACTGATGTAGAAGTTGGGGCCAGGTGTCAGCCTTGGGCTGAGTCAGTCACTCAATAAGTATGGATTAAACACCTCCAGCTTTCTAGGCCCCTCACTATACTTTAGGAAGGGAAAAGCAAGTCTCTGCTGTCAAGGAGCTCCCAATCTAGCATACAAACATGGAGATGGTTGAGAAGAAGCAACAGATCAGGAACCTTGGTCTTAGTTGATCTCCTTTCAAGGAGAATGTTTGGAGTAGAAAGACATCTAGTTCAGTGGGATATAAAGGAACTCAAGGAATAAAGCTAGTGATAATTTAAGAAGGAGAATAGAATTAGGGAGGAAAGAGTCAAAGTCAACAGAAGAATGAGAGAAATTTTAGGTATACCTCAGACATATTGCAGGTTCAGGTCCAGAGCTCTGCAGTAGAGTGAATATTGCAAACAGGTGAGTCACCTGAAATTTTGGTTTTTCAGTTCATATAAAAGTTATTTGTGCAATAAACTGTTGTCTATTACATGTACAATACTATTTTGTTTTTAAAAAGTACATTTTTCAGTTTAAAAATATTTTATTGGCAATAAATCTCACCATTGTCTGAGTCTTCAGTGAGTCTTAATCTTCTTGGTGGTGGAGGCTCTGGGCCAATTCACAGCTCCTGACTGATCAGGATGGTGGTTGCTCAAAGTTGTAGGTTGCCATGGTAATTTCTTAAAATAAGGCAACAGTGAAGTTTGCCACATTGATAGACTCTTCTTTTCCCTTGAAACTTAAGCCCCACTGTAGGGTTATGAATTGGTTTAATTTCATTATTTTTGTGTCTCAGGGAATAGGAAGACCCAAAGAGAGGGAGAGAAAAGTCAAAAAAAGCAAAAATCAAATACTTTTTCTTAAAAAAAAAAAAACAAACCAGAATCAAAGCAAATGGAATAGAGAAAGACCATCTAGTTCCATGGACAGAACATACCCTCTTGCATGGTTGGAGGTCTAGTTTCAGTTGTAGGGTTATTGGTCAGGTCACACAGCCATTCTGAGCTCATGGCCTCACTTGAGAATGTAAGAAGATGCTTGGTCTGCCAGTGTCCCAGGTGTTTCTGAGGATCCCATGTGATTGTGTGTGAAGCTCTTTGTAAGTTAAGTTGTCTTGCAGATTGGAGCTAGTGGCA
>CM053625.1:332970109-332989221 GCA_028646595.1 Phalanger gymnotis
TATTTTGGATGAAGAAATGATCTCCCTGTAAAGGGTCAAATATCAGAAGTATCCTAAAAAAAGAACACATGTAACTTTCAATGAAACTACATATGAATTTTGTTTAGGACAAACTCAGGTTTATGAATCCTGGATTTACAGTTACAAATGGTACATCATGCAAAATCTCAATTTTCCCTGGAGCCATTTGCTGCTGGGACCTCAAAATGTAGCTCCTTTAGGTTAGTCTCCTGCCAAAAAGTTATTGTGGCAATCTTTTTACTCAGAAGGAGAAGGGTCTGAGTCCCATAGCTGGATGAAGGAGGGAGAGTGGGAGAGAATGGACAGATGAGGGAAGAGGAGCTCTCAGAGGGAATCAGTCTTTTCCATTTTTAGGCCAAGTAGTATTTGAGCCCTGGGGTGGAAGTTGGTAGACTAGGACAAGGTCAAAGCAGAAGAGGGGTCCTTCCCATGGCCATGGCATTGGAGACCAGAAATAGGGGTAGAGAAGAAGTCAGGGGCCTATGTTTCTGGCAGTAAGTGTTGAATGAAAGAAGAGGATGTTCCTGGGGCCTCAGAACTGAGGTACAAAGGGCTTCTTGGACCCTCCCAGAAAGGGCTTGGCCCATTGATGCTCAGGACACTTCTGCTTTCAACATGGCCTACTTTTCCAGGCAACCTCTGCCTTGGACTCTTTCTCCTGTCAGATTCCCTGTTTGGAAGAGGTAACCCTTTTAGTTGAGATAACCAGCTCCTAGAAATTCAGGACTGGGCTTTCCACAGCTGATGAGATAGTTTGTCCCAATTAGACTGCGAGTTCATGGAGGGCAGGGGCTGTTATTTTTTTAACCTTTCTTTGTATCCCCAGACGTTTAGCACAGTGCTTAGCACAGAGCAGCCACTTCCTAAATACTTATTGACTTGAAATAACAAATGGTAAATGAGAAGGATTCAGAGAGACCTGGTAAGGTATGTGTGGTCTGGGACAGCAGGAAATGGGCAGAACCAGAAGGACAATTTCTGCTCTGCAGACAGCACCGCAAAGACCAACCTGTGTCTAATAGGGTAAAGCTCCCTTGGTTTTCTTGGATTCCACCTTTGCTGATGTTGGTCTAATCTGTGGATAGACTGCACTTACCTAGGATAGGGATTTCTGGTTCCTAGGGGCCATTCTCTCTGACTTCAAACTTTGGTCTTCTGCAAACTGAGCTGGGGAGGGACAAGACAAGGCTGGCAATTTTCTTCAGGCCAATTCTGCCTTTCAAGGCATTCTTCTCCTCCTTGGTTTTTTGGAGCTCTTTTGACATTTGGGTTAGTCTATTTTTTAAGGTGTGGTTTTCTTCAGTATTTTTTTAGGTCTCCTTTAGCAAGTCATTGACTTGTTTTTCATGGTTTTCTCACATCACTCTCATTTCTCATCCTAATTTTTCCTCTACTTCTCTTACTTGCTTTTCCAAATTCTTTTTGAGCTCTTCCGTGGCCTGAGACCAATTCATATTTTTTTGGGAGGCTTTCAATGTAGGTTCTTTGACTTTGTTGACTTCTTCAGGCTGTATGTTTTGATCATTGTCAACAAAAAAGGAATCTAGAGTTTGAGTTTGAGTCTGAGTTCATTTTTGCTGCCTGTTCATGTTCCCAAACCAGTCTTTGACCCTTGAGTTTTTTGTCAGCATATGACTGCTTGTAGAGTAGAAAGTATTTTGTCCCAAGTTTTAGGGTCCAAGCATTGCTGTTTTCAGAGCTACTTCTACTCCACCATCACCCCAGGCTCTGTCACAGCAGCCCTCCTCTTCCCCCAAGAACTGCCAACCAGGACTGCAATCCAGATCCAAGCAGGGCACAGCAAGAGAACCTGCCTCTGTGCCCACAACATGCTCCTTGCACTCCCACTCTGACCTGCTCCTAGATTCCTCCCACCGTGTGAACCAGGGAAGCAGCTGAAGCTGGTGTTCTGGAAGCAGCCTCAGGAGCTTCTTGCTGTTGCCACTGCTGCCACCACTGCACCACCTCTGCCTCCCCCAGGGCTGGTGGTGGCCAGACCACTTTGAACTTGATCCTGCAGTTTCCCACTAACCTTCTCTTTGGTGTTTGTGGGTTGAGAAGTTTGTGGTTTGTGCCACAGCTCAAGGATTCCTGGGCCTGTTCTGGCCAGCTGAGTCCCGGCCTGGTCTGTCCTGGAGTGGACCATGCAGGGCTGCACTCCAATCCCAGCACCATGCAATAGACCCTTCCCAGCAACCATCCAGGCTCTCCTGGGCTGAAGACCTGTTTCCCTCTGCTATTTTGTGGGTTCTGCAGCTCTAGAATTTGTTCAGAGCCATTTTTTACAGGTGTTTTTAGGGATTGGGGGGAGAGCTTAAGCAAGTCCCTGCCTTCCAGCCGCCATCTTAGCCCCCCAGGCAGTCAGATTTTGTCTGGCTCTATACATGTATGTATGCTGTTAACTTTAAGGGAATAAACAATATAAATTTACATATCACCTAGCTTGTTTGCCTCCTTTAACCAAACTTTCAGGTGGACACCCAATAACCCCACATACCATCCCAAAGTTTTCCAAACCAAAGTGCTCCACCTGGGTCACTATTCCCCTGAGTGCTGTCTCAACACATTAGAATGGAAGCTACTTGAGGGCATGAATTGTCTTTGAATCTGTATTTACATTTCCAACTTTGCAGTGTTTGGCACATAGTAAACAATAAAGGCAATTAAGTGGCACAATAGAGAGACCACTAGCCTGGAATCAGGAAAACCTGAGTTCAATTCAAACCTTGGATGCATATTGTGTGACCCTGAACAAGTCCCTTAACCTTGTTTGCCTCAGTTTCCTAATTTGTAAAATGAACTGGAAAAGGAAATGACAAACCCTCCAGTATCTTTGCCAGGAACAATCAGAAGTTAATTGTCTTGTCCAGTTTCACAAAGCTAGCATCTGAGGCTAGATATAAACATGGGTCTTCCTGACTCTGACTTGCACTATACTATCTCATTGCCAGATATGATAGCTATCTCTGGTGGGCTTTCATTTGAAATAGGATTCAGGTTTGTTCTTCTCCTGGAAGGCAGAACTAGGAACAAGGGATTTAAATTGATAACAAGAAAATTTGGGCTTGATTCCAAGAAAAATTCCTAACCATTGGATCTATCCAAAATTTGAATAAATTGGAGAGACTGAGTTCTTAAAGGAATATTTTTAAGCAGAGTTTGGTGACCATGTACTGCTAATTGTAAAAAAAAAAAAAAAGAACATTCTTATTCAAAAATGGGATAGAAAAAATAGTCTCTGAGGCCCCTTTCCACTCTGAAACTCTTTGATTTTGTGAATTACTTGAAGACATCTCTCATGTCCCATGCTCTCCCACCACCTCAAAGTACTCTATTCTCTAGCCTAAACTTGCTCAATTCCTCAAGTCACTGAACCTCTCTATGACTAAGTTTCCTTACCTACGAAATAAAAGAATTCTGTGCTATGGCCTCAAAGTTCCCTGCCAGCTCTACATCTAGGATCCTATGGTCTTGCTCATATTATTAATTGTTTTAATTGATTTTGTCTTTCCATGTCTAGGATTCTCTAAGTAAGCCATCTCATCATCAACAAAGATAATTTTGCCTACATTTTCCCTGGTTATTCCCTCAATTTTCTTGTCTTATTGTTTTAGCTAGAGTTTCTAGAAGTATATCAAATTACAGCCATGATAATGGACATCCTTGCCTTTCTTCAGTGCTTACTGGAAAGATTTTTAGTGTTTCTCCATTACATAGAATGTCAGCTCTTGGTTTTAAATAGATATGGTTTACCATATGAAGGAAAGATCCATTCATTGTTATGATTTTAAGACTTTTTAAACCTGAAGGAATGCCATAGTTCTGCATTTTCCTTGTTTACTCTTTTTTCCTTCCTTACCCTATTCCCAAAGGGAGCATTCTGAGCAGCAGCAGACTAGTCAGACTCTACTGAGAGGAGATACAGTCTTCTAGAGCATTGGAAATAAAAGGTCAGAATGTATGGCATGAATGGCAACTCTACACCAAGGTCAATTCCATTGACCTCAGGTACCTTGGGGTTGCACATAGAATGGACAATGGAAGTTCACCCCTCTCCTCTTTTTCTGTTCAGGATTAGCACCAGTACAATGATGGATCCTAATTCCTTAGCAACCCATAAATAATCAATAGAGGCCTTTGAGAGTTTTCTAATCCAGGGCTTGACCCAGCCCAACCCTCCCAGACAAATTCTGGCTGATATATCGTCACTTTCTTCATCATAAGGAAACAGGGGGTAATGCAGAACATTGCAAACTTGTCAACACAGACTACCATATATCTTTTTCAGAAAAAAAAAATCATGACAGCTCAGTTTTACATGATGCGTAATAGACACAAAACATTTTCACATGCATTCTTTCATTTGATCCTTACAAGAATCCTGTAAGGTTATTAGGGACATATCTTTGGCTTAAGACTTGTCTCAGCAGAAGAGAAGCCTCAAATTGGCTACAGCTCTTTTTATAATTATATCTCTTTAATGAGCAGAGTTCAGTGGGGAGTTGAAGGAGCAGTATTAAGTGAAATTAGATGTGATGAGCTATAACCTTACCTGTGAGAGGTATGAAAAAGATAAGGAGAGGGGAGAATTTTCTGAAGGATCTAGATGGTTCCTATCTTAAGAGTCAGGTGGCTGGTCTGGCAAAATATGAGGTTCAAGGAAGCCTTTCGTACTAATAGCCAGGTGAAAAAAAACTAAATATTTAGAACTTTCCATAAATTAAATACCTAGACAAATTGTCATATATGAAAGCAATGGAATACTACTGAATCAGAAGAAGTCACAAGCACAGTTTCAGAGAGACCTGGGAAGAATTTGTGAACTGATTCAGACTGCAATGAGCAAAACCAGAAGAATAATTTATATAGTAACACAAACATTGCAAAATATATAAAGGAGGTTGGATTTTTTAACATGTAAGGATCTCTTGAGCTTTAAATCCATGATCTTATGATTTACACTGGACTTCAAACTGTCCTTAGGCCTAACCCTAGTAACAACAAAAAGCATATGGAGCTGTCTCTCTGAGAGATGGCATTGGCATCATGTCCTGCTTAGCTGGCCTTACGACTGGCACAGACACATCAAGGAAGAGCAATGGAAGCTTTGTGTCCCTGGGATGAGAGGCCAGAACAGGGAGTGATACTTTTGGAAAGAGACATTGGGATACTTTGAGCACAGAAATCCAGGTGAGCCACTGAGGATTACAAGGGTTACAGTTGGTGAGGTTGCTCTGAGTAAGACAATGAGCAGCTAGAAAGGGATGTTTTGTCCATAAAATTAATCAGGACATGGACATAAACCTGACATATCAGATTAATCTTTTTTCCTTTCTCACATGGTTACTAAACTGATGTATTAAGTGAAATGCCACATTACAGAATTTACCTAGAATTCAGAAAAGTATTGAGTTAAGTTTCTCACACTATTCTCATGGAAAAGGTGGGGAGCAGTGAGCTAAGGAGTGGTTCCATGAAAGAAAAAAATATTGATACCATACTCTGTATTTTAGGCACCAGTCTGCCAGAAATGGTTTTTATTCAGTTAACACTATTTTACATCTAAGCATTTCTACTTAGAAAGAGAAAGGTGCAAACCTGAAAATTCATCTTGAGCATACTTCTAACAAAAGATATTTTGAAGTGATGGATATTGGAATATAGAAATAGGAAAATTTTACTGTTTGACAAAGTTTAGGGATAAAATGTTGTTTCAGCTTATAGAATGGGAGACTTTGTTGGTCAAGGGCTATTTCCATCTTGGCATGCTGCTTCTTGAGCAATGGGGTAAGTAATAGTAAGGGGATCTAAAAGTCCTATCTTGAACTTAGAACAGTCACTAGGTCTCAGGGAAGATCGTCTATTCCCCTGAGATCGGGCTGAATGATATGGGGAGAGTTTTGGACAGGGTTAGAGCACTGTAGGGAAAGCTACTAAGTGTCTTTCTAATAGTAGTACTCTGCAACATCCTCAGGCTTCAGCCTGCTGATTGTGAGGGTGAAATCCGACCTAGATCTACTTCTATAAATTCAGAGGGAACCCCAGAGAACAGATTGGAAATTCTATAAATCAGGGACTTAATAGGTTTTCCTGGTTTCTTTTGGTACCAATGTAAGTAAGTGTTCCCATTGCTGTGAAAGAGGCTCTGACTGGCCTTGCAGTTGATGGTGACTCTCTCTCCCAGAGCCACAGATAGGGAGGCTGGGGACTGGGTCAGAACAATTTTCCCTTGTGAACCTGAAGTTAATCAAGAGACATTTGAGGTCATAGAACCAAGATTGTTTCCTCTCTTTTCCCAAACTCTCTCTTCAATCTCTGATCACAAAAATTGGTTAATTCTTCTCACCAAAGGAGCTTCTTTATAACTCTGATATCATCTCTCGAAGACTTTTCTCATTGAGAGAGTGACTGCTCAGATTGCAAGGGGCCTCTCCCAGCCTCCTGAACTTCTCCACGTTCTCCTCCCTCCATTCTCCTTCCTCACCTGGGAGCCACAGGAGCAGGAGACAAAGGAGCTGAGCTGGGAACTCCATCTTCACAATAAGTTCTGTCAAGTGCTGATCCCTTCTCCATCAGAAAGACTAGCCTGTTGATAAAGGTTTTCAGTAGCAGGGAAGAGTTTGGGGGAAACAGTGAATGCAAAACACCTGGATGATGGGGCAGTGGTACTATCTCCACATCTCTGACCACATTCAGCAGTTCTTCCCTGAGTGTCCCCTCTCAGAAACCACAGAAACCCTCTCAGAAAGTCACACTTTAAGCCTTCAAATAGTGAATCCCACTCAGGTGGTCAAATCACTACATGAGCAAGGCTGTTTTTCCCCTGGGACACTGCCTTCCTTATACCAGCCCCTTCTGTTTGTTCCCTCAAAAACTCTCATTTCTCTCTATGACCCCAAGACATAGATTACAGCATCTCACTACATTTTCTTTTGTCTTACCAACCCATTTCAAAAACATTAACTAGTAATTCAATCTTCTGCAAATTCACTTAATCTTGCTGAAACTCAGTTTCCTAATTTGTAAAATGGAAATAAAAATAATGCACGACTTATATAAAATAATTCGAGGGTAAGACTAATTTGTAAACTCTTAAGAGTGATTAAAATATGAGTGATCCTGCTTGTAATTTGTTACTCTAATTTTTGTCATCTGATTCTAATGAGTTCAGATAGAACTAGTCATGAGGCACATCACTATCCCACTAATAATCCTTTCTATTTAATATTCTGAAGGTGGACAAAATAATTACTTTTTCTAATTGAATTAAAGTATTAAGATATAAGCTTATCCTCTGTCCTACTCACATTGCCACCTGGCCATAAAAAAAATAGCTAATATTTGTACAACTCTCAAGTTCACAAAAGTTATTGACATATTAACTTATTTTATCCTCACAATCTATCTGTAATTATCCTCATTTTACAATTGTAGAGCCAGCACACACCAACACCAGGACCCCCACATTCCTTCATACAGCCAGAGGAATTGGCAGACATCAGTGTGGATAGTTGTCCACCAGCAGCTGAGCCTGCACATGCTCTAGTGCAGCCCTAGGGGAAGAAGAGACTTCCAGAAGCCTGACCACCCCTTACCCACACCCCATTCCTCAAGCTTCAGTGTAACCCCAGAGAAATGCGTAAAGGCCTCGCCTGGCCTCAGCACACACCAGCCAGCTCCACCTCAGCACCAGGTAAGCTATAGCATTATATAGCTTCCAGCTGCCAGAAGCAGAAGCCACAGCACACAAAGCCAGTAACCTGGCCCCAAGCCCACAGCACAAGAAGTATGGGACAGAGCCCCTTGTTACCCAGAAGAAGAGAACCACCTTAAAAGCCAGGAAAAAGGCCATCACAATGAGCAAAAGAAACTTAAAAAAGCAAAGGCCATAGATTCTTACTACGGGGACAGGGAAGATCAAAATACAAATTCAGAAGAGGACAGCATTGACACTATACCCACATCTGAAACCTCAAAAGGGAATATGAATTGATCTCAAGCCCAAAAAGCATTCTTGGAAAAGCTCAAAAAAGATTTTAGAAGTTAATGTATAATTCTAGCTACCTAGCCTGGTTAGATCTTGATCAATAGGTGCTAAATGTTTATATCCTACAGTAATTTATCTCATGGTTTCTAACATTATTTTTTTGCATGATCTTCATTGACCACTAGGTCCAGATTCCTTCCATATAGCTCTTAATATTGTTAACTTTGAATTCTGTGGGCTTCAGTAAATGGCTTGGATTAAATGACGTCTGGCTCCATTCTATCTCTAAAGCTATACTCCTTTAATCCTCATGGAAATAATGACCTAAACCACAGGATTTAGCTTAACCTCTGAATACTTCCCTTGTCCTCTAATATAGATGGGAAAGCAGAAGAAAATTGGACTTGGAAAACTGAGAAAACTCTAGACCTGTTCAGTAGGTATCTGTCAACTGACATTACTTAAGTACTCACTATGTGGCAAGTAATGTATTAAGTGCTGGAGTGGAAAGGAAGACCATAGCAGTCCTTAACATCAAGGATCATGTATTCTAATGCGCAAAAGTAAATAAATATTTAGATTTTAAAAAGATACATGCTGAGTAGGACAGAGGGAAAGAGGAGAGAGTATTCATATAGTTCCAAGTACTCTGCTAAGTGCTTCTTTTTTCTTTTTCTCTTTTAATTAATTAATTTAGTTTTAGTTTTCAAAATTCATTTCCACAAGATTTTGAGTACCAAATTTTCTCCCCATCTCTCCCCTCCCCCCACCCCAAGATGGCAGACCTTCTGATTACCCCTTCCCCCAGTCTGCCCTCCCTTCTATCACTCCCCCTTATTCCCTTCCCCCTTACTTTCTTATAGGGCAAGCTAGATTTCTATACCCCATTGCCTGTAGATCTTATTTCCCAGTTGCATGTAAAAACAATTTTTAACATTTGTTTTTAAAACTTTGAGTCCCAAATTCTCTCTTCTTCCCTCCCTACCCACCCTCATTGAGAGGGCAAGTAATTCAATATAGGTTATACATGTGAAGTTTGCAAAACACGTCCATAATAGTCATGTTGTAAAAGACTAACTATATTTCCCTCCATTCTATCCAACTCCCATTTATTCTATTCTCTCCTTTGACTGTCCTTTTTCAAATGGGTTTGCTTCTGACTACCCACTCCCCTAATCTTCACTCCCTTCTATCATCCTTCCCTCTCTTATCCCCTTCCCTCCTGCTTTCCTATAGGGTAAGAGAGATTTTCATGCCTAGTTGAGTGTGTATGTTATTCCCTCCTTAAGCAAAATCCTAGGAAAGTAAGGTTCACTCATACCCTTTCACATCCCCCGTCTTTCCTTCCAATGTAAACGTTTTTATGGCCACTTTTATGTGAGATAATTTACCCCATTCTACCCTTCCCTTTCTCTTCCTCCCAGTACATTCCTCTCTCACCTCTTAATTTTATTTTTTAGATATTATCCCTTCATATTCAACTCACCCTGTGCCCTCTGTCAAATTTTCTATTCAGCTCTGGTCTTTTCATCAAGAATGCTTGAAAGTCCTCTATTTCATTGAATATCCATTTTTCCCCCTGAAGGATTATACTCAGTTTTACTAGGTAGGTGACTCTTGATTTTAATCCTAGTTCTTTTGACCTCTAGAATATCATATTCCAAACCCTCCAGTCTCAATATAGAAGCAGCTAAATCTCCTATTATCCTGATTGTGTTCCCATAATATTTCAATTGCTTCTTTTTGGCTGCTTGCAATATTTTCTCCTTGACCTGGGAACTCTGGAATTTGGCTACAATATTCCTAGGAGTTTTTCTTTGGGGGTCTTTTTCAGGAGGTGATTGGTGGATTCTTTTCATTTCTATTTGCCCCTCTGGTTCTAGAATATCAGGCCAGTGTTCCTCAATAATTTCTTGAAAGATGATGTCTAGATTCCTTTTTTGATTGTGGCTTTCAAGTACTCAATTTTTAAATTATCTCTCCTGGGTCTATTTTTCAGGTCAGTTTTTTTTTTTCCAATGAGATATTTCACATTATCTTCTCTTTTTTTTTTTCATTCTTTTGGCTGTGTTTTATAATTTCTTGATTTCTCAGAAATCAAGCTTCCATCAAGCTTCTCAGCTTCCATTTGTTCCATTCTATTTTCTTCACTGAGCTTTTGGACCTCCTTTCCATTTGGCCAATTCTGCTTCTTAAGGCATTCTTCTCCTCATTGACTTTTTGGACCTCTTTTGAAATTTGGGTTACTCTATTTTTTAAGGTGTTATTTTCTTCAGTATTTTTGGTGGTCTTCTTTAGAGAGCAGTTGACTCGGTTTTCATGATTTTCTTGCATCACTCTCATTTCTTATCCCAGTTTTTCTTCTACCTCTTTTCTTTTTGAACTCTTCCATGTCCTGTGACCAATTTATATTTTTCTTGGAGGCTTTTGATGTAGGAGCTTTGACTTTGTTGTCTTCTAGTTGTGTGATTTGATCTTCTTTGTCACCAAAGTAAGATTCTATACTCTGAGTTTTTTAAATTGGTCATTTTCCCAGTCAAATACATGACTTCCTAACTCTCTGTTAAGGTAGGACTCTCTTTACATTGTGTAGAGTGTCCTTTTCCTAACTTTAGGGGTTTTGTGAAGCTGTTTTCAGAGATGCTTCTAGGGGTTTGTAAATTTTCAGTTCTTCCAAGGCAGTGTGGTCAAAAGAGAGTTGTTTATTCATTTCCTGACCTGTGCTCTGGTCTGTGAGTGACCACAAGCACTTTTTTCTGCCTTGAAACTGTGAGAAGGATTCCTTCTCAACTGCAGCCACAAGCTCTGCCACACCAGCTTTCCTCCTCACCCCAGGACAGCCATGCAGCTCTGCAACCCTGATCCAAGCAGGGCGAAGCAATAGAATCCTTCCTCAGTGCCAGCAAAGAGATCCCTGCAATCTCCCTCTGATCAGCCACTTGATTCCCCCACTGTCAGTGGGCCAGGAGCTCTGGACGCAGCCACTGCAGAAAGCAGCTGTTGAGAACTGAGAATTCAGAAGTCAGAAGAGAAGCTAGACTTCAGAATTCATCCCAACAAGAAGGAGTAAGAACTCCAAGTCCACAGAACTGCAGAAGAGAGTTTTGAGGGGAGAGTGGAGACCATAGAGCTGCAGACCAGAGGACTGAGTGGGGAGAGGACACAGGCAAGCAAAACAGCTAGGATTCGTGAGTGATTGTTTATGGGAAGTCCCCAGCAAGGAGGAAGGTAACAAGATGACTTGGTTCTTTGCTGTGATACTGTGTTTTAATCTACTTGTTGCTACATTGACGTGGGCTTATTGGTTTTGGAATACGATTACTGCTACATCGAATTTGAATTACTGGTTCTGGGATCTGATTCTTTGGTGTTAAATAAATGTTATACCTCCTCTGCCTTCTACCTAGAGAGTTTTTCATACTTTGTGATTCTGAACTATACAGGCATGTTCATGGTATCCTCCAGGTCATGAATCTTGCCTCACTGATATATCTGGCAATGAGGATGGGATCGCAGGTAATACAATCTCTATTTAGAAGCAGAGGGACTTCAGAGGAAGAGATGAATATTCCGGGGTGGGAGGATCCATCTTATTCCTCCCTAGCAAATGAATGGGCTAAAGGAGCTGCACTCTGTGAAAACTGGGAACCAAGGCTCTAAAGGGGAGATCCTAGGGATTTGGAAAGATGTTTGTGAGAGTTTAGAATTGAGCCAGGGGAAGAATTGCTGGCATCACAATCTAGGTGAAGCTGGATGATGTTATCAGCCTACCAGCTGTTATATGAAAGATTGAAACTAAGTGAAAGAAATGGGGGTACTGCTATACCACAGCAAGATGGGGAATCTCAGGCAGCAGGAAAACAAGTTATTGCTCAAGAGTCTACTGACCTAAATAGGAATTTTGCCATTAATGTGGGTAGGAGAAACAGGAGGCCAAATGGGTCAAAAGTGCATCTCAACTTAGCCCAGGTCAAGTCTGACTGCCATGAAATTTAAAAAAAAAATCACCTATTATATGCAAAAAGCTATGGATTCATAGACAATAGACAAATTGTTTCTGCCCTCGTTGGAATGTATCATTCAGATGTGGAGGAAGCAACTGGTGTCTACACAGAGTAATTTCAGGTGGAAAAGTAGAAATACATGGAAGGAGTAGCAGAGGCCTCCCCAATAGGATGGAACCTGAGCTGAGCTTCAAAAGAAGCTGGAGATTCTGCCTGGTAGAGGTGGGGAGAGCCTGCATGGCCGTCTGAGGGAGGCACCTGTGCAAAGGCCTGGCAATGAATGATGGGAGGCTGTGTGCAGGAAGAGCTAGCATGCTAGATTTACTAGAACAGAGAGGACCCAAAACTGGTTAATATGGCACCAGCCTGGGAAGGTAGGAAGGAGCCATATTGTGGAGAATGTTAAATGCCAGGGTGAGGATTTTGTTTTATCCAAAAAGCAACTGGAAACCAGTGGAGATTTTTGAGTAAGGGAGTGACAATATCAGATTGATTTAATGAATATCAATTCATGTACTGAGGTAATGTCAAAATGGATACATGAACTACATACAAAAGGAGATAGCACAAGAAAATTAGAAGAAGCTGGAACATATTACCTATAAGCCTCATGGGTAGGAGAGTATTACATGAGGAAAGAAAAGTTAGAGATCATTGATGAAATATAAAATGGATAATTTCAATAATTTTCAAATAAAAAGTTCTTGAATAAATAAAACCAACATAGCCAAGATTAGAACAAAAGTAGAAAATGGAGAAGAAAATTTTTCCAGACAATCTCTCAGATAAAAAGCTCATTTCTCAAAACTATAGAGAACTTTGTCAAATGTAAAGGAATATAAGTCATACCCCAAATCATAAATGGTCAAAGGATATTAAGAGGCAGTTTTTCAATGAAGAAATCAAAACTATCTACAATCATATGAAAAAAATTTCTCTAAATCATTATTGATCAGAGAATTCAAACAATTCAAACAACTTTGAGATACCATCTTATACCTATCAGACTAGTTAAAATGATAAATGCCCTTCAACTGGGGAATGGTTGAAATATCTGTGGTATATGATTGTGATGGAATACTACTGTGATATAAGATGTGTATATGCATATATATGATTATAGATTTATTATTATATAATTATAGATAGATAGTAGATAGAAAGGCAGATAGACAGATAGATAGATAGATAGATAGATAGATAGATAGATAGATAGATAGATTGGTTGATTGATTAGAAACCCCACACCAGAGTATGCAGCCCCTGCTCATAGTATTTGTTCCTTTCACCCATCACTGCCTCCTCAGTGTAGCCTTCAGAGTCAAACCAGCTACGAGATAGGGGCCAGTCAATGTGCACCAGATAGATGCAACAGACAGAGGTGTTTATGCAGGAAAAGCAGAGCATCCTGTCTTCCAGGTCTGGCAAGGAGACCTTGGATAGATTGATTGCCAATTAGTGTTTATTTGTGGTGGTTTATCTGGTGCCTACTAATTCCCCTGGCTGTGCAAAGGCAAGCCTGGGGTCTTGGTAATGGTGCTTCCCAGTTCAACACCCCCTGGGCTCAGGAACTCCCACTGGTCTGCTAAGGTGGGGCTTGCTGGGATGCCTCCCTTCATGTGCTGGTCTCCTTCTGTCACACTACTGAACCCCACTACTGGCTCCCCTATTCCAGGGTTTCTCCTAGGGTCGTATTCTCTGCTTATTTAAGAGAGGGATGAGAGCCATTTTACCTGGTCATTATGGCTGCAAGAAGTTCAGGAAGCTGAGTTTCAAACCTTTAGACTGTGGGCTCATAGCTCCAGGAGTACTTGCCGCTATTGCTGGTGACACAGGATCTGCTTTTCCTTCTCAGCTAGCTCCAACAGACACCCATTGTGTTCCAAGAGGCTTGGGGATCACCACAGCAGCCAACAGTTCAGCCCCAGGCCTACTCCTGCTCCTGCTCTGGTATGGTTTAGTTCGGTGCACCCAGAACTCTCCCAACCTGGCTGGATTCCCACTGCTGCTCCCGCTCAGGTAAGGTCTGGTGCAGTTCCATGTGTCCATGCTCTCCCAGCCCACAGATCCATCCCATCAGCCCTGTGGACTCTCCTCATTTGGAAATCACCCACACTGTCTTCTAGTGGCTTGTAACTCTCTCACATCCACTCAGATTCACTTTCTTAGAGGGATCTGACAGAATTTGTAAGAGAGCTCTGATAAGTCACTGGTTTCATTCCAAAATCTTGGTTCTGCACCCTCTAGGTATCGTTTTTAAAGTTAACGATGCATTCCATCAAATAACTTTTTGGGTTTACAAGAGACAGCTAAATTACCAATCTTTTATTAATTATTCATTAGCCATAATTAATTAAATGATTACCCAGAAATTATGTCTCTTAGATGTTGCTTTTGTCAGATTTATATAGCAAGATGAGGGTGTACATAAAAGGTTTTATCACATTAGGTTTCTCTCCAGTGCGGATTCTCTGGTGTACGGCAAGTTGGGAGTTTAGTCTAAAAAACTTTCCACATTGATCACATTCATAAGGTTTCTCTACAGTATGAATTCTCTGACATTAAGCAAGTCTGGAATTGTCTCTGAAAGTCTTTTCACATTGAATTTACATTCATAAGGTTTCTCTCCAATGTGGATGCTCTGATGTACAGCAAGACTAGAGCTGCAACTCCAAGCCTTTCCACACTGATTACATTCATAAGGTTTCTTGTCACTGTGAATACTGCGATGAATAATTAAGGATGAGTGTTAACTAAAAGGTTCAGCACATTCGTGACACTCATGTGGTTTCTCTGAAGTATAATTTTTTTGACAGTAAACAAGGGATGACTGTTGATTCGTGTCTTTCCCACAACCATTAAAATCATAAGGTTTCTCTCCTGTTTGGATTCTGTGAAATACAGAACAGATCTGTCTCCCAGTGAAGTCATAGGGACCATCACACATGAAGCTTTCTTTGTGAGTTTCTTTCACAGAAATCCTTAGCTTTTTAGTAGTTTCTTTCATTTCAGGTCTAATCTCTCCTTCTGCAAGAAATGAACAGTAAAACATGTATACAGACCCACATATACACACATATATAATTATAATCCTTTCCCTCCATTGTAAGAAAGTAAACTAACTGATCTATATCCTACTCCCCCAGGTTAAAAGTCTTCAAAGTGAAATGGACAGAATTAATCATTTGGAAGTGCTATTAGCTCCCATGTGCAAGGTAACTTGACTTACAAAGAGTTTCTCACACAATCGCATGGGATCCTCAGAAACACCTGTGACACTTGCAGACCCAGCACTCTTATTACATTCTCAAGTTAGGCCATGAGCTCAGAATGGCTGAGTGACTTGACCAATATTTCTTCAGCTGAGAGTAGACCTCCAACCCTGTAAGTGGGGATGCTCTGTCCATGGAACTAGATGGTCTTTCTCCACTGCACTTACTTTTGTTCTATTTTTTAAAGAAAAAATATTTTATTTTTGCATGTTTGACTTTTCTCTCCCTGTCTTTGGGTCTTCCTGTTCTCTGGGACATAAAAATATTGAAATCAGGCTAATTTGTAACCTTACAATGGGGCTTTAAGTTCAGAGGAAAAGAAGAGTCAATCAATGCAGCAAATTTCACTATTTCTTTATTTTAAAAAATTGCCATGGCAACCACCAACCTTGAACAACCACCACCCTGATCAGTCAGCACCCATCAACATGGGGCCAGAGCCTCCACCAGCAAGAAGATTCAAACTCATATGATAGTGATTTTTATTACCAATAAAATATTTTTAAATTAAAGAATGTATTTTTAAAACAAAATAGTATTGTGCATATAATACACAACAGTATATTGTAAACATAACTTGTATATGCACCAAAAAATCAAAAATTCAGGTGACTCATTGACTGCAATAACCTCCTGTGGCTCCTTAGGAAGAGGATTAAATATAAAATCCTCTCTAGGGCTATTAATTACCTATCCCTTCTTCACCTACCCCTCTCCTACTCTTCTAATTTTCTTTCACCTCATATCCCCATGAAACATACTATAATCCAGTGGTATGGGCCTCCCTTCTGCTCTGTGATTAGGAAGGATGCTCCACCTCCTGACTCAATGGGCTTTCCATACCCTCTCTATACCTAGAATGCTCACTCTGGCTTCCCTGAAGCCCCAGCTAGAGCTCACCTTCCACAATAAGCCTTTCCACTCCTCCTTCATTTTAGTGCCTTCACTCTCTCAATAAGCTCCAATTTGTCCTGTACACAACAGGTTTCTACGTTATTGTTGGCATGTCCTCTGTCCCATTAGCCTATGAATTCCAGAAGAGCAGGAGATATTCCTGCTATATCTTTATATTCCTGGCATTAGCAGAGGGTCTGGCACATGGCAGGAACTTAATAAATGTTCAATGACTTGAAAAAAGTCTAAGAAAGAGCCCGTGTTGGAAAGCCTAAACCCTTTTTGCAATTTCAGGGAAGTTCCATGTCCCCAAATTCCAAACAGTGGCTTTTTTTTTAGGATCATAGATTTATCCCTGAGAGAGAACTTAATTGCCATGGTGTCCCACTTCCTAATTTTACAAAAGAGGAAATTGAGACTCAGCGGGGTTTAATGACATGTCCATGAACCCACTGCTAAAAGTGTCTGCAAAAGAATTCCAAGTCAGGTGTTCCTGCCCTCAAGTCTAGCACTTGATTTGCTACAACACCAAGAATCACAGCTCTCAAACACATGCTTTCACCCCACTCACCTGGGCAACAGATCCTCAGGCCTTCTTGTTCCAGCATCCACGGTGCTTCCCTTTCCTCCAAATAAGAAATCAAATATCTCTGTGAACTGGAAGCCCTGAACAAGGGGAATCAGGGATGAGCATGGAGAAAAACTTGGAATTTAGTTCTTTTTAGGGGAAACAGTGTACATATGTATCAACAATCTGGCTAGCAGCTGCTGTGACAGCTTAATATCACCTTATTAATATGACCTGAATATCACCTAATACCATAATAACAAAAGCTGGTGAACAGCAGGTGAATAGAAAGGCTTATTCCCTTCCTTTTCCACCATCTATGCTGGAGACAAGGTAAAGGAAGATTAAGGACAAATGTGTCATAACAGGCACAACTAAGAACTATGAACTACGAACTGATACTTCTAGAAAAGAAGAATATCCCAAATGCTTGGCCCTTCCCAAAAAGTAAGGAATTGCAAAGAAAAGCCAGCTGAACAGTTTTCAGAGGTTTAGAAGACAAAATTCATGTCCAGGGAGAGCTTGGACTAAATAATCCTTGGGATTAGTTCTGTATCTGAGGTGCTTCAACACTGATCTAATCTTTGACCTCAAGCTCCCTAGAATTGGCAAGAGACTCAGGGGCTTCAGGAGCAACAAGGAAACCTTCATGTTATCTTTACACAATGTATTGACCTTTTATAGGAAAACCAGGCAGCAGGAGGACCCTGTCTCTCGGACACAGGAGACCAGCACTTTTTCCTTTCTAGTAACTGATAAATGTTCCAAAGACAGAACGCTGAGGGATGATGATATTCTCTTTGATAGCAGACTCTGAGTGGCCATGAGAAATGTCCTTACCCACAGAGAGCAAGTTGTGGGCATTCTCCAGCATGACCTCCTTGTACAAGTCCTTCTGAGGATGGTCTAAGGGGTCCCACTCTTCTGGAGTAAAGTCTACAGACATATCCTAGAATGTCACCAACTCCTAAACTAGCAAGAGTCACAAGATTTAGACCTGAAAAAGACTCCAGAATTCATGCAATCTAACCTTTATCAAGTTAGAACAGGAAAGTAAGGCACAGAAAGGAGATTTACCTAAAAGTCATATTCTTTTTGAATATCAGAGTCAACACTTAAAACCATAGTCATTAAGAGCTCAGTGAAATGTTGAGGAAAGTATTTGATATGATCAGCTGGAAAAAAGTTGAGTAATGTCTTACTATGGAATGTGTCTCTCTATGGCATCTGGGACAAATGTGTGTTTTATCTGTGAGGTAGAAGGATCTCTGGAAGAGAAAGAGAGAACATGATGTGAAATTTCTTCCTTATCCGAACTGATAAAAGCAATGTGGTATGAATAAAATTCTATGAATTTTGTAAGAATCTAGCAAGAGTAGTGTATTTTGAGTGGGGAGAGGCAGAATGTTTGCTTATAGAAGAGAGAAAAGAAAAAGAAAAGATCTAGTTAATTTCCTGAAACAAATCTTACCTAGATAAAACATGAAAAAGATTCATAAGACACACCAATTGCAATCTGGACTAAACTGAGCGATACGAAACTTTCCAGCCAAGAGAAGGAGAGAGGCTTTTATCAACCTCTTTACTCCAGCAGCCAGAAAGGGGAATTTACCCGTAGAAAAGAGTCTTCTAGTCCCATAATTATTTTATCCCTACAAAGATATTTGTCTTTTTTTAATTGAGATTTGTTATTTGTAGTTTACAACACTTAGTTCCGCATGATTTTGAGTTCCAGATTTTCTTCCCACCTCCCCCACTCCTCCCCAAGATGGCATGGAATCTGATATATCTTTTACATATAACTTTGCATTAAACTTATTTACACAATAGTCAAGTTGTAAAGAAGAATTATGACCAATGGAATGAATCATGAGAAAGAAGAAATGAAGCCAAAAAGAAAAAAAAAACAAAAGAGGAAAAAAAGGAGAACAAATAGTTTGCCTCAATCTGCATTGAGACTCCATAGTTTTTTCTCTGGATGTAGATAGCTCTCTCCATCATGAGTCCTTTGGAGTTGTCTTTGAACCTTGTATTGCTGAGAAGAGTGAAGTCTATCAAGATTAGTCATGACAGAATCAATATATCTATGGTTGTGTACAATGTTCTCCTGGTTCTGCTCCACTCACTCAGCATCATATCATGTAGGTTTTTCCAGGTTATTATGAAGTCCATATCTTCCCCATTTCTTATAGCACAATAGTATTCCATTCCATTCTTATACCACAACTTGTTTAGCCATTCCCCAATTGATGGGCATCCCCTTGATTTCCAATTCTTTGCTACTACAAAAAGAGCTGCTATAAATATTTTTGTACATACAGGTCCCTTTCCCACTTGTGTGATCTCTTTGGAATACAGCCCTAGGA
>CM053625.1:332989721-333010900 GCA_028646595.1 Phalanger gymnotis
TTTTGAGCTCTTCCATGGCCTGAGACCAGTTCATGTTTTTCTTGGAGTCTTTTGTTGTAGGCTCTTTGATTTTGTTGATTTCTTCTGGCTGTATGTTTTGATCTTCTTTGTCACCAAAGAAAGAATCCAGAGTCTGAGACTGAATCTGGGTGCATTTTCGCTGCCTGGCCATGTTCCCAGCCAACTTACTTGACCTTGAGTTTTTAGCAGGGTATGACTGCTTGTAGAGTACAGAGTTCTATGTTCCAAGCTTGGGGGAATGCACCAGCTCTGCCACACCAGCACTCCTCCTTCCCCAAGAACCCCCAACCCAGACTGGACTTAGATCTTCAGCAGGCTCTGCACTCCTGCTCTGATCCACTACTTAATTCCTCCCACCAGGTGGGTCTGGGGCTAGAAGCAACTGCAGCTGTAGTTCTGTGGCTGCCCCACCTCCACTGGCCCTGGGGAGGTGGCCGAGCCACAAACTCCCTGTCCCCAGTAGCTTTTCCCACTAACTTTTTCTGTTGTCTCTGGTGTTTGTGGGTTGAGAAGTCTGGTAACTGCCACAGCTCACTGATTCAGGGTGCTAGTGCACGTTCAGCCCGGCTCATGGTCTGATTGGTCTGCACCACCCATGCTGGGCTCTGCTCTGCTCAGCTCCACTCCCCTCTGCTCCCAGCTCAGTGTGGGATAGACCTTACCCAGAGACCATCCAGGCTGTCCTGGGCTGAAGCCCTGCTTCCCTCTGCTGTTTTGTGGGTTCTGCAGTTCTAGAATTGGTTCAGAGCCATTTTTATAGGTTTTTGGAGGGACTTGGCGGGGAGCTCATGCTAGTCCCTGCCTTCCAGCCACCATCTTGCCTCCGCCCCACCCCTGTCTTTCCTTATACAGGATATAATTAAAAGAAGGAGGACACTATGATGAAGAGGAGGTGAGAAATGCTTCCTACACTACAGCAGGTGGGATTTTATTTTATTTTTTTATGGAGGTGGAAAGGAAGGGCAATTGGGGTTAAGTGACTTGCCAGGTCACCCACCTAGTAAGTGTGTCAAGTGTCTGAGACTGGATTTGAACTCAGGTTCTCCTGACTCCAGGGCCGGTGCTCTACTCACTACACCACGTAGCTGCCCCAAGGAGATGGGATTTTAGTTGAGACTTGAAAGCACCTGGGAGGCCAAAATGAGGAGGCAGAGAATTCCAGCCATTTTGGAAAGCCAGAGAAAATGCCTTGAGCCTGGAGATGGAGTATCTGCTTCCTGGCATAACAAGGAGACCAGTGTCATTGGATCCAAGAGTAGGTAATGATGGGGTGCTTGTGCTTGGACCCTAATTCTAACATCACATTTCTCCTTAGCCTCTGCTTGAGTGCCTGTGCCTGGACCCCAATTCCAAAACCACATTGAGTTCTAAAATCACATTTCTCCCTAGCTTCTAAACATTGGCCCTAGCAGTTCCTCTCCAGCTCAAGGGCAGCATGCCTTAGCAAAACACTTATCACTCCTCTTCATACTGTGGCCAGCTGCACGTATAGAATTTATTAGTTTGGATTCCCGATGTACGTGCTAATTGCCTGTGCACTGGGCCATAATGATATTTAGTACTTACTGACCTTATTGATATGCATCCTAGACATAGTCAAATGTATACTCCCTTACATCCATCTTGTCTAACAAGATATTTGATGGAAGCCACTTGGATATTTCCAGTCAGCCCTGAACATTAGTTGACTTAGTGATGTTTCACAGTCAAAACCACACCTCTGGATCACCCCCCCGCCTTGGGCTATTTCCCAGTGAGATACCTGCAGTAGATACAAAAATGCATGTTCCTTTAAGAACTGACCACCCCTTAACCACTCCCTAATCCCACCCCAAAACACCTAATTGACATGCATCACCACCAAATCTCTTATAAAAACTTTCCTGCACCCCTGTAAGGTTGCAGGTTCCCGAAGAACTCTTGACCGCTGTAAAGCATAATAAATCTTTACCACCTTGGCTTAAAGAATCCCTTAGATTGTGAATTCATTCCAGATGGCCCCAACCCTCTCCAGTACTCAGGTCCTTGAGGGGTACTCCCCCTCATTGACCCCATCTGGGAACTCCTGTCTTGGAGTTCCTGGACCTTGTCTCCCTCGATCCTTAACAGTAACAGGAAGTAAAGGTTTAAAAAGACTGGAGAAATTGGTGATGGCTGGGTCATGGTGAGCTGTTAAGTAAAAGAAAAAGCAAGATCCTCAGATGAGAGTGTTTGGGTAGTCACTGGTCAATAAGTGTTTATTAAGTCCCTAATATATGCCAGGCACTGTGTTAATGCCTGGAAATTCATATAGAAAGGAAGCCCCATGGCATTTATGCTTTCAAGGGGAAGACAACACACCAGATGAAGAGATTTTTGGCAACAGACATCAGACAGTTTGACATGGTGGCAAAGTCTGTCAGAAATAGAGCAGGCAGGTGCAAAATATGGAGATGTATGAGCTGACCCTCTCCTTATGTGGAGGTTTGGAGTACATTGAACTTTACCCAAGGTGGGGAAGAGAGAATGAGGGAGGATACAGAAGGAAACAGATGTGGAAGTGCTTCTGTTAAGAACCAGATGGGGATGCAATAGATTATATTTATCCCTCCACATCACAACTTTCTCCATGGCAGTTTCAATATAGAACAGTTCAGCATAAAAAATTAAGTGGGAATTTTGGGAAACCACAGATGATACCCCAAATCCAGCAGATGACAGAGCTATGACCAAATCCTTAATCCAAATTTTAAGGTACTGTAAACACCCCATAAAAGAAAACAAACAAATTCATACTTCCTCTCTGGCACTAAAGGAAGGTGAAGTCATTTAAGAAGATTTTCCAGATTGCCAGGGTGCTGCACCTTAGTCCCCATTATGTTGAAGGTATAAGTGTGAAAGGATGGCTTTTTGGCCAGTAATTGTTCATGGTAGGGATAAATAAAGTAATAAAGAATAATGACTAAGGAGACCCAGCTTTTAGTTCTTGAGTACCTAAAAAATTAGGAAAAGTTAAAAAATTCTTTAATTGTTCAGAAGCTCAATAATAGAAATAAAGGAAGCTACAGGTGAATATAGATAGAAATTTAACATGTCAGATATTTTTAGCAAGAATCAAAATGCAAAAAAGTGAAAGAGATGTTTATTGCCAAGAAAAGAACTTCTGAAAAAGTGAATCTTATCATTCTGCTAGAAATGGAAGAGCATCAAATACTAAGTACTTTGGCCAAATCTGTCTTCTCCTCACATCAGGTTTGAAAAAAATAGATGACCCCTCCCAAATGTCAAAGGATTTGTAAAAGGGACCACTCTTTTATGTTATCCATGAGCCTGCCTCTTGACTCCTGATCCCAATCTTCTAGTTTTTCTAGCAGCAGGTTTAAATAACTGTTTTTCATAAATAAGCCATCAAAGTCTTTCCTATGCATTAGCTCTCACCCCAGTTGATAAAATATTCCATTTTTAATGAATGAACCCTTCTTTCCCCACATAGTTACTCTTAATTTTCTATAAATATTAAAATGAGTGAAATGTGGAGATTAAAAATTGCCCAATCTAAAAGAAATTGAGGTAGACCTCTGACCCAATGGCACTTTATTGAAAGGCCTGTGGCCTTCTCTATTGAAGTGGACTTCCAATCATCCTCCCTATCTCAGATGCCCCCTTCCTCCTGGGCCTTAGTTTGTAATGGTTGATATCCAGACACTATAGGTAGAGCAGACCAAAAATATAGAGTCTTATTGGTGGATAGACCTTGCCCTTGACACTCTAGGAGGGTCTACACAAAATACAGAATCCCATTGGGTGACAAATGACAACAAATGACAAATCAGTCACCCCCTGCCTGTTTGCACCTTGTAGCCCTCATGTCCTGGCAATAGAGGAGGTGCTGAAATGTGATGGCCTATCCCGTTTTACTGTCCTGGACCTAGCCAAATTGTCTTTATCTCATTACAAAATGTAATGTAAAATGTAAAAGCTAGTTCTATCTTGAATTCCTTCCTGACCTAAGGTGATCAACTCCTCAATATGTTTCTACCTTGACATGATACAATAGACTCCTTTTAATTCTTCTTGTCCTGAGTTTTGCCTTTTTAATCAGAGTGAAGGCCTGAATGGAGAATTTACCAGGTCCTTTGTACTTTTCTCAAAGAGTATATTATTATTATTCATTTTAAGGCAAAATATACCCAAGTAAATAGAGAACAACTTAAAAACATAGTAACCACAGTCTTACAATTTAATGCATAATTTCATAGCATTCAGAACAAAAGAAAAATTCCTTTTCTAAGGGTACAATTGCATATACCTCTAGAAATCATTTTTTAAAAATTAAGAGCATAACTTATACAATGATTCCCCCAAATGAGACAAATTTGGAGCATAAAAACAACATATGCAATGTTACAATGTTAATACATGAAACAAAATTGCTGTTGTTAAACCTGAAAGTTTAGTTGAAGGAGGCAAACAAGGTAGGTGGTAGAAAAATCCATGTTGTTTATTATTTTCCCTTAAAGCATAGCTAAGCTAGCTTACTTGTACGTACAAGGAGTCAGAGCATAAGCTCTGGCTGTCTGAACAAAGGAATGAGAAAACTTATATAAGTTATTTTAGCAGACTGAGGAAGCCTGTGTTACCTCACTTTTATGACCCCCATGTATGTTTAACCATGATACAGGAAGAGGATTTTCCTTAATGGAATATGTTTGTAAAGACAAGAGTGTTGACAAAGGTCAGTTAAAGTATATGCCCGTAGAATATTAAGTGAGGTGGTCTTCTCGGGATTAGGGTCTTATCCCTTAATGGCTAACAGGGGAAAGAATGTCCTTAGGTCAGTCTGATCTGGCCTCGTTGACAGAGGTAAGGGTATTTCCTAGAGAACAAAGAAGCTTAGGTCATGGATCTTCTTCCAGTTACTCATTAATTCAGGATCTGGACCTGGTTGAAATCACAAAAATGATATAAAATGGTAGAAAATGTTCCACACCGTCAAATAACATCAATTCATTTGATTATCTTGGTTAGAATTATCTTTGTTTGGGACAGGATTTTCAAATAATAGGAGAGACATCCTTAGGAGAAACAAAGTAAATTTATTTTATAAACCTTGCAAGATTTGGGCACACCTCCATAATGGGGGAGGCGAGGTAAAAGGGAACCTGCCTTAATTTATACTCTTAATGAAAAAGATCCCCACCCACCTCTATCCCTTCTTTCACCATTGGCTGGGAGGTGGGCTTACAGTCTAGGTGACAAAACTACACAGAGGACCAAGGTTGATTCGGTCCATTCAGGTTTTTCCCAATCAGAACTCAACTGCCTGGGTGGCATCTGAAAGTCTAGGGGAAGGAGAGACCTTCCTAGAGCAAAGAACAAATAGCTCACAGGAAATTCATTATCTTCTAACATCTGAGAGAGAGGGGGAAGGACATGCCATCCAAAATTACAAGGCCAAATCCCAAAACCTCTCCATTAGACATACCCTGTGAAGTCTTCACAATTATCCATCCTATTCAGTAATAACCTAGAATTGTTTTAATTTGCCTTTCTCTATTCAATAGTGATTTACAAAAATTTTATGTGACTATAAATAGCTTTGATTTCTTTGTTTGAAAACTGCCTATTCATATCCTTTGACCATTTATCAATTGGGTTGGGACTTGTATTCTTATAAATTTGACTCGGTGCTCCATAAATTTGAGACACGAGGCCTTTATCAGAGATATGTGTTGTAAATTTTTTTGCAGTTGTCAGCTTTCCTTCTAATCTTGGTTGTATTGATTTTGTTTCTACAAAAAACCTTTTTAATTTAATACAATCAAAATTACTCATTTTACATCTAGTAATGTAGTTTATGTCGGAGTTCATTCCATTCATATTTACAGTTATGATAACTAATTGTATTTCTTTCCATCATATTTCCCCTTGTTTCTCACTCCCTCTCCCTTTTTCCTCACCCATGTTTTGCTTCTGACCAATGCCTCCCCCAACCTGCCCTTACTTCTATCAGTTCCCCCCCTTCTTGTCTCTGCCCCATTTTACTTCCCTCTAGGATGAGATAGATTTCTCTACTCATCTAAGGATGTATGTTACTCTCTCTTTGAGCCAATTTTGACAAGAGTAAGGCTGAAGCCCTCTATTTCCACTTCTCGTCTTCCCTTTCACTATAATAGCTCTTCTTTGCCTCTTTTATATGAGATCATTCACCCCCTTCTACTGTTCACTTCTGTCTTCTTCGAGTGCAATTCTCTTTCTCACTCCTTAATTTTGTTTTCTTCAATATAATCACATCGCAGGCAACGTATACTGTCAGTGTGTATTCCTTCTAATTGCCCTAATAGTCATAATGATCTTAAGGTTTCATCTTCCATTGTAGGCATATAAAAAATTTAACCTTATTGCATCTCTTCTGTTTTCTCTTTTTTGTTTACCTTTTGATGTTTCTCTTGGATATTGTATTTCAAGATCAAATTTTTGTTCAGCTCTGGTCTTTTCATTAGGAATGCTTGATAGTCTTCTGTTTATTGAATGTCCATCTTTCTCCCCTGAAGGGTTATACTCAGTTTTTCTGGGTATGTGATGCTTGGTTATAATCCTAGTTCCTTTGTCTTGCTGAATATCATATTCTACATCCTTATTATTTTTTTGTAATGTAAAAGCTACTCACTTTTGTGTTAGCTTGACTGTGGCTCCATAACATTTGAATTGCTTCTTTCTGGCTGTTTGTATTCTTTTCTCCCTGACCTGGGAGCTCTGGAATTTTGCTGTGTTTCCTGGGAGATTTCACTTTAGATGTTTTTTAGGAGATGATTGATGGATTTTTCCAATTTCTATTTTACCCTCTGGCTTTTAAGATATCAGGTGTTTTCTTTGATAATTTCTTTGCTATGAAAATACCAAATGGGGTCATGGAAGATCTGACATGACTGAAGCAACTGAACAACAATAATCACATCTATATAGAATGTATTGTATTGTGTAAGATGTTGGTACAATCCTAATTTCCTTCCTGACTGCTTTCCAGTTTTCTCAGCAGTATTTTTTAACCAAGTAAGGAGTTTTACCCTAAGTAGTCTTTTTTCCCCTTTATCACGTATGGAGGTACTGAGTTCTAATGATTCTGAATCTCCTTTGTTTAATCTGTTCCATTCATTTGTCTGTCTGTCTGTCTGTCTGTCTGTCTGTCTGTCTCTCCTTCTCTCTCCTTCTGTTTTACCAATACCACATGTTTTTTGATGACCAATGCTGTATACTATAGTTTGATGCCTGGAAGTGCTCTTCCACCTCTATCCTTACTTCTTTTCATCATTCCCCTTTATATTATTGCAAGTCTTTTATTTTTCCAAGTGAATTTTGTTATTTTCTTCAGCCCTGTAAAATATCTCCTTCATGATTTTGTTGTTATTATTATTGATGTTGTTCAGTCATGGGCAACTCTTTGTGACACCATTTGAGATTTTCTTGGCAAAGATATTGGAGTGGTTGTTTTTATTTCTCCAGCTCATTTTTCAGATGAGGAAACTGAGGCAAACAGAGATTAAATGACCTGCCCAGGATCACATCGCTAATAAGAGTCTGAGGGTGAATTTGAACTCAGATTCCTGACTCCAGGCCCAACATTCTATCCACTCTGTCCTCTAGCTGCCCCCAGAGTTTCATTATGATAGTGTTAGATGTGTAAATATAATTTTTAAGCCTCCATTTGAGTTTGAATCCTTTGTTGACCCTGAACCAATTTATATTCTTATTTTATTGTGGAATGAAAGGATATATTTATAATTTCTGCCTTTTTATATTTTTTTTTTTGCAGTATCTTTCTGCCCTAGTCCATGGAATGTAAAAAAAAACAAATAATGTCTTCAGGTCTGATTTTCTTTCTAAAAATATTTGACATCTTTTTTATCATTGAACATCCACATTTTGTCCCACATCGCTAAGCTCCTATTTGGAGGACAAATCTCCCAGGGCTGCATACTGAGCTTCACTGCTCTCTGGAACACGTTTTTCCATTCCTTCCTCATTTGTATTGGGTTTGGAATAGTGTTCATATTTCCATGTTCTTTCCATTGTATTTGAAAGTCTTTCTCCTTATGGCTTTTAGAACTCTCTTAGCCTCAAGGACCTGAGAGTATAACAGAGGAAGACAATGCACACAAAAAATGGTGAAAACAGATTGAAATGAGGAGAAGGTACCCCAGTTCAGGGGCTCAGAAGTCCCAAAGATGTTAATCCAGGTGAGAAATGAGATTTTTGAAATGAGCTTTCTCTTTAAATGGAGTTTTGGAATTCATAAACTCATCCTGTGGTGGTGAGGGATAGATATGGGAGGCTTGCAAAGGAAAGAGATTTCAAATAGCTTTTGTTGGGTGTGAGTTAGGGAATCAGAGATCAGTTCTCAGTCAATAAGAGGACTGTCTGCCTGCAACAAAAGCCCATATGATGAATACTATGCAATGAAGAATAGAGACCAAGAGACTCCAGTGCCGAGTGAAACCAAGAATTATAAATTCGTGGAAATCTCAAATATCAACAAATACCTTAATTGTTCCAAAATAAAATAATAGAATTAAAAAAATTAAAGGTGAGATGTTTAAAAATAGACCATGAGTCGAGTGTTTTAAAGAAATCACAATGATAAAAAATAAAGGACAATTCTGTACATGTGATGGATAATTATTGCCAAATATCAGAATTTCTGATAAAGTGGATCATATCCTAATAATGGAAATGGAAGACCATCAAATTACAAGCACATTGGTCAAACACACATTGTGCATGTAAAGGCATTTTAAGATTTAGCCAATCTCTCCTGTCTATTGTCCATTCTCTTGACTTTTATCCTCCCAAGTTTCCAGAGTTCTAGAGGTTTGTTTAGATTCTTTATTTCTGTTGAGGAAGCTGTCAATATCTTTCTCATGAATTAGCTGAAATACAAACTACAGTAATTAAATTTTATTTTTTATGTATGAAGGAACCCTCTACAATTACTCTTATTTCTAGGTAACTAAATAGCAGCATATGAATAGATTCTCTGATGCTTGTGTTAATTTTGGCCTGACAATAACACCAAGAAAATACAGGTTTTCTGAAAGGTCAAGGATATCGAGGGAGTAGATTTAAAAAAAAAATAAAAGAAGACACTCTAATTATGCAAGATCTCAAACTACACTATAAATCCATAATTACCAAAAACAATCTGGTACTGGTTATGAAATAAAATGATGGATCGCTGGAATAGATTAGGTATAAATTACCTTATAGTAAATGACCCTAGTAATCTGATATGTAATAAGTCCAAAGTTCCAATGTCTTGGTAGAAAAACTCATTATCTCACAAAAAACTTCTGGGAAAAATGGAAAACATTACAGCAGAAGCTAGGTATAGACCCACATCTCACACTGTATACCACAATGAGGTCCAAATGCATACACCATTTACATATCAAAGGTAATACCACAAGCTAATTAGGAGAGCATGGAATCATTTATCTGTCCTATCTATGGATAAGGGAAGAATTTATGACCAAACTAGTGATAAAGAACAGTACAAAATGTAAAATCCATAATTTTGAACATATAAAATTAAAAAGTTTTAGCACAAACAAAATCAGTGTAACTAAAATTATACAGAAAGCAGAGAACTAGGTAATTTTTTCCCAACAAGTATCTCTGATAAAGGCTTAATTTCTTAAATATACATAGAACTGAATCTAATTTACAAAAATAGAAGTCATTCTCCAATTGATAAATGGTCAAAGGATATGAATAGGCAGTTTTCAGGACAAGAAATCAAAGCTATCTACAGTCATATGAAAAAATGCTCTAAATCACAATTGGTTAGAGAAATGCAAATTAAAACAATTTTCAGGCCCCAACTTATACCTATCAGAATGCCTAATATGATAAAAAGGGAAAATGATAGAGTTGGGAGGGGATGTGGAAAAACTGGGACACTAATGCACAGTGGGTAGAGTTATGAACTGACCCAATGATTCTGGAGAGCAAGCTGGAACTATGCACAGTGGGTTGTAAAACTGTGCCTACTCTTTGGCCCAAGAATACCACCACTAGGATTATAGCCCAAAGACATCAAAATAAAGAGGAAAGTACCTATTTGTACAAAAATATTTGCAGCAACTCTTTCTGTGTTGGCTAAGAATAGGAAATTGAAGACATGCCCATCAATTGGAGAATGGCTAAACAATTTGTGATATATGATTGTAATGGAATATTATTGTGCTATAAGAAATGATATGGAGGAGGATTTCAGAAAAAGCTGGAAAGACTTACTTGAATTAATGCAAAATGAAGTGAACAGAAGCAGAAGAACATTATATACTGCAACAGCAATATTCAATGAAGAACTGTGAATGACTTAGCCATTTTCAGCAATTCAATGATCCAAGAAAATCCCAAAGGAATAATGACAAAGCATACCATCTACCTCCAGAGAAAGAACTGATATTGTTTGCATACATACTAGACCATGCTATTTTTCACTATCTTTCTTACATTCTTTTTTTCAAGGCTTTCTGTACAAGATAACTTACACTGAAATGTTTTACATGACTGCACATGCATAACCTATATCTTAATGCTCCCTATATAAGTTAGTGGGGAGGGAATAGAAGGAAAGAGGGATAGAATTTGTTCCTAAATAAAATAAAGTTTTTTTAAAGTTTAAACTTTAAAACTTTAAAAAAAAACAACAAATTTTTTAAAAATTAACATGTAATTGGGGGAAATAAAATATATTTTCAAAAAATTTTTTGAAAACCAAAGAAAATATTGGTTCTCCACCATTCATCATGGCACCATTCATTGGTTACAGCAAATGTAGGAATTTTGAATCCTCTGAGTAAGTTCACTTACTTTGATAGCAATCTGCTCAGCGTGTCCACAGAGGTGATGAGGTTGTGAAAAGAAATAACCTTTAAATCACTTAGTATTTAATTACTTTGATTTCTTTTTAATTTCATTGTAGGATTAAGTTCCCTTCTTTAGGGAAAGCTAACCCCAACAGCTAAGCCAAACTAACAAAGATATTTTCCTAAGACTAGGTTACCTATAGATTTGATAAATGCACAGATTGATAAGAATTTATCATTTAGTAGCAGATAATTTATAGTAAGAAATATATTTGTAGGACTAAAATTATCATGGGGTTATAAGAAAGACTCTTTTCTAAGGCTAAATTCCCCTTTTTGGCTGCTGGAGTAAAGAGGTTGACAAAAGCCTAAGTTCCTCTTTACAGTCTTAGTGGATAGGCTCCTTTTTTTTCCTTCAGCCAGAGGTTCACTCTACACTGAGCAGTGTAATCTTCTAGGGTTGGGTTTCCCTTTCTGGCAGCTGGAGGATGGGGTGTGAGTGCTAGGTACAAACTACAAGTTCCTCTTTTCCAGTCTTTCTTCGAACTATAGGCTCCATTAAAGTGATACTTTTGGTTGCAAAATTCAGCAAGGACTTCTGGGGTATTCTCACTTTGACAGACAAGTTGATAGACACAGGATGGATCTGGGTCAAGAAAACCCAGAAGGAGGAAGTAGTCAGATAACTCTGCCTTTTCCAATTGAATTATGTTCAAAATATGTTCCTTCACATTATTGTAATTTTTTTCTTCCTCTTCTATTATAAAAATAAGCTCTGTAAATCACACCTTTGTCACAAATTACTGAGAAATTAGCTGACCTTACTTAAAGACAACCTGTCAACTAATACAATTAAATCATTGTTTAATAGCAAAATTTGTACCTCTTATTATTTTCCATTTCAGATAACTAATTTTAACAGTTGACGCCTGCTTTGTCAGAGATAGCTCAGTGTTTGAGAGGCTCCCAAGGAAAGTGTGGAAGAGAAGAGGTTTTGGGCTGCATACCAAACTGAAGGCGTACAGAGCTATTGTGGTGACATCATTGTTGTGTGTCTGTGAAAACTGAACAGTATACCAGCGCCATACCAGGGAATTGAATTATTTCCATCTGCATCATCTAAGGAACATTCTGAAGGACACCTGGCAAGATAAGCTACTGGACACTGAGGTCCTTCCTCAAGTTAGATTGCCAAGCATTCCCATTCTACTGCAGACAGCACAACTCTGATGGAGTGGGCATGTTGTTCATATGCCAAAAGTATGTTTGCCTAAAGGACTATTTCAGGGAGTACACATGCCAAGAAGGCACTCACAAGGTGGACAGAAGAAGTGATACAAGGACATTCCCAAGGTCTCTGAGGAATTTTGTAATCGATTGTGAGGCATGGGAGACCCTCGCAAAAGACCACCCAGTATAGCTTGCCCACATAAAAGAACATGCTGTGCTATGCTAGCAAAGCAGAAGGACAGTAGGTCAAAAGAATAGTGAGATGTGCAAATTCAAAGCCATCTCCACCCCAAATGTTCGCATGGACTATTTGTTACCAACCTGTGGTAGAGTCTTCAGACACATTGTCCTTTAACCCTCACATAGTGAGGTCATATTAGTCTGCTTTGAGCATAAAGAACCACAAAAACAAGCAACTGTGTAAGAAAATATGTTATTGACAAATGAAAGCAATCATAAAGTTAAGGTATAAGATTTTTTGGCCATGACACATTATACCCAGAGTAGCTTCAAGCTGTCAATGTAACAATAACTCTCCTTGGTCAGAAAGTCTCATATTCCTCAGTTCAGTCCAGAATGTAATTAGTGTGTTTTATGAATCCTTTTCATGTTTATCTTTATAAGGTTTTGTTTCAGGCTCTCAGGAAATTCACTAGATCTTTTCTTTTTCTTTCTTCTATTATCAAACATTCAGCCCTTCCCCCCCAGAATACACTGTCCTTGCCAGATTCTCACAAAATTCACAGAATTTTATTTATACCATATTGCTTTTATCAGTTCGGATAAGGAAGAAATTTCACATCATGTTCTGTCTTTCTCCTCCAAAGATCCTTCTCCCACACAGATAAAACACCCACTTTGTCCCAGATGCCATAGAGAGACACATTCCATAGTAAGACATTCCTCCACTTTATTCCAACTGATCATACCAGATAGTTTTCCCAATATTTCATTGATCTTTTAATGATGATGGTTTTAAGTGTTGACTCTGATAGTGAATAAGGATATGAGTTTTAGGTAAATCCCCTTTCTGTGCTTCAGTTTCCTCCTCTCACTTGATGAGGGTTAGATTGCATGAATTCTGGAGCCTTTTTCAGGTCTAAATCTTGTGACTCTTGCTGGTTTAGGTGCTGGTGATATTCCAGGATGTGTCTGTGGACTTCACCCCAGAGGCGTGGGACCTCTTAGACCATCCTCAGAAGGAGTTGTACAAGGAGGTCATGCTGGAGAATGGCTGTAACCTGCTCTCCTTGGGGAAGGACATTTTTCCTGGCCACTCTGAGTCTACTATCAAAGGGAATATCTTTATCCCTTGGTGTGCTGGCTTTGGAGTCAGGGAAAAGTGCTGGTTTCCTGTGTCCAAGAGACAGGGTCCTCTTCCTGCCTAGTTTTCCTATAAAAGGTCAATACATGGTGAGAAGAAAACAGGAAGGTTTCCCTGTTGCTCCTGAAGCTCCCGAGTCTCTTGCCAATTCTAGGTAGCTTGAGGTCAAAGATCAGATCAGTGTTGAAGCATCTCAGATGTAGAATTAATCCCATGGATTACTTAGTCCAAGCTTTCCCTGGACATGGATTTTGTCTACCAAATCTTTGAGAACTGCTCAGTTGGCTTTTCTCTGCAGCCCTTTACTCTCTGGGAAGGTCCAAGTATCAAGGATATTCTTATTTTAGAGGAGTATGAATTTATAGCTCACAGTTCCTAGTTGTGCCTAGTATGACATATTTGTCCAACATCTTCCTTTCCATTGCCTCCACGTTCCAGCACAGATGGTGGGAAAGGAAGAGAACAAGCCTTTCTGTTCACCTACTATTCACCAGCTGTTGTGCTAAGTGCTATCTCCATTTGATATTTGAGAAAACCGAAGCAAACAGAGGTTAAGTGACTTCCAGAGGCACACAGCTAGTAAACTACTAGAGGCTAGATTTAAACCTTGACATTCCTGACTCCAGGCCCAGGGCTCTCTCCACTGCACACCACCAGCTACTTTTAATTTCTACATAATAGAAACTCAGCAATGACTCCATTCCCCTATCAAGAAGGTGCACCAAGATCAAATTTCCTGATTCCAAATTGGCTCCATGATCTTCTCCCCCACATCTCCCCAAATTTCCCCAAAATAAATGCTATGGAAACCATCCTTAAGAACTTGTGAGGGGGTAGCTAGGTGGCACAGTGAGTAGAGGAGTCAGGAGGACCTGAGTTGAAATCTGGCCTCAGACATTTGACAAATTTGCAATCTGTGTGACCTTGTCAAGTCATTTAACCCCAATTGCCCTGCCCTCAAAAAAACTTAAAAAAAAAAAAGAACTTCTGGGAACCATCCTGTGCTTCTTGTTATCAATGGCAGGAATAACAGACTGGCCATGAATCAGAATTTGACTAAGGTTCATTGATTTCCCCCACAGGCAATGACTCCCTGAATGAACAGTAGCAAGGTTTTCATAGGTTTGAGGGAGTGAGGAATTGGGTAGGAGACAAGAGCCAAAGCTGATTCATCAAGGTCTAATTTGCTGCAGCCCAAGGCCCATTTGGCATATCCTATTTTGGTTACTTGAATGACAAGCATTAATGAGAGAATAAGCCAAATATGTGTGAACATGATGGAGTGATTCTCAATGGCTTTGTATGTACACTGTTTTCCCTAAAGAGAACTAAATTCCAAGTTTTTCTCCATGCTCATCCCTGATTCCCCATGCTTGGGGCTTCAAGTTCCCAGCGAACATTTGATTTTTTCTGAGGAAAGTGAAGCACCAAGGATGCTGGAACAAGAAGGCCTGAGGAGCCTCTATCCAGATCAGTGAGCTGAAAGCAGGTATATGAGAGCTGTGATTCTTGGTGTTGTGGCAAAGCAAGTGCTGGATTTGGGGACAGGAACACCTGACTTGGAATATTTTTTCAGACACTTTTAGCAGTGTGTCCATGGACAAGTCACTAAATCCCACTGAGTTTCAGTTTCCTTGTCTGTAAAATGAGTAAGTTAGAAACCATGACAATTAAGCTCTCTCCCAGTGATAAATCTATGATCCTAAAAAAAAAGTCATTGTTTGGAATTTGTGGGCATGAAACTTCCCTGAAAGTGCAAAAGGGGGTTAGGCTTTCCAGTATGAGCTCTTTCTTAGACTTTTTTCAAGTCAGTGAACATTTATTAAGTTCCTGCTCTGTTATGTGCCAAATGCTAAGCACCAAGGTATAAAGAAATACAAGGAACATCCCCTGCTCTTCTGGACTTCACACATTGGTGGGGCAGATGACATGAAAACAACAATGTAGAAATCCGTTATGGACAAGACAAATTGGAGCTCATTGAGAGAGTGAAGGCACTAAAGTGAAGGGGGACTGGGCTTATTGTGGAAAGTGGGCTCTAGCTGGGGCTTCAGGGAAGCCAGGGTGAGCATTCTGAGTATGGAGATGACATGGAAAACCCACAGGGTCAGGAAGTGGAGTGTCCTGTTCACAGAACAGAAGGGAAGCCCATACCACTGGATTATAGCATGTTTGGTGGGGATATGAGTCGAAAGAAAATTAAGCAGAGTAGGAGAGGGGTAGGTAAAGAAGGGGTAGGTGATTATGAGGCATGGAGAGGATTTTATATTTGATCCTTTTCCCATGGAGCCACTGTAGGTTGTCCAGGGCATGGTGGCATGTTCAGTCTAGAACTTTAGTAAGATGATCTTTGATAAGATCATCTACCCATTTATCAAAGAATGAGAAAAATGTCAGGTACACCTCAGAGTTAGAGGAGGTTCAGTTCCAGAGTTCTGCAGTAAAATGAATATTGCAATCAAGTGAGTCACCTGAATTTTTGGTTTTTCATTGCATAGAAAAGTCATATTTACAATATACTGTTGTCCATTATTTGCACAATACTCATTTGTTTTTAAAAAGTACATACTTCAGTTTAAAAATATTTTATTGGTAATAAAAGCTAACTATCATCTGAGCTTTGAGTGAGTCTTAATTTTATTGCTGGTAGAGGTTCTGGCCCAATGTTGATGACTGCTGACTGATCAGGGTGGTGGTTGCTCAAGGCTGGCAGTTGCCATGGCACCTTCTTAAAATAAGGCACCAGTGGGGGCAGCTAGGTGGCACAGTGAATAGAGTACTGACCTTGGTCTCAGGAGGACCTGTGTTCAAATTCGGCCTTAGACACTTGACACGCTTACTAGCTATGTGACCTTGGGCAAGTCACTTAACCCCAATTGCCCTGCCTTCCCCCTCAAAAAAAAATCAATTAAATAATGCAACAGTGAAGTTTGCCAAATTGATTGACTCTTCTTTTCCCTTGAAATTGAAGCCCCATTGTAGGATTATGAATTGGTATAATTTCAATATTTTTGTGTCTTTTGGAATAGGAAGACCCAAAGAGTGGGAGAAAAAAGTTAAAACATGCAATAATAAAATATTTTTTCTTTAAAAACCAGAACAAAATAAGTGCAATGGAGAAAGGCCATCTAGTTCTGTCAAAGGAACATGCCCACTTGCAGGGTTGGAGGTCTAGTCTCAGCTGCAGGGATATTGATCAGGTCAGCCATTCTGAACTCATGGCCTGACTTGAGAATATAATAAAATTGTTGGATTTGCCAGTATCACAGGTGTTTCAGAGGATCCTGTATGAATGTGTGTGAAGCCCTTTGTAAGTAAAATTATAGTGCAGATATGAGCTAATGGCATTTTCAAATGATCGATTCTGTCCATTTAAATTTGAAGACTTTTCTCTTTACTTGGGGCAGTAGAATATAGATAAGTTAGTTTACTTTCTCACAACGGAGGTCAGGGATGTGTGTACATGTATCTCTGTGTATATGTTTTACTGTTTGTTTCTTGCAGAAGGAGAGATTATACCTGGGATGAGAGAGACTACTGAAAAACTCAGGATTTCTGGGAAAGAAACTCACAAAGAAAGCTTCATCAGTGATGGTGCCTGTGACTTCACTTGGAGACAAATTTGAGCAGTATTTCACAGAATTCACACAAGAGAGAAACCTTATGATTGTCACCATTGTGGAAAATACATGACTCAACAGTCTTCTCCTATTTACTGTCAAAAAATTCACACTGGAGAGAAACCCTGTGAGTGTCATGACTGTGGTGAACCTTTTGGTGAACACTCGTCCTTCTTTATTCATCAAAGTATTCACAGTGAGAAGAAACCGTATGAATGTAATCAGTGTGGGAAGGCTTGGTGTTGCAACTCTAGTCTTGGTGTGCATCAGAGCATCCACACTGGAGAGAAACCTTATGACTGTGATAAATACAGAAAGACATTCACACAGAGCTCCAACCTTACTCAACATCACAGAACCCACAGTGGTGAGAAACCTTATAAATGTATTCATTGTGGAGATGCATTCAGATTCAAAGGTAGGCATGCTTTACATCAAAGAATCCACAATGAGGAGAAATCTTATGAATGCAGTCAATGTGGAAAGACTTTCAGAGAGAACTACAAACTTGCTGCACATCAGAGAATTCACACTGGAGAGAAACGGTATGTATGTAATCAGTGTGGAAAAGCTTTCACACAAAGCTCCACTTGTGCTGCACATCAGAGAATTCACACTAGAGAGAAACCTTATGAATGTAAAGAATGTGAAAAGGCTCTCAGTTCTAGTGCCACTCTTGCTGTACATCAGAGAATCCACATTGGGGAGAAATCTTTTGAATGTAATCAGTGTGGAAAGGCTTTCTGACTCAACTCTATTGTAGCTAAACATCAGAGAAGCCACACTGGAGAGAAATCATACAAATATAAAGAATGGGGAAAGGCTTTGAGTTCCAGGTACAGGCTTGTTTTACACCAGAGAATCCACACAGGAGAGAAACCTTATGAATGTAATCAATGTGGAGAGGCTTTCAGTTCTGGGTATAGTCTTACTGTACATCAGAGAATCCACATTGGAGAGAAACCTGATGACTGTGATCAACATGGAAAGGCTTTCAGAATCAACTCCAATCTTGCTGCACATCAGAGAATCCACACTGGAGAGAAACTTTATGTATGTGATCAATGCGGAAAGGTTTTCACACAGAGATCTACTTTTGCTGCACATCAGAGAATCCACACTGGAGAGAAACCGTATGAATGTAATTATTGAGGAAAGGCTTTCAGACTAAACTTGAAACTTGCTGTACACCAGAGAATCCACACTGGAGAGAAAATGTGATAAAAACTTTTACATAAAAATCTGATGAAAGCAAAATCTAAGAGACATAATTTTGGGGTAATCATTTAATTAAATATGTCTAGTGAATAACTAATAAAAGAATAGTCATTTAGCTATCTCTTGTAAACCAAAGTTGAATCATGGAGGCCTCTCAACACATATGCCCTTAGATAAGTGGATGTAGCCAATAGGCATAAATCAATTCTGACTGGTCAAAACTTAACAAGAATAAGTATTATAATGAGAGTACTTAACTAATGAGGAGCTGGGGGCATGACTCATGACTCAGTCTTGGACAAAGAGACGTCTCTTTACCCAGATCACCCTTGCCTAGGGAAATCTAGACAAGATGGGAATCCACTTCCCCTCAGACCTGTCTGGCTAAAACAAATGGGCCAGTATTCACTTAGACTGAAATTTCTTTACCTTTTGGTCAGTTCTAAACTTTCCTTGTTGGCTAAGTCTTGCCTAATATTTCATATCATCATCCTGGCCCTTCAAAGGCTGCCTGAATCACCTACAGGGGCTGATTTCTGAATGAGGGAGTGGAAAGTGGGAAAAAGCTTAGTCTTAATTCAATAATTTGTTATTAATATGAGAGAAATAATCATTTCTATCACATTAGACAATCCATTCGAGAGGACATATCTCAGTAAAATAATCAATATGACAAGTGTTCAGGCTAAAGTCATCACTTATTTCCCATCAGAATTCACATGAGGTAGAAATCATATTCTTGTAATGAATGTGAAAAGACATTCAGATGCACTATAGAGCTTGTTAAACATCAGAAATTTTGCCTTATGAACAAGCCCTGTTAGAAATATGCTCCATACTGAAATTCAGGTATCAAGGGCAATTTATTATCTATTGAGGAATCCAAAGGAATTGGTAAATGTTCCTGGCCAGTAACGGATTCCGCCCTGCTTTAGGAAGAGAGAGTACTGCTTACAAAAATGAGATCAGCTTTATAGTGTTAGACTGATGAGGATTGATGCACCATCAACTCAGTGGATTTTCTGGTGCCAGAATAGATACTGGCTTGCTTCTGCCTTCTATATGGAGAACCTTTTATATTTTGTGATTCAGAACTGTGCTTGCCACAGGTCACCATCAGTGTTGTGAATATTGTCTTGCTAATAAAACAACAAGCACACAAACAAGTACACATAAGCTATAGACTGCTATACAGGATATGATTAAAAGAAGGAAGGCACTAGGATGAAGAGGAGTTGAGAGAGGTTTCCTACACTACAGCAGGTAGGATTTTAGTTGAGACTTGAAGAAACCTGGGAGGCCAAAAGGAAGAGGCAGAGAATTCCAGCCATTTTGGAGAACCAGGGAAAATGCCCTGAGCCTAGAAATGGAATGTCTTCTTCCTGGCGTAACAAGGACACCAGTGTCATTGGATCCAAGAGTAGGTAATAGGAAGTAAGGTTTAAGAAGAGTTAAAAAGTTGGTGATATCTAGGTCATGGTGAGCTGTTAAAGAAAAGTAAGATCCTCAGATGAGAGTTTGGGGAGTCACTGGTCAATAAGTGCCCTGGGCATTCTAATAGAAAAGAAGATTGTGCTTTCCCAACAGCATGTACACTTTTTTTTTAAATATAAATTCATTATTTTCAGTTTTCAGCATTCCCTTCCACAAGATTTTGTGAATCCATGTTTCTCAGGGGATTTGGGAGCCAGGTTAGCGAACCCATTTAAGGCTTCAACTGATCCGCCTAGGAAAAGGGCTAGGTTCTCCTCAGGTCCCTGGGTACTTTCCCTGAGGAGATCATCATTCACAGCCTTTTAAAATCCCATTTTCATTCCCTCTCCTAGGTAAAAACCACATGGGATCCCTCTTTCCCCTGTCTGCATCCCTTCCATCATTCCACCCAGGATCTGCAGTCTGGACAGCTGTGGTTCCTGTAGGGTCCGGGTGCACGAGGACATGGCCAGATTATCCCCAAACTTCGGGACTCGGTCCCAGGTCCTCTTTTTCTCCTCAGTGGCACAAGAAGTGGAGAGAATATTAACTTTTCCCCAGGACAAATCACACAGGAGAGGGGTAGCTCTGAAACGCTCTACAAACTTACTAGGATTTACAGAGTATCATTGGCCAAGTTTTTGCTTAACCTGGGTGAGATCAGTTATTGAAAAAAGAACGTGCAGCAGAATCGTTCCTCCAGTGGAATCTACTACTTGCCGTAAAGGGAATAGTTTTTTGGGGGAAAACTCACGAATCGAGAGCTTAGCACTGAGGAAATTAGGAAGGCCCTGCTTAGTAGGGGAAGCACTGGGGAGCGAGGGATTCTGGGAACTGAGTCCGGCTGCGGAATTCTAGGAGACTTCCAATGACCACCAGATCCGGTTGCCTCACGGCCTGCTGGGAAATGGAGTCCGGAAGTGTCCCTGGCAGTGACGCCTAGAAATGGAGGTTTAGCGGACCAATGGGCAAGCAGGGCCTGCAGGTGAGGGGGTGGGACATCCTATAGAGGCCGGCTAGCTTCCTGGCCTTATCTCGGAGGGAGAAGGGACTGAGGGCGGAGCTGGAGAGATACTAGACAGGATAGGAGATCCAGGAGTCGAAGCCGTTGGCCTGAAAGAAGGGCATCGTCAAGTAAGTCAGAGATGTCTTGTTCCGCCTTTGCTGGAGCAAATTCAACTCAGAGCGCCCTACACTGTTCCCGCAGCTCCGGAAAGGGACAGAAAAGCCCGCACGGAGGGGACTTCTGTCAGTCTCCCTTCCCCGCGGGAAAATAGCCCTAGCTGTAAAATGGCGTTATAATGTAGAGTTCCGCACACAGGCCATTTCCCCTGGTCCTCTAGGTTGTTCTGGGCCCAGGCAGTGTTGCAAAAGGACACAAGGCACTTCTTCTCAAGGTCCTGAAGACCGAGTTTTTTCCACTTGTCTAAGACTGTCTTAGAG
>CM053625.1:333011400-333032702 GCA_028646595.1 Phalanger gymnotis
TGGTTGGGAATACTTGGCTGTTGTTTCTGAGAATTTTTTGTTTTTATCTGTTGACCATCTATTGGGGAATGGTTCTTTGTTCTTTCTCAATTGTTTCAGTGGTGTCTGACTCTTTGGGATATATTGGGGTTTTCTTGCCAGAGATAGTTTGCTATTTGTTTTTCCAAAGCATTTTACATAGGAGGAACTGAGACAAACAAGGTGAAGTGACATATATAGGGTCACATTGCTAGTAAGTATCTGAGACTAAATTTGAACTCAGATTCTCCTGACTCCAGGCCTTGTGGTCTATCTACTGTGCCACCTAGCTGTCATTGGTTAATAGTCTTTTTTTTAATAGTATTTCATTTTTCCCCAATTTCATATAAAAACATTTTTCATTTCTAAATTTTGAGGTCACATTTCTCTACCTCTCTTTTTCTTCTAACCCCTGCTGCATATGGTAAGTGAAGCCCTTCGTTCCCACCTCTTTCATCTTCCCTTTCACTGTAATAGCTCTTCTTTGCTTCTTTTATGTGAGATAATTCACTGACTTCTACCTTTCCCTTCCTTCTTCTTGGAGTGCAGTTCTCTTTCTCACTCCCTAATTTTGTTTTCTTGAATAAAATCCCATCATATTAAAAGTATACTGTCAGTGTATATTCTTTATAATTGCCCTAATATTCATAAAGGTTTGAAGAGTTACAAGTATTAACTTCCAATGTAGGAATATAAACAATCTAACCTTATTGAATCTCTTCTGTTTTCTCTTTTCTGTTTTTCTTGGGTTTTGTATTTGAAGATCAAATTTTTTCGACTCTGATCTTTTCATCAGTAATGCTTGATTATCCTCTATTTATTGAATGTCCATTTTTTCCCCTGAAGGATTACACTTAGTTTTTCTGGATACTTAAGTCATAATCCTACTTCCTTTGTCTTGCTGAATATTATATTCCACACCCTGTGATTTTTTTTTTAATGTAAAAGCTACTCACTTTTGTGTTAGGCTGACTGTGGCTCCATGACATTTGAATTGCTTCTTTCTGGCTACTAGTACTCTTTTCTCCTTGACCTGGGAGCTCTGGAATTTGGGTATAATATTCCTGGGAGTTTTCACTTTGGATTTCTTTTAGGAGGTGATTGGTGGATTCTTTCAATTCATGTTTTACCCTCTGACTCTTAAGATATGAAGTCTGTTTTCTTTGATAATTTCTTTGCCAAGTAATTACCAAATGAGGTTATTGAGGATCAGACATGACCGAAACAACTGAACAACAACAATCACATCCATATAGAATGTATTGTAGAGTATTGTGTAAGATGTTGGTACAAACCTAATTTCCTTCCTGACTGCTTTCCAGTTTTCTCAGCAGTTTTTTTTTTAACCAACTAAGGAGTTTTACCCTAAGCAGTCTTTTTTCCACTTTATCAAACATGGAGTTACTGAGTTCTAATGATTCTGAATCTTCTTTGTTTAATCTGTTCCATTCATCTTTCCCCCCCTCCCTCCATTCTCTATTTCCCTCACTCTCTCTCTCTTTTTTACTAGAGCTACATGGTTTGGTGACCAATGCTATATACTACATTTTGATGTGGAAGTGCTCTTCCTCCAATATCCTTACTTCTTTTCATCATTCCCCTTGATATTATTGTAGGTCTTTTATTTTTCCAAATGAATCTTGTTATTTTCTTCAGCCCTGTAAAATTTCTCAATAATTTTGTTGTTATTATTATTGATGTTGTTCAGTTATGTCCAACTCTTTGTGACCCCATTTGGGGTTTTCTTAGTAAAGATATTGAAGTAGTTTTTCTTTCTCCAGCTCATTTTTCAGATGAAAAAACTGAAGCTAACAGTTAAATTACCTCCCCAGGATCACACAGCTAGTGAGGGTCTGAGGCTGTATTTGAACTCAGATTTTCCTGATGTCAGGCCCAACATTCTGTCTATGTTGCCCCCATGATTTCATTATGATAGTCTTACATGTGTAAATATCTTTAAGTCTCCATTTGAGTTTGAATCTTTTTTTGACCCTGAACCAATTTCCATTCTTACTTCATTATGGAATAAAGGATATATTCATAATTTCTGCCTTTTTACATTTGCTTGCAGTATCTTTCTGCCCTGGTCCTTGGTTAATTTTTGCAAAAGTCCCATGGGGTGCAAAGAAACAAATAATATCTTCAATTCTGATTTTCGCTCTAAAAAATTTGACTCTTTCTTATCATTGAATATCCACTTTTTTTGTCCTACATCACTAAGCTCATATTTGCAGGATAAATGTCCGTGGCCTGCATATTCAGCTTCACTGCTTTCTGGAACACGTTCTTCCATTCTCTTCTCATTTCTAATGGGTTTGGAATAGTCTTTCGTATTTCATTATCCTTTCCATTATAGTTGAAATCTTTCTCCTGATGACTTTTAGAACTCTCTTAGCCTCAAGGACCTGACAGTCTAACAGAGGAAGACAACACACAAAAAAAAATGATGAAAACGGTTTGGAGTGAGACAAAGGTACCCCAGGTCAGAGGCTCAGAGAAGTCCCAAAGATGTTAATCCAGGTGAGAAATGAGATTTCTGAAATGAGCTTTCTCCTTAAATGAAGGTTTGGTGTTCATAACCCCATCCTGTGGTGGTGGGAGGTGGATGTGGGAGGCTTGCAAAGGAAAGAGATTTTGCATAGCTTTTTTTGGGTGTGAGTTAAGGAATCAGAGATCAGTTCTCAATCAATAAGAGGACAACCTTCCTGCAATGAAAGCCTATATGATATTATACAATGAAGAATAGTGACTCAAGAGACTCCAGTGAAGCACAAGAATTATAAATTCTTGGGAACCTCAAAGATCAATAAATACCTTAATTGTTCCAATATAAAATAGACCATGAGTCAGGTGTTTTAAAGAAATCACAATGATAAAAAATAAAGGACAATTTTGTAAATATGGTGGAGAATTGTTGCCAAATATCTGAACTTCTGAAAAAGTGAATCATATCCTAATGATAGAAATGGAAGACCATCAGATTCCAAGTACATTGGCCAAACACACATTGTGCATGTAGCAGATTCAAAATATAGATGACTGCTACCAGGTATCAAAGCATTTTTCAGATTTGGCCAACCGCTTCTGTATATGGTTCATCCTCTTGACTTTTGTCTTCCCAAGTTTCCAGAGTTAGAGTTATGTGTAGGTCCTTTGAGAAAACTGTCAATGTCTTTCTCATGAATTAGCTGAAATACAACCTGTATTAATTAAAATTTGCTTTTTTTAATGTATGAAGGAACCTTCCACAATTACTCTTATTTCTGTGTGACTAAGTAGCAGCATATGGATTGATTCTCTAATGCTTGTGCTAATTTTGGCCTGACAACAACACCAAGAAAATACAGGTTTTCTGAAAGGACAAAGATATCAAGGGAACAGATTTTTTTAAAAAAAATGAAGGAAGACAGTCTAATCGTACCAGATCTCAAACCATATTATAAAGCCATAGTTATCAAGACAATCTGGTACTGGCTAAGAAGTAAAGTGATGATCAGTGGGACAGATTAGATATAAATTACCTTATAGTAAATGACCCTAAGAATCTGGTATATGATAAACCCAATGATCCAAGTGTATGGAACAAAAACTCATTATTTCACAAAAACCGCTGGGAAAACTGGAAAACATTAAAGCAGAAATTAGTTATAGACCCATTTCTCACACTGTATGCCACAATAAGGTCCAGATGGTGCATGATTCACAAAAGAAGGGTAATACCATAATCAGATTAGGAAAGCATGGAATCATTTATCTGTCTTATCTATGGATAAGGCAAAAAATTTATGACCAAACACATGATAGAGAACAATATAAAATATAAAATCCATAATTTTGATCCTATTTTTTTTTAGCCCAAACAAAACCAATGGAATCAAAATTATATGGAAATGAGAGAACTGCAGAACTTTTTTTTTCCAGAAAGTGTCTCTTGTAAAGGCTTCATTCCTTAAATATATAGGCAACTGAATCTAATTTATAAAAATACAAGTCATTCCTCAATTGATAAATGGTCAAAGGATATGAACAGGCAATTTTTAGAATAAGAAATCAAAGCTATAATCATGAAAAAATGCTCTTAATCACAATTGGTTAGTGAAATGCAAATTAAAACAACTCTGAGGCACCAACTAATACCTATCAGTTTGGCTAATTTGATAAAAAAAAAAAAAGAAAATTATGGAGTTTGGAGGGGATGTGGAAAAAATGGGACACTAAGGCACTATTGGTGGAGTTATGAACTAATGCAATCATTATAGAGAGCAATTTGGAACTATGCCCAAAGGGCCATAAAACTGTGCATACCCTTTGATCCAACAATACCATTGCTAAGTTTATAGCCCAAAGACATCAAAACAAAGAGGAAAGGACACATTTATACAAAAATGTTTATAGCAGCTCTTTTCGAGGTGGCTAAGAATGGGCAATTGAAGAGATGCCCATCTATTGGAGAATGGCTAAACAATATGTAGTATATAATTGTGATGGAATATTATTGTGCTATAAGAAATGATAAGGAGGATGATTTCATAAAAATCTGGAAAGATTTACTTGAACTAATACAAAATGAAGTGAACAGAAAAGGAGAACATTACATACAGTAACAGCAATATTGTTCATTGAAGAACTGTGAATGACTTACCTATTCTCAGAAATACAATGATCCAAAAAAATCCCAAAGAAATAGTGACAGAGCATACTGTGTGCCTCCAGAGAAAGAACTGATATGTTTGCGTACAGACTGGAGTATTATATTTTTCACCATCTTTCTTACGTTCTTTTTTTCTAGTCTTGCTGTTCAAAATAACTAATACAGAAATGTTTTACATGATTGTACATATATAACCCATATCTTATTGCTTACTGTCTAAGTTCGGGGGAGGGAATAGAAGAAGGTGGGATAGAATTTGGAACTCAAAACTTTAAAAGCAACAAACATTAAGAATACTAACAGGTAATTGAGGGGGAAAATAAAATATATTTTAAAAAAAATATTAAAAGAAAAGATAACATAGGTTCTCCATCATTCAGCATGACACCATCTATTGGTTACAGCAAATGGGGAAATTTTGAATCTGCTGAATATTTTCACTTACTTTGACAGCACATTTTCCAGCATATACACAGAGGTGATGAGTTTGTGAAAAGAAATAACCTTTAAATCAGTGTTTAATTACTTTGATTTGTTTTTAGTTTTATTGTAGGATTAAGTTCCCTTATTTGGGAAAAGCTAACCCTAACAGCTAAGTCAAACTAGCATAGATATTCTCCTAAGATGAGGTTACCTATAGATTTAATGAATGCACAGATTGATAAGACTTTGTCATTTAGTAGCAGATAAATTATAGTAAGACAAATATCTTCCTAGGTCTAAAATTATCATGGGATTATAAGACTCTTTTCTAAGGCTAAATTCCCCTTTCTGGCTGCTGGAGTAAAGAGGTTGACAAAATCCTAAATTCTTCTTTCTAATCTTAGTGGATAAACTCCTTTTTATTTTTTCTTCAGCCAAAGGTTACCTCTAAATTGAGTAGTGTAATCTTCTAGGGTTGGGTTTCCCTTTCTGGCAGCTGGAGGATGGGGTGTGAGTGCTATGTGCAAACCACAAGTTCCTCTTTTCCAGTCTTTCTTCGAACTGTAGGCTCCTTTAAAGCAATACTTTTGGTGGCAAAATTCAGCAAGGACTTCTGGGGTATCCTCACTTTGACAGACAGGTTGATAGACACAGGATAAATCTGGTTCAAGAGAATCTAGGAGGAGTAAGTAGTCAGATGACCTGCCTTGTCCAATTGAATTGTGTTCAAAATATGTTCCCTAAGATTATTAAATTTTTTTCTTCCTCTTCTGTCATAATAATAAGCTATGCAAATCACACGTTTATCACCAATTACTGAGGAATTAGTTCACCTTCCTTACTTAAAGATAACCTGTCAACTGTTACATTTGAATCATTGTTTATTGGCAAATTTTTGTTCCTCAGATTATTTTCCATTTCAGATAACTGATTTTACCACTTGACACCTGCTTTGACTAAGATAGTTCTGTGTTTGAGAGGCTCCCATGAAAAGTGTGGGAGAGAAGAATTTTTAGGCTGTATATCAAACTGAAGGTCTACAGAGGTATTATGCTGCCTTCATTGTTTTATAACTGTGAAAGCTGAAGAGTATACTAGCGCCATGCCCGGGAACTGAATAATTTCCATTTGAATTTTCTTTGGAAGATTCTGAACATCATCCGGCAAGATAAGATGCTGGACACTGAGGTCCTTCCTCAAGTTAAATTGTCAAGCATACATATTCTACTGCAGAGAGCACAACTCTGATGGACTGGCCATGTTGTTAAAATGCCAAAAGTCTGTTTGCCTAAAAGACTATTTAATGGAGAACACATGCCAAGAAGGCACTCACAAGGTGGACAGAAGTGATACAAGGACATTCCCAATTTCTTTCTGAAGAATTTTGTAATCAATTTGGAGTCATGGGAGACATTGGCAAAGGACCACCCAGCATAGCTTGCCCACATAAAAGAAGATGCTGTGTTATGCTAGCAAAGCAGAAGTTCTGTATCTTAAAAGACTGGTGAGATGTACAAATTCAGAGCCATCTCCACCCCAACTGTTCACATGGACTATTTGTTACCAACCTGTGGTAGAGCCTGCAGACACGTACTTTAACCCTGACATAGTGATGTCATATTGGTATGCTTTGAGCACAAAGAACCAGAAAAACAGACAACTATATAACTAAATATAAAAATAAAATATGTTACTGACAAATGATAGCAATCTTAAAGTGAAGGCATAAGATATTTTCGCCGTGACACATTATACCCAGAGTAGCCTCAAGCTGTCAACGTAACAACAGATAACTCTCCTTCACTTGGCTGGTAATCTCATCTCACTCAGTTCAGTCCAGATTGTAATTAGTGTATGTTATGAATACTTTTCATGTTTTATGTAGATAAGACTGTTTCAGGCTCTCAGGAAATTAACTAGATCTTTTCTTGTTCTTTCTTCTCTTTTCAATAATCAAACATTCCACCACCTCCTATTCCCCAGAATACACTGTCCTTGCCAGTTTCACACAAAATTCACAGAATTTTATTTATACCATCTTGCTTTTATCAGTTCTGATGAGGAAGAAATTTCATGTCATCTTCTCTGTTTCTCTTCCAGAGATCTTTCTTCCTCACAGAAAAAGCACATACTTTGTCCCAGATGCCACAGAGAGACACATTTCATAGTAAGACATTCCTCAACTTTATTCCAACTGATCATATCAAATACTTTCCAAATATTTCATTGAGCTCTTAATGACAATGGTTTTAAGTGTTTACTCTGATACTGAACAAGGATATGACTTTTAGGTAAATCCCTTTTCTGTGCTTCAGTTTCCTCCTCTCATTTGATAAGGGTTAGACTGAATGAATTCTGGAGTCTTTTTCAGGTCTAAATCTTGTGACTCTTGCTGGTTTAGGAGTTGGTGACATTCCAGGATGTGGCTGTAGACTTCACCCCAGAGGAGTGGGGCCTCTTAGACCATCCTCAGAAGGAGTTGTACAAGGAGGTCATGCTGGAGAATGCCCAGAACTTGCTCTCCGTGGGTAAGGACATTTCCCCTAGCCACTCTGAGTCTGCTATCAAAGGGAATATCTTTATTGCTCAGGGTACAGGCTTTGGAGCATTTATCAGTTACTAGAAAGCGAAAAGTGTTGGTCTCCTGTATCCAAGAGAGAGGGTCCTCCTGATGCCTGGTTTTCCTATAATAGGTCAGTACATTGTGTGACAATAACATGAAGATTTCTTGTTGCTCCTGAAGCTGCTTCTTGTCAATTCTAGGTAGCTTGAATTCAAAAGCCAGATCAGTGTTGGAGCATCTCAGATGTAGAACTAATGCCATGGATTATTTAGTCAAACCTTTCCCTGGACCTGAATTTTGTCTGCCAAATCTCTGAGAACTGGTCAGGTGGCCTTTCTTTGCAGCCCCTTTTTGCGAAAGGCCAAGTATTTAGGATAGCCTTCTTTTTGAGAAGCATCAATTTGTAGCTCATAGTGCCTAGTTATATCTAGTATGACACATTTGTCCTTAATCATCCCTTCCTTTGTCTCCACATTCCAGCACAGATGGTGGGAAAGGAAGGGAATAACCCTTTCTCTTCACCTGCTGTTCACCAGCTGTTGTGCTAAGTGCTTTCTTTACAATGTTATCTTATCAGGTGATACTGTTATCCCTTTTTGACATTTGAGGAAATTGAAGCAAACAGAGGTTAAGTGACTTTCCCAGAGGCACACTCCTAGTAAAAGGTCTAAGGCTGGATTTAAACCCTGGCGTTCCAGACTCCAGACCCAGGGCTCTTTCCACTGCATTACCAGCTGCCTCTAAATTCTAAATAATGGAGACACTGCAATAAGTCCATCCTCCTATCAAGAAGGTGCACCAACATCAAATTTCCTGATTCCAAATTCACTCCATGATCTAATCCACCACATCTCCCCAGTGCTCCTTAAAATAAATGCTTATGGAAACTATATTTAAAGATTTCTGGGAACCATCCTGTGCTCTTTGTTTGCGTGCCCCTATCAATTGCAGGAGTAACAGACTGGCCAAGAATCAGAATTTGACTGAGCTTCATTGAGTTGCCCAACAGAATCTCACCAGAAGAGGCAGTGACTCACTGAATGAACAGTGACAAGGTTTTTATAGGTTTGAGGGAGTGAGGAGTTGGATAGGAGACAGGAGCCAAAGCTGATTTATCAAAAAGGAGTGAATCTCAAAGTGGAGTAGCATTATATGTACACTGTTTTCCAAGTTTTTCTCCATGCTCATCCCTGATTCCCCTTGCTCAGGGCTTCCAGTTCCCAGAGAATATTTTATTTCTTATTTGGAGGAAAGAGAAGTACCATGGATTCTAGAACAAGAAGCCTTGAGAAGCTCCTGTCCAGGTGAGTGAGGTGAAAGCAGGCATATGAGAGCTGTGATTCTTGGTGTTGTGGCAAAGCAATGCTAGATTTGAGGGCAGGAAGACCTGCCTTGGAATTCTTTTTCAGACACTTTTAGCATTTGGTCCATTGACAGGTCACTAAACTTTACCCAATCAGTCATAATTTCCCCTTCTGTAAGTTGGACACCATGGCAATTGAGCTCTCTCCCAGTGATAAATCTATGATCCTAAAAAAAGTCAATGTTTGGAATTTGGGGGAATGGCACTTTTGTCAGAGTTCATAATGGGGTTAGGCTTTCCAGTGTGGGCTGTTTCTTAGACTTTTTTCAAGTCAGTGAACATTTATTAAGTTTCTGCCATGTGCCAGACCCTCACTTATGCAACAGAGATGTAAAGAGATACAAGAAACATCCCCTGCTCTCCTGGAGTTCAGACTTTTGGGGCAGAGGACATTCCAGCAACAATGTAGAAACTTGTTATGGACAAGACAAATTGGAACTCATTAGGAGAGTGAAGGCATTAAAGTGAAGGAGAACTGGAAAGGCTTATTGTGGAAGGTGGGCTCTGGCTGGGGCTTCAGGGAAGCCAGGGTGAGCATTCAAGGAAATGCATTCTAGGAAAGCACAGAGTCCGGTGTTAGAGTGTCCTCCCCGTTCACATAGCGGAAAGGAGGCCCACACCACTAGATTTTAGAAAGTTTCATGGGGATATGAGGTGAAAGAAAATTAGGAGAGTAGGAGAGGGGTAGGTAAAGAAGGCATAGATGATTAATAGACCTAGAGAGTATTTTATATTTGATCCTCTTTCTAAGAAGACTCAAGAGGTTGTTGAGGACATGGTAAGATGGTCAGTCAAGAACTAAGAAGATGACCTTTGATAAGTGGGTGGAGGAATGCCTAGACTGAGGGGAGACTTGAGGCACCTGGAGCAAGCAGCATGTTCTTGCAGTAGCTCAGGGGTGAGGTGTTTGGGGCCTGAGCCAAGATAGTGGCAGCATTGGAGAGAAGGGGTGTATGGGAAAGATGTTACCTGTGATGAATCATAGGACTTTGCCACAGATTGAATATGGGTCAGGAGTGTGTGAGAGAGTCAGTGAGGAGTGCATGACACCTCATTTGGGAGCCTGCACTATGGGGAGGATGCCTCGGAGAGCATTAGGAACATAGGAAGATGGCAAGGTTCGGGGAAAGAGAATAAGTTTGGTTTAGGGAACAATGAGAGGAGTGTCACTAAGAGAGAGAGAGAGAGAGAGAGAAAGAGAGACAGGGGGTGGGGGTGATTAACTGTTAAAGGCTGGAGAGAAGGCAAGAAGATTGAGAATGAAGAAATGGCCAGTTGATTTAGCTAGGTTTGAGATTTTTGACAATTTTGGAGAGAGGAATTTCAGTTGAACAATGAAGTTGGGAGCTAGATTGCAGAGAATTTCAGAGAAACCAGAGGAAAGGAATTAGAGACACCAGTTGTAACTGGGCATTTCCAGCTATTTAGCCAAGAAATGGAAGAAAGATATTAGAAAATATCTCTTGGGTTGATTGGATCAAGTAACCATATTTTGAGGATTAGAGAGAAATGGTTTTATTTGTGGCAGTAGGGAAGGAGTCATTAGTGTGGGAGAGACTGGAAAGTAGTGAAAAAGGGGATGCTGGAGAGGCAGCATCATGAGGAAGATGATGTTCTGGAATGGGATGTTTTACACTTGCAAAGGAGTTTGCTTTAGCTAGCAGAAGGGGGACTGTTTCTTCTGCTAATGGTATCCAAAAGGAAAAAAATGGCACTTAGTGTATGGAAGATGAGGATAGGATAGCTCTTGATAAGTATCTAATTTTTTCAACAAAAAAATAGAAGGCACATTTCTCTTCTGAGAAGGTGAGTCGGAGGTGGACAGTGGGAGCAAGTAGTGAGGGACTATTGGGAAAGAATGAAAAGAATTGGAAAAGCTGCTATGGTGAATGAGATGGGGAGTTAGTTATATGGCTTTCAGTCATTTCTGATACTTCATGATCCCATTGGGGATTTTCTTGGCAAAGATACTGGAGTGATTTGCCATTTCCATTTCAGGCTCATTTTACAGATGAGGAAACCAAGGCCAAGAGGCCAAATGACTTGGGCAGGCTATCAAAGCTAGTAAGTGTCTGAGGCTGGATTTAAACTTGAGTCTTCCTAACCAGTACTCTCTCCACCCCACCACCTAGCTACCCAGAGGAGTCAGTTAAGGAGATGTCAAAGGATACCCTTGCCACAGTGAGGTCCACCCTGAAATTACAGAGCCTAAATTTGTAGTAGACCCAGGCAGCCTGGATTTATGCATTTCTCTCTGTCCATTCAGCAGCATCTAAGGACTAGCAAAGGGTGTTGTCCTTACTTAGAATTAATCCAAGGCTATGCTTTACATAAATCATCACCTTCTGTCCCTCTCTTGATCTCTGAGGCTCAATCTTTGGCCCATTCTTGGAGAATCGTTGGCCAGATTTCATTCGGTTGGTAGGCCCTCTGAGTTTGGGGAAGTGGGAAGTAGAAATTCCCAGGTGTTTCATTGTATGGGTTGCTTCAGGAACCTAAAAAGAAGTCTCTGGATCTTCACTGTGGGTCCTGCTAGGTCCCATCAGTGTTAGAAACAGACCAAGATCACTCAGATAGGAGATAAGGTGCATGAAAGAGACAGAAACAGGGCTGAGGCCATAAGCTGCATTTGCTAAATAAGACAGGCCAGAGGTAGAAACTGGGGCCTGCTGTCAGCCTTGGGCTCGGTCAGTCAGTTAGTAAACATGGATTAAGCACCTCCAGTTTTCTAGGCCCCTCACCAAGCTTTAAGGAGGGAAAAGCCAGTCCCTGCTGTTAAGGAGTTCCCAACCTGGCATACAAACATGAAGATGGTTGAGAAGAAGCAACAGATCAGGAACCTTGGTCTTAGCTGATCCAGTGAAAGCAGAGTGTTTTGGAGTGGAAAGCCGTCTAGTTCAGTGTGATACAGTGCCATATAAGGGAACTCAAGGAGTAAAGCTAGTAATAGTTTAAGAAGGAGAATAGAATTAGGGAGGAAAGAGTCAAAATCAAAACAAGAATGAGAAAAATTTCAGGTACGCAAAGATATTGCAGGGTCAGTTCCAGAGTTCTGCGGTAAAGTGAATATTGCAGTCAGGCGACTTACCTAAATTTTTTGTTTCTCAGTGCCTATAAAAGTTATGTTTTCAATATACTATTGTCTATTACAAGCACAATACTACTTTGTTTTTAAAAGGTACATATTTTAATTTAAAAATATTTTATTGGTAATAAAAGCTCACTATAATATGAGTCTTCAGTGAGTCTTACTATTCTTGCTAGTGGAAGCTTTGGCCCAATTCATGGCTGCTGACTGATCAGGGTGGTGGTGGTAGTTCTGAGTTGTAGGTTGCCATGGGAATTTCTTAAAATAAGGCAACAGTGAAGTTTATCACATTGTTGGACTCTTCTTATCCCTTCAAAATAAAGCCCCATTGTAGGGTTATGAATTGGACTAATTTCAACATTTTAGTGTGTCAGGGAATAGTAAGATTCAAAGAAAGGGAGAGAAAAGTTAAAAATGCAAAAATAAATTTTTTTTCTTAAAAAAAAAAACAACAGCAAAAGTGAGTGCAATAGAGAAAGACCATCTAGTTCCATGGACAGAATATCCCTACTTGCATGGTTGGAGGTCTAGTTTCAGCAGCAGGGTTATTGGTCAGTTCACTCAGCCATTCTAATTTAGGCTCATGGCCTGACTTGAGAATGTAATGAAAATACTGGGTCTGCCAGTGTCACAGGTGTTTCTGAGGATCTCATGTGATTGTGTGTGAAGCTCTTTGTAAGTCAAGTTATCTTGCAGATGGGAGCTAATGGCACTTTCAAATGATTAACTCTGTCCATTTCACTTTGAAGACTTTTCTCTTCACCTGGGGAAGTAGGATATAGATTAGTTTCTTGCAATGGAAGGAAAGGATTATAATTACATATGTGTGTACGTGTGTCTCTGTATGTATTTCTTACTGTTATTTTCTTGTAGAAGGAGAGATTGGACCTAAAATAAGAGAGACTACTGAAAAGCTAAGGATTTCTGTGAAAGAAACTCAAAAAGAAAGCTTCATGTGTGATGGTCCCTGTGACTTTAGTGGGAGAAAAATCTGTGCTATTTTTCACAGAATCCACAAAGGAGAGAAACCTTATGGTTGCCATCATTGTGGGAAAGACATGAGTCAACAGTCATCCTTGATTTGCCATCAAAAAACTCATACTAGAGAGAAACCACATAAATGTCATGAATGTGATGAAACTTTTAGTGAATACTCATCCTTCATTATTCATCACAGTATTCACAGTGACAAGAAACCTTATGAATGTAATCAGAGTGGAAAGGCCTGGAGCTGCAGCTCTAGTCTTGGTGTACATCAGAGCATCCACCCTGGAGAGAAACCTTATGAATATGATAAATACAGAAAGGCATTCACACAGAGCTCCAAACTTACTCAACATCAGAGAATCCACACTAAGAAGAAACCTTATGAATGTAATCAGTGTGGAAAGACTTTCACAAAAAACTCTAGTCTTACTGTACATCAGAGAATCCACACAGGGGAGAAACCTTATGAATGTAATCAATGTGGAAAGGCTTTTACACAGAGCTCCAAACTTGCTGCACATCAGAGAATCCACACTGGGGAGAAACCTTACAAATGTAATGAATGTGGAAAGGCTTTTGCAGAGAGGTCCAAACTTGCTGCACATCAGAGAATCCACACTGGAGAGAAACCTTATGAATGTAATCAATGTGGAAAGACTTTTAGAATAAACTCCCACCTTGCTGCACATCAGAGAATCCACAGTAAAAAGAAACTTTATCAATGTGATCAATGTGGAAAGGCTTTCAGAGAGAACTCCAAATTTGCCCTACATCAGAGAGTTCACAATGGGGAGAAACCTTACGAATGCAATCAATGTGGAAAGGCTTTCACAGAGAGCTCCAGTCTTGCTGCACATCAGAGAATCCACACTGGGGTGAAACCTTATGTATGTAATCAATGTGGAAAGACTTTCACAAAAAACTCTAGTCTTACTGTACACCAGAGAATCCACACTGGGGTGAAACCTTATGAATGTAATCAGTGTGGAAAGGCTTTCGCACAGAGCTCCAAACTTGCTGCACATCAGAGAATCCACACTGGGGAGAAACCTTATGAATGTAATCAATGTGGAAAGGCTTTCCGAATCAACTCCAAACTTGCTGCACATCAGAGAATCCACACTGGAGAGAAACCTTATGAATGTAGTCAATGTGGAAAGGCTTTCCGAATCAACTCCAAACTTGCTGCACATCAGAGAATTCACACTAGAATGAAACTTTATGAATGTGATCAATGTGGAAAGGCTTTCAGAGAGAACTCCAGACTTGCCCTACATCAGAGAATCCACAATGGGGAGAAACTTCATGAATGTAATCAATGTCAAAAGGCTTTCACACAGAGCTCTAGTCTTGCTGCACATCAGAGAATCCACACTGGGGAGAAACCTTATGAATGTAATCAATGTGGAAAGGCTTTTACAAAAAACTCTAGTCTTACTGTACATCAGAGAATCCACACTGGGGAGAAACCTTATGAATGTAATCAATGTGGAAAGGCTTTTACACAGAGTTCCAAACTTGCTGAACATCAGAGAATCCACACTGGGGAGAAACCTTATGAATGTAATCAGTGTGGAAAGGATTTCACGCAGAGCTCCAGTCTTGCTGTACATCAGAGAATCCACACTGGAGAGAAACCATATGAATGTAATCAATGTGGAAAGGCTTTCAGAATCAATGCCCAACTTGCTGCACATCAGAGAATCCACACTAGAAAGAAACTTTATGAATGTGATCAATGTGGAAGGGCTTTCAAAGAGAACTCCAAACTTGCCCTTCATCAGAGAATCCATACTGGGGAGAAACCTTATGTATGTAATCAATGTGGAAAGGCTTTCACACAGAGCTCCAATCTTGCCGCACATCAGAGAATCCACACAGGAGAGAAACCTTATGAATGTAATCAGTGTGGAAAGTCTTTCAGAACCAACGGCCATCTTGCTTCACATCAGAGAATCCACACTAGAAAGAAACGTTATGAATGTGATCAATGTGGAAAGGCTTTCAGAATAAACTCCCACCTTGCTGCACATAAGAGAATCCACAATGGAGAGAAACCGTATGTATGTAATCAGTGTGGAAAGGCTTTCTATTCTACCTCCAATCTTGCTGCACATCAGAGAATCCACAATGGAGAGAAACTGTATGTATGTAATCAGTGTGGAAAGGCTCTCAGTTCCAATTCCAGTCTTACTGTGCATCAGAGAATCCACACTGGTGAGAAACCTTATGAATGTAAGCAATGTGGAAAAGCTTTCAGAATCAACTCCAAACTTACTGCACATCAGAGAATCCACCCTGGGGAGAAGCCTTATGAAAGTAATCAATGTGGAAAGAGTTTTACACAGACCTCCACTTTTGCTGTACATCAGAGAATCCGCACTGGAGAGAAACTTTATGAATGTAATCAGGTGGAAAGACTTTCAATTTAAGGTATAGTCTTGGTGCACATGAGAGAATCCACACTGGAGAGAAACCTTATTAATGTAATCAAAGTGGAAAGACTTTTAATTTAAGCTATAGTCGTGCTGTATATCAGAGAAACCACACTGGGGAGAAACCCTATGAAAGTAATCAATGTGGAAAGAGTTTTACATAGAGTTCTAATCTTGCTGTACATCAGAGAATCCACACTGGAGAGAAATCTTATCAATGTAATCAGGTGGAAAGGCTTTCAATTTAAGGTATAGTCTTGGTGCACATGAGAGAATCCACACTGAAGAGAAACCTTATTAATGTAATCAAAGTGGAAAGACTTTCAATTTCAGCTATAGTCTTGCTGTACATCAGAGAAACCACCCTGGGGGGAAACCTTACGAAAGTAATCAATGTGGAAAGGCTTTCACACAGAGCTCCAATCTTGCTGTACATCAGAGAATCCACGTTGAGGAGAAACCTTATGAGTGTAATCAGTGTGGAAAGGCTTTCAATTTAAGCTATAGTCTTGCTGCACATCAGAGAATCCACACTGCAGAGAAACCTCATGCACATAATCAATGTGGAAAGGCTTTCAGAATCACCTCCCAACTTGCAGTACATCAGAGAATCCATCCTAGAAAGAAACTTTATGAATGTGATCAATGTGGAAAGGCTTTCAGAGGGAACTCCAAACTTGCCCTACATTGGAGAATCCATGCCGTGGAGAAACCTTATGAATGGAATCAATGTGGAATGGCTTTGACACAGCTCCAATCTTGCTCTACGTTGGAGAATCCACACTGGAAAGAAGCCTAATGTGATAAAACCTTTTATGTAGACTGTCTCTTTGTTATAGAAATCTGATGCAAGCAAAGCCCAAGATACATAATTTCTGGATTTAATTAATTATTGCTAGTGAATAATTAACAAAAGAATGGTTGTTTAGTTATCTCCTGTAAACTGAAGATGGATCATGGAGGCCTCTCTGTACTTATATGCCCTTAGATAAATGGGTGTAACCAGCAGGTGTAAAACAATTCTGATTGATTAAAACTTAATGAGAATGAGTATTATAATGAGAGCTGGGCTTATTCTACTGAGTGGCTGGAGCATATGAGTCATGACTCCATCTTGGACAGAGAGACTTGTCTCTATCCAGATCAACCTTGCCTAGTGCAATGTAGACCTGAGGGGAATCCATTTTCCCTCAGACTTGTCTCACTAAAACACAATGGCCCCAAATTCACCTCTCTTTACCTTTTGGTCAGATCTAAACTTTCCCACTTGGCCAAGTCTTGTCCAAGATTTCATCTCATTGTTATCCTTACCTTGCAAAGGTTGGCAGAATCACCTATAGGGGCTAATTTCTGAATGAGGAAGTGGAAAGTGGGAAAAAGCTTAATCCTAATTCAATAATTGGTTATTAATATGAGAGAAATAATTTCACATTAGAGAATCCATTCTAGAAGATACATCTCTATAATATCAATATGGAAAGTGTTCAGGCTGAAGTTATCCTTTATTTCCCATCAGAATTCACATGAGGTAGAAATCATATTCTTATAATGAATGTGAGAAGACATTCAGATGCACTATAGAGCTTATTAGACATCAGAAATTTCATCTTATGAACAAGCCCTGTTAGAAATAGGCTTCATACTAAAATTCTGGTATCAAGGGCAATTTGTTATTATTGAGGAATCCAAAGGAATTGTAAATGTTCCTGGCTAGGAGCGGACTCTGCCCTTCTTTAGGAAGAGGGAGTACTGCTTACAAAAATGAGATCAGCTTTATAGTGTTAGACTGATGAAGACTGATACACCATCAACTGAGTACCTCCCCTCAAAGAGCAGATTGGTCCACTCCACTCTTCTTGATGTACCTCTTCACATGTTCTCTCCTTTATATGTGTAAGCATGTCCCCGTCCCCTCATCATTTGTCCCATGTTCAAAAATGGTGGAAAACTCCTCCCTGTGGGTGTGTAAGGTAACATTCAGTTAGCCAATTAAGCATGCTTGGTAGCCATTTGACCCAGTTTTCTCCTGAACCCTGATCATTATCTGGCCGGTTTAGACTAGTTTTCCTAATGTCCTGAATCTGCGGTTTTCAGAAAGCCATTAGCTATTCTATCATTGGTTGGGTCCATCTACCTTAGTTAATTTTTATTCCCTTCTTTGTTCAAGCTGCCACTTCATTAATTATTCTGTGGAACTTAATTAACTCTTCTGTGGAAACCTAACTTTCCCTAACTTTAATACTCTCTCACAGACCTATGTGGAGTGAGTTGGGAAGGTCTGCAGCCAGAGATCATCCCTTTGTTTACATCAAGGATTCATAGTGGAGAGAAGACTTATGAATGCGCTCCTTTTCCTGGAAGAGGCAGGTCCTATACTTGACTCAAGTGTTCTACCTTGAATGAAGCTATGATAGTCTCCTTCTTTCTTTTTGGCTCTTTGTCTGTTAAATGTATTTGCTAGATATGTTTCCTGCAGGCTTAGTACCATCCACCTGCAGATGCCTGATTGCTTCAGCTAGATGTCACCCCTGGCATATCCACAACTGTGATGTGTCATCCCTGGACCTGGCTTCAGCCAAGCTCCAGGTGCCAGCTAAAGAACTGACTTCTTCAATGGGACGCTGGATCTCTTCAGCCAGGGACAGCTCTATGTCCAGTTTCAGCAGGAAGAAGCCATGGAGTATGAGACCGCCCATTAATTAACCTAAGATTTTGAACCCCATTCATTTGAGGGGAGAATGATGATAATTGATTTATATATTTTGTGTTATCCTTGTTATATTGTTGTAAAGTTCTGTTGACAACAATTAACCCAAAACTCCTCTTGACCTCTGTAATGGATAAGAAATATCTTGGGGCTGAAATAATGGTAATGTAAATTTAAAGATCTTTCCCACCCATTAATAGGCCCATGTGACCTGCTTATGTCCCAGGAAGCCTCAGTCACATGTAGTGGGAGGAGCCGGCTGAAATGGAACTGAAAGGTTGTAGCAGGAAATGCTCACAGTGAGTTAGAACTGTTGGAGGAGAGAATCACAGGCAAGGAGTCAGCTAGGATTTGTGAGTGTTTTTGGGAAGGCCCCAGCAGGGGCCAGAGCTATGGATTGGCTCCCTGCTGTGATAATGTATGCTAACTTCTTTGGTGCTATGAGGAATTGGATTTACTGGTTGTGGGATTGGGTTTTCTGGTATCTGAATAAATATTGGCTTGGTTCTGCCTTCTATATGGAGAGACTTTTATATTTTGTGATTCAGAACTGTGCTTGCATATTCATGGTCACCATCAGTGTTGTGAATATTGCCTTGCTAATAAAACAACAAGCACACAAACATACATGTAAGCTAAAAACTGGCATACAGGATATGATTAAAAGAAGGAAGGCACTAGGATGAAGAGGAGTTGAGAAAGGCTTCCTACACTATAGCAGGTGGGATTTTGGTAGGGATTTGAAGGAACCTGGGAGGCCAAAAGGAAGAGGCAGAGAATTCCAGCCATTTTGGAGAGCCAGGGAAAATGCCCTGAGCCTAGAGATGGAGTGTCTTCTTCCTGGCATAAAAAGGACACCGGTGTCATTGGATCCAAGGGTAGGTAACAGGAAGTGAGGTTTAAGAAGAGTTAAAATGTTGGTGATGTCTAGGTCATGGTGAACTGTTAAAAGCAAAATCCTCAGATAAGATTTTGGGCAGTTACTGGTGAATAAGTGTTTATTCAGCCCCTAATTTGTGCCAGGCACTGTGTTAAGGCCTGGGGATTCAAATAGAAAAGAAGACTCTGCTGTCCCAATGGCATTTATGCTTCTTTCAAATATAAATTTATTTTTTTTTCAGTTTTCAACATTCTGTGTGGGATGTCAGACCCTCATCAATTCAAAGTTAATAAGGAGCCATCTCAGGATGGGAATAGAAATAAATTTTATTCAGTTCTCGAGAATTGGGCATCCTGTGCTAGCACAGAACCAGCAAAGGAGGCACTTTACAAGGAGCAAAGCACCCATAATTATACCCAACACAAGAGAATTCCCACCCACCTCTGATCCTTCTCACCATTGGCTTGGAGGTGGGCTTACAATCTGACCATGAAAGCTAGACAAAGAACTGGGAAATTGAGGCGAGGAAACTCCCAATTCCCACTCCCTTAGTTAATGACTACAACTGAAGTGACATCTATAAATCTAAAGGAGGATAGGATAAGGGCAGGGGGAGACCCTCTCCATTCTTTACAGTAGAGAAAAACAGGTCATTATGATCCTGTTCTTTCTGAGCAAATCTTTAAACCAGAACCAGAAGAAAGAACAAAAAGTTTCAGGGCAAATTTTCCCAGAGGCTGAGCCATCCGACTCTCACGGCCTCAGAATTTTTCCACCTCCCTATTTCTTGATTTTTAAGTATTTCTTTGTGTATATATATATTTATACATATTTTCCTTGTGAAGTCTTAACATTTTATTTACCTCGCACAATTCCCTTCCACAAGATTGTGAATTCATTCTCCTCAGAGGATTTGGGAGCCAGGTTAGTGAACCCCTTTAAGGCTTCAACTGACCTGCCCAGGAAAATGGCTGGGTTCTCCTCAGGTCCCTGGGTACGTTCTTTGAGGAGATCATCATTCATAGCCTTTTAAAACCCCATTTTCATTACCTCTACTTGGCATAACAACATAGGATCCCTCTTTCCCCTGTCTGCATCCCTTTGGTCATTCCACCCAGGATCTGCAGACTGGACAGCTGTGGCTCCCATAGGGTCCCAGTGGATGAGGACATGGCCAGATTATCCCCAAACTTCAGGGCTCGGTGGCAGATGCACTTCTCAGTGGTACAAGAAGTGTAGAGAATGATATTAATGTATCCCCACGACAAATAACACAGGAGAGGGATCGCTCTGAAACCCTCTACGAACTTAACTACGATTTTCAGAGTATTGGCCAAGTTTTTGCTTAATCTGGGTGAGAACAGTTATTGAAAAAGGAAAGTGCACCAGAATCGTGCCTCCAGTGGAATCTGCTACTTCCCGTAAGGGGAATAGCTTGGACTGGGGATGGGGGGGGCGGGGGAAGGGGGTGTGTGTGGGGGGTGGAAAGGAACTGACGAATCAAGAGCTCGGGAGAGAGAATACGGTCTCCCCCTAGTAAGTTAAGCATTAGGGAGCAAGGGATTCTGGGAAACCGAGTCCGGCTGCGGAAGTCTAGGAGACCACTCATCAGGTAGGTCCGGTAGGCTTAAGGGCTGCTGGGAAATGGAGTCCGGAAGTGTCCCTGGCAGTGACGCCAGGAAGTGGACCAATGGGCAGGCGGCGCCTGCGGGTAATGGGGCGGGACATTGTAGAAGCCTTCTACCTTCCTGGTAAGGTCCCTGCCTTATCTCAGAGGGAGAAAGGGCTGAGGGAGGAGCTAGTGAGATACTAGAGCGAGTAGGAGGTCCAGGAGCTGAAGCCCCTGGGCCTGAAAGAAGGGCGTCATAAAGTAAGTCAGAGATGTCTTGTTCCGCCTTTGCTGGAGCAAATTCAACTCAGAGCGCCCTACGCTGTTCCCGCAGCTCCGGGTCTTGGGAAAGGGACAGAAAAGTCCGCACGGAGGGGATTTCTGTCAGTCTCCCTTCCCCGCGGGAAAATAGCCCTAGCTGTAAAATGGCGTTATAATGTAGAGTTCCGCACACAGGCCATTTCCCCTGGTCCTCTAGGTTGTTCTGGGCCCAGGCAGTGTTGCAAAAGGACACAAGGCACTTCTTCTCAAGGTCCTGAAGACCGAGTTTTTTCCACTTGTCTAAGACTGTCTTAGAG
>CM053625.1:333033202-333058534 GCA_028646595.1 Phalanger gymnotis
TTTAAAAAAAGTTGTTTTTACATGCAGATAAGATATACAGGCAATGGAGTATAGAAATTTATCTTGCCCTACAAGAAAGTAAGGGGAAAGAGGATGGGGTGTGGTGGGGAGTGGAGTAAGAGAAGGGAAGGTAGACCAGGGAAAGGGGCACTCAGAATTTATGCCATCTTAGTGTGGGGGGAGGGTAGAAACGGGGAGAAAATTTGTAACTCAAAATCTTGTGGAAATCAATGTTGAAAACTAAAAATATTAAATAAATAAATAAAAATTTTAAAAATTGATGGCTTTGGTAAGAAGTGAAAAGAAAAAGAATGATATAGTGATGTTCAGGGCACTGGAAGAAAACCATAAAATATATGAAAATCAGAAGCTAAAAAAGCAATAAGTGGAATTAAATGATTTTGATCCCAAAGTAGTGGCTTCCAAAAGCAGAAAGAGCAAATGTGACTTTATCTAATGTGACCAAGAAGCTGAAATATTTTCATGAACTTTAAGATTAAAAATACAATTTAAATAATTAATTTTAAATAAAAAAATAAAATGAGAAGCTTCTATGTGTGTATATATAGATACACATTTTTATTCGATTGCTATTTGGAAGTACTCTGAATATGGTAGTTATAAAACTGAGCTTGAACTTTACAATTTCAGATTATCTAAGTGAAAAAGCTACATGGATTTTCTAAAATGTATATGTATATGCATATGCATGTATTATGTATGAATGTATACATATCAGTTTGTCTACACTAAACACCAAGAGGTATCTGTGTTCTGTTCTTCTCCTCCCACCAGACAGGAAAATAATGCTTTACAGACATTTATTAAAGAGTTTGTTTGATACTTCAAGTCTTTTAACTCTTTTAACTGTCTCTTTTTTTGAAAAGGCAGTGTTACTGTAAGAATCCAAAGCATTTAGCCTTGAAAATAATCCAGTTCACAAGAAGTGGAAATTTATAAAATGTCATCAAAATGTGATACAAGTTGTCTATACTGTATTTAAATAATAAATATGGGGGTTTGCCCAATGGAAATCTGAACCCATGCTACATCTGTAAACAAATCCTAAAACATTGTTCAAACTGAACCTTAAAGGAAACCAGAGATTTGAAGAGGCAGCTCATTCCAGGTAAGACGGGAGATTTATTGCATGTCCTATGCAAGGAAGAAAAAGTAGATCAGTATAGTTGCATCATAGAGTATATGAGAGTGTAAGGGTGAAAAATATAAAAATACTAGAAAGATTAGAAAAGCTAGAAAGGAAAGAAAGGACCAAATTGAGAACAGCTTTAAATTACACACAGAAGGACTTTACCTTTGATCCTGGAGGTTCGTAGGAGTCTATTGAGGTGGCTGGTGAGAGGCATGAATGCAATAAGGCAGTTTGGGGCGAGTGAGAAGGAGAAAAAAATCCTTCATAATTGAAAAAATAAAATTTAATAAAAAAGAACAATGATGAGAGATGAGGCCCTGAAGTAGGTGGTGGTTGTATGAGTGGAGAAGAGACTTTGCAATAAGAGATGTTGGGAAGAGAGAAAAGAAAAGATCTGGAAATAGACTGCAGCTTGAGTGAGATAGGTCCCCTCTCTGTACCTCCGATACACAGTGCATCATATTAGAGGGCTGAACCACAGAGCCCTAAGACACCTTCTGACTCTAAACATTTGTGAACTCTAGAAACACTACAACACCCACAAGACAAGCAAGGAGTTTCCAAGAGAGAACAACTGGTATTTAGATTCCTGAATTACATCTAGTGGAGCAGAGAAGATGGAGGAACGAGGCAAGAAATATATCCATTCTTTCAGGAATGAAATGGAATCTCAGGAGACTGACAAAATAATAACTCACCTGGCACCCAGCTCTGATGAGCCTAGAAGTCATTGTCTCCTCCACCTCAACTCTGTCTTCTTAGGGAAAGCCAGAGTCTTGAGAAGCTAGAATGGGGGGAAGAGAAAGAAATGAAATGGGAGGCTGACACTGACCAGCAACGCCTATACTCAGCAAGACATAATTCCTGTACACAATCTGGCTGTGAGTTCCTTGGTTCTTTACAGAGGAAGAAGTCAAATCAACCCAAGAACAAACCCACCTTTCTATAGTACCAGAAGGAAGGATGGTGAATATTAATACTGGAGACCGAAACTCTTTCCCTCTGCCCCTAGTAAGTTCTAAAGATCACATTTCAAAAAAAAAATTAGGAAATATAGAATGAATTCACACAATTTCCCACTATGTGCTGAGCTCTCTATGGCTCAATCTTTCCTTTGCTGAATTAAGAATAACATATCCATCCTTCTCCTTGACAGGCTATGTAAGGAATCAATTTGCTGAAATATTTGCAGAAAGCATTGTGACTGGAGAGGAAAAGAAATACCAAAAATGGCTAATAAGGGAATAGAAATTCCAGAGAAGAACAAAGAAAATACCTACTTCCCTTTGATAAGGTAGAATCACAAGAGGCAAGGGGATTGTGCCCAGGGTCCTGAAAGAACATGCAGTCGTAATTACTGAGCTATTGCACATGATCTTTAAAAAAACTGAAGTATCACTGAGGAAAGTATGATTTCCAAAATATACAAAAAGTTGACATAACTACATAATACCAATAGTCCCTGTACAATGGATAAGTAACCAAAAGATACCATCATTTTTCAAAAGAATTCAAAACTAAAAATGACCACGTGAAAACATGATCCAAATAACTAAAAGTGGAAGAAATACAAATTGAAAAATCTGTTTCAACACCTCATACCAAAAAAATTAGCAAAGATGCCAAACAATGGAAATAGTCAAAGTTGGAGAAGCTATGAAAAACAGGCCATCAATGACCATTTGGTGGTGCTGTGACGTGGTCTAACCATTCTTGATTTCAATTTCAAATTTTACAAGGAAAGTAACTCAAGTCTCCATATCCTTTGACCTAGCAACCCCATTATGGGACATATACCCTGACCCGCAAGCTAAAAACAGAAATGAAAGTCCAATATATCTAAAATGTTAACAGCAGCACTTTATGTAATAGCAAAAAACCAGAAACACCATGCCCCTCCCCCCCCCAAATAAATCCAAACTATGCTCTACAAATGTAATAAAACGTTATTGTGAAATAAGAAATGACAAAGAGGATAACCTTAAAGAAACATCGGAAGGTTTGTATAAAGACATGCAGTTTGAAATAAATGGAACCAAAAGAATTTGAGTGAGAAACTATACAAGGCACAATGACTACAAGAATATAAGTGATCACAAAGAGAAAGTGAAACTCTAAACAATGGGAAAAGTAAGAAAGGTCCCACATAAGAGATGATAAAGTCTATCTGATCCCTCACAGAAAAGGTGAAGGGAACTACAGGGTGTCCCTAAAGTCCGGACACAGGAAAAAATGCATATTTTCAAGAAATGAATGAAATTTTCAACAACATTTTATTTAATTGCAATATTAAGAGACCTTAGCCCCCTTGACTTCTTGTTCTGGGGTATGCTAAAGGAGAAGGGTGTACTCAATGAAAATCACAGGAGCAACACATTCAATTGAACGCATGAAGAGTGAATGTGCTAAAATTGACAGCAATGTGGAGTTATTGCATCAAGTTCACGTGAATCTTGCAAAGTGCATCAATCTTTGCATCACAAATGATGGAAATCATATTGAAGATGTTATTTGTTAATATTCCAATTAAATAAAATGTTGAAAATTTCATTCATTTCTTGAAAATATGCATTTTTGCCTATGTGTTTTAGGAACACCCTGTACTACAATACCAAGATACTATTGTCTACATTGTTAGACATGCTCTATATATAATACATTTTTTCTTAATTTTTTTTCTTATGAAGGAGTTTCAATCAGGAAAACAAATCTGTAATAAAGAGAGCAATCAGTGGGACACATTTTAAAAGATTTATAGAGAATGGAAAGGTGCCATGGAAACTGGAAAAGCTCAATTGTTTTCCCAACTTTCAAAAAGGGAAAACAATGCAGTCCATAAACTATTAGCCAATGAGCTTCATATAGGCTCCTGCCAAAATTCTAGAATCTATTCTTAAAGGGATGATCAGAGAATATCTAGAAAAGAAAGCTGCAACCAAATAGCCAGCACAACTTTATCACAAGTAGATTGTACTACAAAGAAGTTTTTAATATCTTCTGTTTTTTTATATCACCATAGTTATCTGAAGTATCCTCCTTCCACTCCCCCTCCCAGAGTCCCATTCTATATGGCAAAAAGCATTTTTCAGAGAGAAACTATCAGAACTAGGAGGAGATTCTGAGGGTCTGCAAAAGAAGAGATTAAAGCAGGAATAGCTGTTCCAGCACACCTCTGAAAAGTAAAGGTAGAAAGGCTGAGTTGTGGTAGAAAAGAGAGATAGGTTATTAACTCTAGCCTCTACAGGCATCTCATAGCACAGATGCCTTGGGATGGGGAAATCTCAAGAAAAGGTTGGCTCTTTCCCCAACTTCCTCTCTCAAGCTATCTATACACTTAAAATACAAGTTGCTATTTTGTTTCATTTACTCAAATGTTTCCAATAAACTGAATTTTTCCTACACCATGAAGGTTTCCTACACCAAGGTTAATTAGAGATAGATATAAATGCAAAGTTATTCAGTGAACAGAACCTTTGCCTAAATGCTAGGAATTTTCCTAACTGGGGCCTTAGAGTGATTGAGACTCAACTCATATTTTTTTTTGTCTAAAATAAACTTGGAAAGCAAAAAATCAGTGGGGGGAGGGGGAGGAACCATGTGGACCTTAGGAGTTATTGCTTTTTTCCAGGCTTAAATGAGCTAATTATTGTCACATAGCATTACATTTATACCCCAAGTGCCTCTCACATAACAAGCACCTACTATATCCTTATTAAGTGAATTAAAAGAATTAATGGGGGCAGCTAGGTGGCACAGTCAGTAGAGCACTGGCCCTGGAGTCAGGAAGACCTGAGTTCAAATGCCGCCTCAGACACTTGACACACTTACTAGCTGTGTAACCTTGGGCAAGTCACTTAACCTAATTGCCCTGCCTTCCCCCCTCCAAAAATTTTTTTTAAAAAATTTAAAAATTAAAAGAATTAAAGAATGTTGGAGGTGCTATGAGAATGTAGGTACACCATAATACTGCTGGTGACATTGTGAATTAGTCAAACCCTTCTAGAAAATAACTTGGAATTATGTGAGGAACATTGTCAAACTATTCATATCCCTTAGCCCAGGAATTCTAATACTAGACAGATATTCCAAAGTCAGTTCGAGACAGAACGAATGTCTACCAAAATTTTCAGAGCAGCCTATCTTGTGGCAGCAAGGAAATGGAAACAAAGTTGATGTTCATCTATTGGGGAATAGCTGAACCAGCCAAGCAGAGGAATATGGGGAATCTTAGTGAGCCATAACAAATAGCAAGCATACAAAACTCAGAGAAATGTAGTAAATAAACAGAAGATTAAAGTTTCACGCACAGGGATGTAGAATTTAGGCATCTACAGAAAGTCTATTCAAGAGAGATGCCTTGTAGGCATCTACAAGGAAAGTCTATTCAAGAGAGATCATCTATAATGGCACTAAGGACCTTTACCTTAAACTACCAGCTATAAAATCAAGTGTGACTGCTCCATGCCCATGGACTAGAATATATTCTTCTAGCAACCGTACTGCAACATTAGTATTCCTGATTGGAGGGCAGGAGGGTAGAGCAGTACTTTTCGCCAAAGCCTTCCTTTATACAGGGCTCAGGTCAGAACTTTCCAGACAAGTCTCCTTTTCCAGTCAGTCACCCCGTTTGGTTTCCGCTCCACCAAACATCACAGCCTCTTCCCCCACCCCTCTCCAGCTTCCTTTTGTGTTTCTTCCCCCATTGGATTGTAAGCTACTTGAGAAACTATCTCGTTTTTTATTTGTATCCCCAGTGCCCAGCACATAGCAGGGGCTTAATGAATGTTTACTGAATTGAACTGAATGCAGAGACTTCCTGTTTTAATAATTTTTGTAATTGTTTGCATCCTGTGATCTTTGATACTTTGAGCTCATATAGAGTCCTTCAACCTATGTATTACTGATTTGATACCATTTAATACCACAAATATCTTCACCTTCTTTTCCCTTTCTATTAAATAACCATTCCACTCAAGTTTTAACTATAAGATCCGACTTTCAGTTAGAGATAACTACTTAGAATTCTTATATGCCCTTTGGAAGAGTATTTAAGCCTTCAGATTTCTCATTAGCAGGGATTTTTGGCTGGCAAACAGGAATCCAGGCCAGTCAACAACCCTCCTAGCAAGCAATGACAAATTAATAGATCTGATCTCCTTCTATTTGATTTAACAATGGGAACACTTACGAACTGATACATAACAGAGAAAGGAGACAGAGAATGTGCACACTGACATCGTTAATGTCAATGAAAACCGCACTAAAAGGCGGCTAATCTCAGCCTCAATAGGAGGACCCATCTTGGGCCCTGGTAAAGAGAGAAAGAAACAGCCTCCTCACTAAGAAGAAAAGGGGGAGAAAGGGAGTCAGAATGTTGCCTGGGCTATATGACATAGCCACTGTGTTGTTCTTTTGTACAGCAGAGGATTTTTGGTGGAGATGGAAAGGCAGGGATACAAAGAATTAAATGCATCGACAGTGTTTTAATAAACTGGTTATACCAGAGGAGCTTCATTTCCTTTCAGGACAGTGTTACTAGACTGTTAGGGTAAGGGAATGACATAGATAGGTTTGTTTCATGCTATCCTTGTACACAAAATGAAGAAACATGGATGAGTCAACACAACAGTTGGGTAGATGTGAAACTGGTCAAACCTAAAGCAAGACATTAAGTCAATTTATAGACAGCTAGGTGGGACAGTAGATAGAGTGCCAGGTCTGGAGTCAGAAAGACCTGAATTCAAATTCAGCCTCAGACACTTACTAGCTCTGTGACCCTGGGCAAGTCACTTAATCCTGTTTGCCTCAGTCTCCTCAATCTATAAAATAAGCTGGAGAATGAAATGGCAAACCACTCCTGTATTTTTGCCAAGAAAACCCCAGATGGGGTCACAAAGGTTGGACACAATTGAAAAATGACTCAACCACAATAAAGTCAAGTCAGTTTGGAAGGTTTCCATTCATTAGTATCCACATACTATTTAACATTTTTGTCAAAGATAAAACTGGAAGGGACTGCTAGCACATTAGATTAAGGAGTCTAGATATAAAAAAGACTTCCACAGACTTGAATATGGGACTGAATCTAAGATACTATTTAATGGAAGTAAATGTAAAGTTTCACAGTAGTTCAAAGAATCAATTTCAGAAGAGATAAAGGAGTAAAGTGTAAAGGATATAAAACTAGATAAATAGCAACCCTAAATGTGCACTGGACTAGAATTTATTAAGTAAAAAAAAAGTAGGGATAGCAATCATGATCTCGGATAAAGTTAAAGCTAAAACAGATTTAATTAAAAGAGAAAAATAGGCAAATTATACTATATAGAACCAATATTATTTACACCATTTAAAATTACTAGACAAAATAAAAAAATACCTGAGTACACCTGCCAAAACAGACATAGGAACTACCTGAACATAAATATAAAACACTCTTTACTCATTGTTCATGGGTAGGTAAAGCCAATATAATAAAAATGACGATTTTACCTAACTGACCTATGTATTCAATGCCATTCCAATTAAATTACTAAAAAATTATTTTACTGAGTTAGAAAAAATAATAAAATTCATTTGGAAAAACAAAAGATCAAGAATTTGAAAGAAACTAAAGGGGGGAAATATAAAGGAAAGAGAGTCAGCAGTACCAGACCTTAAACTATATTAAAAGACTATAAATATCAAAACCATCTGGTATTGGCTAAGAAATAGGCTAGATTAATGGAAAAGAACAGCCATACAATACATAGTAGTAAAAGACTAACTTTGTGTTTGACAAATGTAAAGATTTATATTTAGAGGATAAGAATTCATTATTTGGTAAAAATTGTTGGGAAAGCTGGCAAGCAGTCTGGCAGGAATTGGGAACAGACCAATATATTAAACCATGCACCAAGATAAGGTCAAAATGGATACATGACCTAGATAAAAAGGGAGAAATCACAAGAAAATTAAAGAAAATGGAATACGTTACCAATCAGACTCATGGATAGAATAATATATGAAGAAACAAGAGACAGAGAGCATTGTTGAGGTGTAAAATGGATAATTTCTATTATTTTAAATTAAAAAGTTCTTGTATAAATAAAACCAATGTAGCCATGGTTAAAAGGAAAGCAGGGGGAAACTTTCATTGACAATCTCTCAGATCATGGTCTCATTTCTCAAATATGTAAAAAACTTTGTCAAATGTATAAGAATACAGTCACACCCCAACTGATAAATGGTCAAGGGATACAAATGGGAGTTTTTTGATGAAGAAATCAAAGCTATATATAATCATTTGAAAAAATGGTCTAGATCATTATTGATTGGACAAATGCAAATTAAAACAACTTTGAGATACTACCTTATACCTATCAGATTGGCTAATATGATAGATACTCTTCAATTGGGGAGTGGTTAAACAAGCTCTGGAATTATGATTGTGATGGAATACTACTGTGATATAAGAAATGATGAGCTGGTTGACTTTAAAAAAACAGAAAGACTTGGACCTATGAAGGAAGATGCTATCTACCTCTGAGAAAGAACTCATAAACAGAAATATGCACAGGAAGGCCTTAAATATATGTATATGTGTATGTTTATAGATATGTATGTATGTGTGCGTATATATTATATATACACATATCTAATTGTAGCCTGGGGGGGGCAGCAAGGCAATAAGAAAATAAATAAATAATAAGTGCACAGCAGAGAACAAAAGAAAACCTAGGAGGAAGCACACAGAAAAGTTGGGGTAGCTTTGAAAACAATGTGTAGTATTTATCACATAGGTTTTCTTGAAATTTATTGTTTTATATTGAATATTGAATCCTCTCTTATGTGCTGCTGTCTATATATAAATTTATTTTTTCTTTTTGTATTTGTTTAAAATGAATAAATTTTTTAAATTAAGAGAGTAAGTAGCAGAACCAGGATTTAAATCCAAGTCTTTTGATTCCAAATAAAATTCCCTTTTCAGTGGATCGAGCTGACAAGGATGACCTAAAAGGATGGGGAAGGGTCTGAACAAAAAAAAAAAGGTCCTCAAGATCACAGCAGATGGGTGCTTTATTTAGAGTTTACAGAGCACGTTGTGCCTAGTATCTCCTTTAAGTCTCACTACATCGCAGGGAAATAAGTGATACTAGAATTATTCTCATTTTCCAGATGTGGAAAATAAGAGAATAGCTTTGAGTTGCCCAGGAGTGTGCTGCATCCAGCTCTTGTTAAATTGTCAACATTTACGCCTCTGAAATCCATTGCGAACTGGGGCTTGATTTATTGTTTTGTTGACTGTCTAGACTTAAGAAAGCAATGAAGAAAGTTAATAATGCAGATTAAACTTAAAAGTATATGGGCATACAATTTACAGATACACATCCCCAGGGAGAGCCTGGTTGTTAAAACATTTACTAGCACACCCTATATACGGCTCCATAAACCCTGCTTGAGCTCTTGGTGGGGAAGTGATCACCAGATTGGAGACCTGGTGGCGGTAGCCTGATGGTGATCGTGATGATGATGGTAATGATGGTAATGGTGGTGCTGATGATGCTATCTGGTATTTATATGTAGCTTTAGGTCTGCAAAGCGCTTTACATCGATTACCTCATCTGAGCTCCACAACGCTCCTAAACTTAATCCCGGTCTTACAACTGGTTAAGTGTCAAAGCAGATTTGACCCCGGGTCCCTCCTGACTCCCAGATTCCAGCTCTTCTCAACCCAGGAGCTTGTGTGAGTGACTGACCAAGAGCTGGGACAGAAGGGCGTGGCCTGGGGCCTAGACCACTGGAGGGGGTGCAGCCCCCTACCCCCTACAAATTTCCCCTTCCCGTCCCTTCCCCCAGCTTCCCCCCCCTCCCCGAGGACTTTCCCCTTCCCGAGCCCTTCTCCCTGGGGATTTCCAGACCCCGCCCCCACGGCCCAGGGTCCCCCCAGGCGGAGCTGCTCCGATTTTGTCCCTGGGGTCCCTCAAGTTGTCGGCACCGCCCCCTCGGCCTCCCCACTCCAGACCCGCCCTCCCTGGGGGTTTGGGGGACAGGGACCATCGAGCCTCCCTCGCCCCGTCATCTTCCCCAGCGGATCTCATGTGACAGAGGAAGAAACTGAGGCCCTGAGTTGCCAAGGACTAGGTCCTGTCCCAGAGACCGAGTGCCTTGAGCCGGGACGGGGGAGGAGAGGAGAGGCAATGACCCGCCCCGTTGACGCCTCAGTTCACGCTGATACTCACCTGCAGCCAGGGTGGCGCTGAGCCAGAAAAGGAGCGTAAAAACCCCAACCGCCTGGAATTGCGCCTGCGCACACTGAGCACACCGAGCGGGGAAGCCGCCGACCAATGATGGATTTGGGTAAAGGAGGCTCGTCCCAAAGAGAGGATTCTGGGAAACGTAGTTCGGCGCTGCTTCTGCGCAGACGCATCAGGTCCCGCTAGTGCGCCTGACTCAAGCCTCACCCCAGGCGCTTCGGTCTGAACCAGGCTGGAGGATGGTTGATCTTTACTCTCCCAGATCCCACTCCCGGCGCTGCCGTAAGGAGCAGGGCGGCGGATCTGGTGTCAGCGCGTGTCGGAGACGGCTCCGTGGGCTGGAAAGGTAGATGTCTACGGCGTCGTCTCGGCGCCTGGGGATCACCTCCGGCTCCCCGACCCACCCAGCCCACCTGCCCAGCCGCTCCTTCCCAGATCCTACGAGATCCCTGGGCACTGCACCCCCGTGGCTCTCAAGGTCGGATTCCGGGCCCTTCTCCCTCCTCTGTTCCAGCCGTTCTCAGCCTTTTTTGTGTCAGAGACCCCCAGGCGAGGCTGGTGGAAGCTGGAAGGAGCCCGACGTAGCGAAATAAGTTATTAATTAAAAAAAAAGTTGGCGGGCTCCAGGTTCAAGAACCGCGGGGGGTGGGGAGGGAGAGGGGGAAGGAGGTCGAGGGGAGGGGGGCAGCTGTATGGGTCAGTAGTTGGAGCCCCGGGCCAGGAGTCAGGAAACCCTGAGGGCAGAATCCTGCCTCAGACAATGACATTCCGTGTGACGCTGGGGGAGTCACTGGATGCTGTCTGCCTCAGTATCCTCGTCTGTCAAATGAGCTGGAGAAGGAAATGGTAAACCATTCCAGTGTCTCTGCCAAGAAAACCCCCAGTGGGGTTCTCCCTCCTCCCAGTCACCCAGACCCTCAAACCTCCGGGCTGCCCTCATCCGATGTATTCCAATTCTCGTTTCCATTTCTATTTCTCTTCCACGGCTCCCTCTCCCCCAAACCCTGGTTCAGACCTTCCTCACCTGGACTAATGCAAGAGCCTTCTAAGGGGCTGCCCTGACTCTCCCTGTGCATTCTCTCCCTACCTTTTTCCTAAAGTAAGTCTTACCATGTTGCCTGTCTGCTCGGTGAGCTCCATCTGGGGGCTCTCTCTTACCTCTAGGGGCAATTTAATCCGTTTTACACTGAAGGTCCTTTATAACTTGGTCCCTTCCTACCTTTCCCAGCTTTATTATACCTTATTCCACTCCTCATACTCCACCATCAAACAGGACACAGCCATCTCCCATCTCCTCGCCATTTGCTTTGGCTATCTGGGTCTGGAATGCACAGATTTTTTTACCGCTAACTCTTAAAGAAAGAATTAAAACAGAGGATATATAACAATTTTAAAGAAGTGGTGGGTTCTCTATAGAAACAATAGTAAATTTCATCAAAGGAAATTACTATTCTAAGACAACAGACCAGGAGATTCAACAGAAGAGGTTCTTGGGGGGGAAATAAATAAATGTGTGTGTGTATACACACACATATATATACATGTATATGTATCTACATATACATATTTGAGATATATACATATATATATGAAATCAGCATTATGTGGTAAGCATTGTACCCACAAAAGCTAAAAAGGCAAAACCCAATACACAACTTATATATATTCCAATGGAATTTATTGAAGGATTTGATTTACAAATCTTGAATGAAAAACAATTGCAGAGTACAAAAACTGTCAAGGCACCCTGGAGTGGGTACATCCTCCACATCCACAGAATTTTTTATAAAAAGTTTAATATTTTTCCTACCAACTTAATAAACTACAAACACAAATATTTTAATATACAAAAGATGCAAAAATGCATTAAGTTTCACATAGTACAATTCCTTTGTGTCTATTTCCTTCTAAATTTTTTTTCCTTTTTTTTGTTTTAGTGATGTTTCATTCTCACTAAATCACCCCTCCCCAAATGGAAGCCCTCCCTTCCAACAAATGAGTATAGTCAAGTTGCCAAGCAAATGAGCACCTTAGCCATATCTGAAAATGCATCTCATTCTGCATTTTGAGTCCATCATCTGCCCAGAGGTGATAGGTGCTCTTCCTCACTGACCTTCAAAAGTCATTAAGGGTCACTGTGTTGACCATATTAGTAACAAAACCAAAAATCACATGATTATATCAAAAGATGCAGAAAAATCTTTTGGCAAAATACAAGCACCCATGTTAAAAAAAAAATGAGGAATATGGACTTTTCCTTAATAAGGTAAACTTTTATCTAAAGCCAAAAGCTAGCATTGTTTGAAATGAAGAAACTACTAGAGGTCTTTCCAGGAAGACTAAAGGAAAAGTAAGAATGTCCATTGTCATCACTAATTTTATACAGATCTAGAAATGCAAGCTATATAAAAGACAGGAAAAGAAATTGAGAGAATAAATATAGGCAGAGGGAAAAATTATCACTTATGATAGAGGTTCAACTAAAAAATTAATTGAAACAATAACTTCTGTCAAATAGTAAGATATAAAATAAACTCAAATCTTCAGCTTTCCTGTATATTATTAACAAAACTCAATAGGACTTATAAAAAGAAATTCCATTCAAAGTATCTGTAAATATTTAATATACCTGGGAGTCTACCTACCAAGTCTTACTCAGGGCTTACATAAAAACATTCTTTACGGAAATAAGGGGAGACTCACATAACAGAAATACTATTTGTTTATGGTTGGGCTGCATTATCCCTATCTACCACCTTTCTTTGTTTCTCCAATAAATCCCTTTAAGGTTGTCTTCTAGCCAACACCCTACTATTTGGCTACAACTTCCAATGGTCTTCTAGTTTTGTTTATAACAAAAATGTCAAGATTGCTATGATTTTCCTCCTTCAGCAATATGTCCACTTGACCACCGGACAAAGATCTTGCATTTAGAATATTAGTAGTCCAATTAATATTTGTTGATGGTCTGTTTTCCCATGACTAATCATCATCATATCAGAAGCAGAATGGGGGCAGCAAAGGACCAAGGGCCACTTTTCATTTTACTTTGTTTCTTGTGTTGCCATGGCCAAAACAATTCATTTATTTTTAGATGGCCAGCCTACTACAATGTGCCTCTCTACACATAGGCAGGTGCTGGAACACAGTGAGCACCAAATAAAACCATTTTTAAAACAAAGTAGATTATATTTTAACAGATAAAATAGGGACTAGCTATTGATATGAGTTATCCCTGGACCAGGTGCCTATGATGTCAGTCTATGATCAGAGCTATGGTTATAACGAGTAAAAACAAACAAAAAACAATGCGAAAAACGTTAAGGCATACAAATGAAATAACTTAATCCTGAACTATTTAAACAAATAACTGATGATCAAAAATGGATAATGGATAATAGACATATCGATATCAATGCTAAGAATTTTACATAGAAGTTAACTCAATATAAATTAATTTGCTACAAAGAAGCTAAGAGCAGAGAAAGCTCATCAGTCAGCAAACATCTGACTTAACAAATAGAAGAACAATGTCAGCCAAAGCTATACCAGGATAGAATATGACTTTATTTTAAAAGTACTGCCAAAAAAAAAATGATAGACAATTCTCAGGACCATGGTCCCTGAGGGAAGCAGAGAAGGATATAAGTTCAGCATGGTATCCAACTAAGCAAAGTCATTCAAAGTGCATTAAAAATTAAAATGGAAGGAAAACAAACAGAAGACAAATGGAAAAGATTTATAAAAGTTGTCATGAAAAATGTTTTTTTCCATCAAGAACAGTGGAATCATCCCCACACATATACTAACATCACGGTATTGGTGTGCTCATAGGAGAGATCAAAATGACAATAAAGAGAACAAAGATGGGAAAATTGGGCAGCCCAGACCAGGTGAATATTGAGATCTGTGCCAGAAATGAGACAATTGTGAGGCCATCGAAGGATGGATATCCAAGGTATCTAAGAGGAAGATACTGAAGCAATGGAAAAATCTGGAATCATTAATACGGACTAAAGTGACCAAGAGAACATCAATAACTTCTGACCTACATACCTTCTCTTCCAGTTATATAAAATCTTTATAAGAATCATCTACATGAGTCAGTCAGTCAAAAAAAAAAACCTTTATTAAGTGCCAGGCACTGTGTTAAGTGCTGAGGATGAAAAAGAGGCAAAAGACAGTCCCTACTCCTAAGGAGCTCATAATTTAATGGAGTCAATAAGTATGACATGACATGAATTAAGAATATATTTAATGAGGATATTACTAAAGATTAAACAGGCTCTGCCAAGCAGTCTCCAACATTGGACCATATCATTACCATTAAACAGTTAATTAAAAAATGTATAGGATTTGGGCCACTGTTAAAAGCATTTGATCAGATAGAACAAAATGCCACCTTACTAGTTCTTTTGTAACAAGGGGCTCCCCACCCACACATTAAAATTATTGTAAAGATAAAATAACTGAAATAATCCTGTTCTATAACCTCATGTTCATAAATACCAGACAAGGCATAAAACAGAGAGATTTATTTTTGCCAAAACATTGCCACTGTGATGGAAGAGATCAAACATAAAGTCTAAGTTGAAAAAGTGACATCTTCCAGATGTTCCTGTTTGTGGATAACACTGTGCTAACTGCATCAAGCCCTTGGACACTGCAGTCTTCTGGGAGAAATCTGTTATGTTTCAAAGGGGTGTAGCCTGACCATCCAAACAGGAAAGATCAAGTTGCTGAAGAATATCTACTGCCCAGATTAAAACATACATGTTGATGGCCAATCTAGAGAACTTGTCCAAAAGTACATATATTTGGGAAAGACTACATAAATGGACAGATGCAAAGTTAACCAAGAGGAGAGGGTGCTGGATTGCCAATAGGAAACTGCAAAGCTTATTTAATGCCTCCAAGCTTCCAATGAAAGCCTATCTTTTGAAAACCAACATTTTACCAATAATACTGTCAGGCAATAAAACATGGAATACAAGGCTCCAAAGAAATAGATACGACGATCACACAGAGGGCAATGGAGAGGTCCATTGTGGGTGTGAACAGGGTATAACCAACAGATGGCTCCAAAGAACAGGAGTAAAAGATGTCATCAATAAATCAGATCAATTGGAATAGAAGATGGGTATGTCACATGGCAATGGTAGGGGAAGACAGATGAATAAAGTGCTCCACTAGTACCCTAATGTCAGAATTTAAGGAAAGACTCCAGAACATTAGGTGTATTCACTGTGACCCACTTAAAGGAGTATGGATTATGATCTACACTAAACTCAGAGGCCCTATAGCCTCCCTAATGCAGTCTGAAACCAGATTAAAATGTAATTGGGAAATATTTAACAAATAAAAATACAATATAGATGATGTTAATTTGTGGTTTTCTAAGTCAATATGCAGCCAGCAGGGACCACTGACCCACACCACTGGAGGGAACTTTCAAATCATTTTTGTCTCAAGGCAACACTATTATAGCAGGTGGGGGGAAAAAAATCTGACACAATATCTCCTTAGCACTGAATAAAGTATGGTTTCTTTTGATGAGAACTATTTGATGTTAAAGGGGAAAGGGTTCTCCAATGCAGCATTCCAGAGATCTGTGCTATTTGATATTTTTATTAACAGTTGGATCAAGGCCTGCTTATCAAATTTGCAGATGGAACAAACCTGGGAAGAAAAGCTAACATATTAGGATCATAGAGTCAGTAATTCAAAAAAGCTTGACCTGCTACAACACTGGGCCAAAATAAATCAGATGAAATGTAATAGGGGTAAATGTAGTGGCTTACACTTAGGTTTATCACATCAGCTTCACAAATATAAGACAGGGGAGGCAATGCTAGAAAGCAGTTTTTCTGATAAAAGTCAGGAGATTTCGGTGAATGAAAGACCCAAAAGGAGTCAAACAATGTAAAAGTATAGCGAAAGAAAGCTAAATGAATCTCAGGATGCATTAGGCATGTCATATTTTTCAGAATGGGGACAGTATTACACAGTATACATATTGAATTGTTCCACTGTTCAGACCACATCTATTCAAAATATTCTCATTAGTTCCAGAATATGTATTTCATCTCTGGAATTCCCACCATAAGGTCCATGCTATCCTGATTGGTGAGTGCATTAAATGTCCCAGTATGTCTGGCTAGTCTGAGCCATACTTCACATTCCACCCCAGTCATCCTTCCCTCTGCCCTGCCTACCGCTGCACCCTCTGGATCTCCAGACTTTGTCATCCATCCTACTAATATACTGGAGTCCAAAGACTATGTCCTTAGCTCAGGAATTCCTGGCTCTTCGCTGTCCTACTGGGAAGTGTATCACATGATCCTGAACTATGCTTGAAATTCTACCAGAGTCATCTGTCCTGCCTACTGCTGTAACCTGTGGCCCTCCAGAACTTACCATCTTCCCTACTACTGCACCTTCACAGGCCAGATACCACCTTCTCGGGGACTTGTCCCTCTCACCTCTAGAATTCTTAGTATAGGGATATGCTATTATAATTAATGAGTATATCAAATGACCCACACCATCCAGCCATTTCTAGCCAAGATTGACATTCTACCCATGGTCATCTTTTGACATCTAACTTGTCATACCATATACCCTTCTACTCTTTCCCCTCTTCCATTGCCAGTTTTCTGCTCTGTAGCTATGATAAAATTGATACCACCAGTGCTATTGGAAAAAGGGCATTTCAATCAATTCACTATCTTCCAAGCCAAAACAACTATTCCAAACTACCACTCTCCTATATGTGTTTTCTTCTCATATTAAAATCTAAGTTCCCTGGGGGCAGACAGTTTCTCCTTTGTATTTGTATCTCCAGTGCTTAGCACACTTGGCACTACTCTTACTAAGAGTAAGCCAGCAACTAATTAATAAGTACTTATAATTAATGATTTTACATTCATTCGTGTCATATTCTATGAAGACAAGTGATATGCTTAAGTGTTAAAAAGAGAGCAATCAGGACAGTGAAAGACTTTAGTTCATTTTATATGAAGTTGAGGTGAGAGAACTGAAGATGTTTCTACAGAAGAGAAGACTAAGTGAGGGCATTATAGCTTATGTCAAGGATATGATGGGCTGTCACTAGGAGGAGAGACTAAGCATGTGGTAGTTGGCCACGGAGGGCAGAGCTAGGAAAAATGGGAGAAAGCAAAGAAGCACTTTCTTAAGTGCTTAATATAAAGAAAATTTGAATTAGTATATTAATCCAAGAGTGGAGCCTACTGCCTTCAGGAAACAATGGACTCCCACTCATTAAAAGTCTTAAAACAAGAACTAGATAAAACTTGCATCTTATATAGAAGATTCCTTTTCAGATAAAACTTGATCAAATGGCCTCTGAGGCCCCTTATAACTGAAATTTTGAGACCATAAACTCTTCTGAAGCATTCTTTGCATCATGCCTACAGAGTTCATCATTACTATGAGGTCAATGATGGAATTTCAATTATTCTTACTACATTCATGGAGATTTTCACTCAGATAAATTATCTGAGGTCATGTAATGTGTTCCCCCAGCTGAAGTTTTCCCCAAATATTTTTTTTAAATAACAATTTTATGGCACGTAGCAAAGGTTTGACTCAGCCTGAAGACTTTCCCAATTTGTTACAACCAAAGAATTTCTTTCTCTAGCATGAAGTCTTGTATGATACTCCAGGTTTCTATTGTTTTAGTTAAACTACATTCATCACATTAAATGCAATGCCACCAGTATGAAAGCTCTGATTCATGCTGTTTTGTTTTCTCATTAAGCCTTCTCCACATTTTGTACACCAAAAGGGTTCTCTCCATCGTCTCACACCATTTGGAGGGTTTCCTATGCTCATTACACTAAAAATAAGGTTTCTTCTAAATATTAAGGTTTTTTGTGTGTACATTAAGATTTTGCTTCCAGTGGAAGGCTGTCTCACATTCATTAGTCATAGGATTTCTGCCCTGTATGAATTCCGTGTTTCTTAACTAATAAACAGTACATATAAAATGGCAAAGTTTTCACTGATTCCTTACATTCAAAGCATCTCTGTGGACTGTTTTATTATGTGCAGCAAAGTTTAGCCTCTGACTATAAGCTACTATCCACTCCTTTCATTCAAAGCATTTCTTTCCAGTACAAATTCTCTCATGTGTATTAAGGCTGTCCTTAAGCCTAAAGGCTTTCCCACATTCATTACATGAATATGGTTTTCCCTTAACATGAACTCTCTTATGTGAATCAAGGTTTCCCTTCCACCTGAAGACTTTCCCACATTCATTACATTCATAGGGTTTCTCTCCAGTATGAATTCTCTCATGTTGCATAAGGTATGAGCTCCGCCTGAAGCCTTTCCCACATTCATTACATTTATAAGGTTTCTCTTCAGAATGACTTCTCTGATGTTTCAGAAGACCTGAACTGAATCTGAAGCCTTTCCCACAGTCAATACACTCAAAAGGTTTCTCTCCAGAATGAATTAGTTTATGTTCTTTAAGGCCAGAATTGGTGTAGAAGGCTTTTCCACATTCATTACATTCAAAGGGCTTCTTTCCAGTATGAAATATCTTATGCATTTTAAGTTGTCCTTGCTGTGTAAAGTCTTTGCCACATTCATTACATACGTAGGGTTTCTCTCCACTGTGGATTCGCTTATGTACATAAAAATTTGCCTTAGAGCTGAAGGCTTTCCCACATTCATGACAGTTATAAGGTTTCTCTCCCGTATGAATTCTTTGATGTTCTATTAGATATTGTTTCCTGCAGTAAGCTTTCCCACATTCATTACATTTAAAGGGCTTTTTCCCAGTATGAATTATCTTGTGTATTTTAAGGTGTCTCTTTTGACTGTAGGCTTTCCCACATTCATTACATTTGTAGGGTTTCTCTCCAGTATGCATTTTTTCATGTTGGCCTAGAGAATGTTTCCGGTTGAAGGCTTTCCCACATTCATTACATTTATAGGGTTTCTCTCCAGTATGAATTCTTTGATGTTCAGTTAGATATTGTTTACTGCAATAAGCCCTCCCACATTCATTACATTCAAAGGGATTCTTTCCAGTATGAGTTATCTTATGCATTTTAAGGTGTCTTGTCTGACCAAAGGCTTTTCCACATTCATTACATTTGTAGGGTTTTTCTCCAGTATGAATTTTTTCATGTTGACCTAGAGAGTGTTTACGATTGAAGGTGTCCCCACATTCAGTACATTTATAGGGTTTCTCTCCAGTATGAATTCTTTGATGTTCAGTTAAGTATTGTTTGCTGCAATAAGCTTTCCCACATTGATTACATTCAAAAGATTTCTTTCCAGTATGAGTTATAGTATGTATTTTAAGGTGTCTCTTCTGACTAAAGGCTGTCCCACATTCTTTACATTTATAAGGTTTCTCGCCAGTATGAATTCTTTGATGTTCAGTTAAATACTGCTTGCTGCAATAAGTTTTTCCACACTGATTACATTCAAATGGTTTCTCTCCAGGATGAAGTCTTCCAAGTATATTACATTCATGAAGAAAATCTAGGGGAAGGGAATAAAGGTGTAAATGTTTAACGTTGTCTGTGATGTAAGCAAAAGGAAAGCAAGACTTCAAAGTAAAAACAAAGAAAATGAAGCTAAAGAAAAAGAGGGGAAACCTACCCCATATTTTAATGTCGCAAGGTGGAAGAATGTGCATGCAGAGAAGAAAGGGAAGAAGGATCCCTTAATAACTAGGAATAAGTATAAGGCATAAGACTCTTGCAACAGAGTGGGCATTGTAGCCTATGAAGGAAGAAACTCCTTAAACTCCAAGGGACCATGATGTAATTTCACATGTGCTGATAGGAGAGAAAACATCTGCTAAATTTCAGAGGAAGAAGAAAAAGTAGGGTTGGTTAGAAACTTCATGCTGAAGAGTATCAAGGTGGCCTGGCATCTGCTGATGACATTAGTTATAGAGAGAACTACTGACTTACCTGTACACATAATCTGAGAAGTACCAGACAAACTCCCAAGACTGATCAAATAAGATGATTACTATCCAATTCTAATTGTCTTTATAAGGACAAATGATACTTCCAACAGGAGCCTAGAAAAGAGAGCTAGAGATTATGGAGTCCTAGCCAGAAACTACGCAAGATGGAGTGGTAAGAACGTATGTGCCTAGAAACTAGAAACTCTAAAAAGGCTTGAAAATGAAGGGGGAAGATAAGGAAGAAAACAACTGCTGTAGATCTAAAAATCTAGATACCATAGAGACACCTACAACATATGACGAAAATAGCAGTAAACATAATCACTTCACAGAGACAAAATCCAACAATAAAGTTCATAGCTTTGGATGTCTCTGTAACAATAAATGGAGAGGCAGAGTCAAGATGGTAAAGAAAAGGCAGTAACAGGCTTGAGCTCCCCTCTAAACACCTTTAAATAATGCTATAAAACAATTCCTGGAGTAGTATAACCCACAAAAGGACAGGGTGAAATAATTTTCCAGCCCAAGACAACTTAGAAGGTGGCATGAAAGGTCTGTCAGATCTGAGTGAGAGTGGCTCACGGTCCAGGACAGGCTGCACCAACACAGCCCCAGCACCAGCAAACCAGGAGCAGGCATTGGTAGCCACTGAATCAGCAATGGCTGCTTCCAGAGCTCTCAGCCCACAGATGGCAAGGGGGCTGAACAACTGATCAGGCAGAGTTCTCTTTGCTGGCACTGAAGCAGGACTCTGTTGCTTTGCCTGTACTCATATCTGGGTCACAGTCCTGGGTGGCAGTCCCAGGACAAGGAGAAGCACTAGCACACCAGAGTTTGTGGTGACAGTGGATCAGGGACCTTCATTACAGTTCCAGGACAGAAAACAGTGCTTGTGGTCACTCACAGAACACAGCACAGCTCTCCTTAGATCATACTACCTTGGAGTAACTGAAAACTTATAGGTTTCTGTAGAACTATCTCTAAAAACAGCTGCACAAAATCCTTGAAACTTGGGACAGTATGCCCTCCATCCTGGAAGCTGAGCTCACCATTAGAAAAGAGTTAAAAGTCAAGAAATACGCTAGGAAAATGAGCAAACAACAGAAAAAAAAAATCTGTTCATAAGAAAATTACTATAGTGACAAGGAAGATCAAAACACACAGAAAAAGATAACAAAGTCAAAACTCATACAACCAAAGCCTCCAAAAAAAGATGAATTGGTCTCAGGCCATGGAAGAGCTCAAAAAGGATTTTGAAAATCAAGTAAGAGCTGTAGAGAAAAAATCAGGAAGAAAAATGAGAGTGATGAAAGAAAATAATGAAAAACAAGTCAATAGTTTGGTAAAGGAGACACAAAAAAATACTGAAGAAAATAACACCTTAAAAACAGACTAGGCCAAATGGTAAAAAATGAGAATACCTTGAAAAGCAGAACTGGCCAAATAAAAAAGGAGGTGCAAAAGCTCACGGACCAAAACAATTTGTTAAAAATTAAAATTGATCAAAATAGAAGCTAATGACTTTACAAGAAATCAAGAAACAATAAAACAAAACCAAAAGAATGAAAAAATAGAAGATAGTATGAAATATCTCATTGGAAAAACATCCAGGAGAGAGAATTTTGAAAGACTACTGGACTACCTGAAAGCTATGATCAACAAAACAATAACATATTTCAAAAAATTATCAAGGAAAACTACCCTGATGTACTAGAACCAGAGGGTAAAATAGAAATTGAAAGAAGCAGCCAATCACTTCCTGAAAGAGATCCCAAAATGAAAACTCCAGGAATAACAGCCAAATTCCAGAGCTCCCAAGTCAAGAAGAAAATGTTACAAGCAGCCAGAAAGAAAAAATTCAAGTATCACAGAGCCAGTCAGGATAGTTAGCAGCTTCTACATTAAAGGATCAGAGGGCTTAGAATATGATATTCCAGAGGGCAAAGAAGCTAGGATTAAAACCAAGAATCACCCACCCAGCAAAACTGAGTATAATACTTCAGGGGAAAAAATGGACATTCAATGAGATACAGGACTTTCAAGCATTCTTGTTGAAAAGACCAGAGCTGAATTGAAAAATCTTACTTTCAAATACAAGACTCAAGAGAAGCATAAAGAAGGTAAACAGGAAAGGGAATCATAAGGGACTTAATAAGGTTAAACTGTTCACATTCTTACATGAGAAGATGATACTTGTAACTCATAAACACTTTCTCATTATTAGGGCAGTTGGAGTGTATATAGACAGAGGAAACAGGTGTGAGTTAAATATGAATAATATTAAGGGATGAGAAAGAGGAATGCACTGGGAGAAAGGGAAAAGGAGAATGGGGAAAACCATCTCACACAAAAGAGACAAGAGAAAGCTTTTACACTGGAGGAGAAGAAAGGAGAGGTGAGGGGGAGTGAGTGAACCTTACTCTCTTCAGAACTGGCTCAAAGATAGAATAATACACACATTCAGTTGGGTATAGAAATGTATCTTACCCTACAGGAAAGTAGGAAGGAAAGATGATCAGAGAAGGGGGAGGGAGGGGAAAGAAGGGAGGGCAGATTGGGGGAGGCAGTAGTCAGAAGCAAAACATTTTTGAGGAGGGACAGGGTGAAAGAAGAAAGAGAAAAGAATAAACAGGGGAAACAGGATGGAAGGAAATTCAGTTTATCACAATTGTGAAAAAAATTGAAGCAAATTTCTCTGATTAAAGGCTTGAATTTTTGGATATACAAATAACAAAGGCAAATTTATAAAAATAAGAGTCATTCTCCAATTGTTAAATGAGCAACAGATATGAACAGTTTTCAGATGAAGTAATCAAAGCTATCTATAGCCATATGAAAACATGCTCTAAATCACTATTGATTGGAGAAATGCAAATTAAAAATTCTAAGGTACTACTTCATACGTATCAGATTGGCTAATAGGACAGAAAAGGAAAATGACAAATGTTGGAGGGCATATAAGGAAAATGAGACATTAATGCACTGTTAGTGGAGTTGTGCATTGATTCAACCATTCTGTATAGCAATTTGGAACTGATGGGGTACTTGTGCTTAGACCCTAATTCTCTGCTTGGGTGCCTGTGCCTGAACCCCAATTCCAAAACCACATCCAGTTCTAAAATCAGATCTCTCCCTAGCTTCAAAACATTGGCCCTAGCAGTTTCTCTCTAGCAAAGCAGGGCAGCATGCCCTGGCAAAATACTTCTCTCTCCTCCCAGTGCTGTAGGCAGCTGTGCCTATCTACTCCCTGTGTATTGATAATTGGCTGTGCAACTGGGTCATGACAATATTCACTACTTACTGACCTTACTGATATGTATCCTAGATATAGTCAAATATATACTCTTACATTTATTTTGTCTAACAAGACATTTGATGAAAGCCACTCAGATGTTCCCAGTCATCCCTGACCAATAGTTGACTTAGCAACGTTTCACAGTCAAAACCACACCTCCAGGTCGCTCCCCTTGGACTATTTCCCAGTGAACTCTGGGTAATACGCCTGCAGGGTAGATACAAAAGGTGCATGTTCCTTTAAGAATGACCACCCCTTAACCACTCCCTAATACCACCCCCAAAACACCTAATTGACAAGTTTCATTCCTAAATCTTTTATAAAAGCTTTCCCTGCACCCCTCTAAGGTTGCAGGTTCCCTAAGAACTCTTGCCCACTATAAAGCGTAATAAATCTTTGCCACCTTGACTTAGGGAATCCTTGAAATCATGAATTCATTCCAGATGGCCCTGACCCTCTCCAGTACTCGGGTCCTTGAGGGGGCACTCCCCCTCAACCAGGAACTCCAGTCCTGGGAATTTTAGTTTTGGCATTCCCAAATCCCTGGTTTTTTCCCCCTCATCAGAACTATGTCCAAAGGGCTATAAAACCATGCATATTCTTTGACCTAGCAATACCACTACTAGGTCTGTATCCCAAAAGAGATAAAAACAAAGAGGAAAAAGACCTACATGTACAAAAGTATTTATAGCAGCTCTTTTCTGACAGCAAAGAACTAGAAATTAAGGGAATTCTCATGAATTGGGTAATGCCTGAAAATTTGTGGTATATGATTATGATAGAATACTATTATGTGATAATAAATGATGAGCAAGATGCTCTCAGAAAAACCTGGAAAGACCTACATGAGCTGATGCAAAGTGAAATGTACTATGTACATTAACAGCAATATTGTAAGATGATCAGCTATGAATGACTTAGGTATTCTCAGCAATACAATGATTCAAGATAACTCTCAAGAACTTATGATGAAAAATGCTATCCAGCCCCAGAGAGAGAACTGATGGTGTTTGAAGCATACTTTTTTGACTTCCTTTATTTTTCACGGAATTATGTTTTGCATGACTACACATGTATAACCTATATCGAATCGCTTGCCTTCTCAATGAGGGGGCTGGGGAGGGAGGAAGAGAGAGAATGTAGAACTCAAAAGTTTTAAAAACAAATGATAAAATTTTATTTTTACATGTAATTGGAGAAAAATAAAATACTAAATAAATAAAAAATGTTATTTGAAAAATGACTGAGTACACAAAGTATGAGTAATAAGCAAAGAAACAAGAAAACCTGATGCAAGAAGATAAATTTGACCTCACAATTCAAATATCATTTTTTCCTTTTTTTTTATTTAATATATTTAGTTTGCAACATTGATTTTCACAAGAGTTTGAATTACAACTTTTCTCCCCATTTCTACCCTCCCTCCCACTCCAAGATGGCATATATTCTGGTTGCCCCGTTCCCCAGTCAGCCCTCCCTTCTGTCACCCCACTCCCCTCCCATCCCCTTTTCCCTTCCTTTCTTGGAGGGCAAGATAAATTTCTATGGCCCATTGCCTGTGTATCTTATTTTCTGTTTGCACACAAAAACTTTTTTTTTTGTTTTTGAACATCTGTTTTTAAAACTTTGAGTTCCAAATTCTCTCCCCTCTTCCCTTCCCACCCACGCTCCCTAAGAACTCAAGCAATTCAAC
>CM053625.1:333059034-333094856 GCA_028646595.1 Phalanger gymnotis
AAAAAAATAAGATTTAAAGCAACATTTCACGACACACAAGAAGAATAAATTAAAGAAGAGGTGAGGGAGATAACCTTTTCCAACAATGACTCAGAAAAGAAATATGTTCTGTTGACTTCTTACTGATGTCTTTTGTTTTTACCTCCCTTTCATTTCCCAATAAATCCCTTCCCCATCCTCAGCAGTACCAACACTAGGCAACCACTTTCCCTTGTCTCCTAATTTGCCGTCCATCTTGTCCTAGAGCCCCAGCACTTCTTCCCACCCCACCCCAGTGCCCTGCTCCCCTTCCCCTTGGACTGTGAGCTCCTTGTAAACCCAGTATGCAGCTCAATCCCTTGGCCCCACAAATCTCCTGGTCCAGCAAGTGAAGCCCCAAAAGAGTGTCTACCCACTCCCCCAAGGCTCCCTGTGGGACAGACCTTTGACCTCTCTTCCTCTAAAACCCAGTTCAAACACCACCTTCTTTCCACTTGATCCTCAGCTTCCAGTGCCTTTCCCCTCCCTCCAAAATTACATTGTATTTATTCTACATACATCATGGACTTATGTACGGAGGTGCTATTTGCCCTCCTCTTATAGCCCTGGGCTAGGAGCCAGGAAGACCAGCTCTTAGATACTTGCAGATGGGGATGGGATCTGGATCCCAAAACCCCTGAACCCAGATCTCTGGTGTTCACCTGAGACATCCAGCCCATCCCAGTCCATAATCCCTTTAACTGTCCTTTCACTGGGGCTCTCAGCCACTCACCTCCCTCAACTGTCTGCACCTGGTCCATCCCAGGCTACCTACCACTCCTTAATCCTATCTGGATCCTCTCATGGTCTTTCTGTATGATAGTGTAGATCTTGCCCCCATTAAACTGCTCAGATTCTTAAAATCTGGTCCACTTGTTGGCATCACAAATAAACTTGCTACTTTGACTGGAAGGCTTGAGTGGTCGAATTCTTTCCAGGCAGACCCCTGCCCTGTACCTTTACATTTCAGCGTTCCCAGCACCCCTAGACCCCAACATTTCTAATTGTGTGAGGCAGCAGATAGAGTGTGGGCCCTAGTGTCAGGAAGACCATCTTCCTGAGTTCAAATCCAGCTTGAGGCACTTCCTAGCTGTGCAACCCTGGGCAAGTCACTTTACCCTGTATGCCTCAGTTTTCTCATCTGTAAAATGAGCTGGAGAAGGAAATGGCAAATCACTCCAGTGTCTTTGACAAGAAAGCCCCAAGGGGGCCATGGAAAGTCAGACATGATTGAATGACAAGAACAAGCTGTGTAACCAGGGGCAAGTTACTTCATTTCTGCCTGCCTTAGTTTATTTAACTGTAAAATGGGGGTGATAATAACAGCACCTATCTCCCAGGGTGGTTGTGCAAATCAAATGAGTTAATATTTGTAAAGTGCTTAGATTGGTTCCTGGTACACAGTAGGCACTATATAAATGTTTGTTTCTTCCTAAAACAACGTAAATCTTTTGGGAGCTGGAACTAACAAAGGCCATTTTTTACTTTGTGCCCCGAGGGTCTCTCTTGCTTTCTGGCCAGAATTAGACTTGTGATGTCATAAGCAGAAGAGCCCCTGGGAGAGGAGACAGCCTCCAACCAAGGGGGTTTGGCAGGAGCCCTGCCTGAGGGGCTGAGAGTCCTTCCCAAGCTGCCCCCTCACTCCCCACCTGCTGGGAGATCCATTGACATCCGCCTCTTTGCTGCTTCTCAAACAAGAAACTCCATCTCCAGACTCCGGGCCTTTGTTCTGGCTGTGCCCCAGCCCTGGAATGCCCTCCCTCATCTCTAACCCCCGCTCCACCCCCCACCCCGGCTTCAGAAGGACGCTGAACTTCCTGGTCCCAAAATCCCACTGGAGGTGAGTGGCAAGGGCAGGATCTGAACCCACGGCCTCTTCCAATGCACCATCCTACCTCTCTGAGTCCAACCTCTCCCCATTCCAGTGGCAGAGGAGGAAACTGAGGAAGGGGCCTGCCTCCCTCTCAGCACCCGCCCCCACCCCTGCAGCAGGCGGGGCTGAGGCCAGACGCCCCCACCCACTCCCACTCCCACCCACTCGCCCACACTCCAGACACTCACTCACTCACCTGTAGCGCCGCAGGCGCGAAGCGGAGCACACACACCAGAAGAACTGAAATCTCCACGGGCTGGTCAATGTTGAAGTCTGAACTACAACTCCCGAAATGCATCGGGAACCATATTCAGTCGGAATGAACTTCCGGGGCTTCCCCCGCCCAGGACGGATTCTGGGAGTCGGACTCAGCCTAGACGTACCGGTTCCCATAGGATTATGGGAAATGTAGTGTACAGGCTGCTTTTTTTGATAAGGCGTTTTTAATATTTCGGAATTTTTAATTAAATGTTATATTTTTAATGAACAGAAATCGCTTTTCTTGGTCTTCTACCACCCACCCCAATTGAAGTATACGAAAAAGAAATTTTAAAAATCCTTGCAAAAAATATGCAGATTATATTAAAGCAATATAAATTCCCTTTGTGGGCCTTATTTAAAAACATGTCTCCAAAAATAAGTGTGTGTGTCTGGGTGTCTGTGTGTAGTGTGTGTGTGTTGTGTGTATATGTAAATACACACGTATGTGCACACAAAATAAGCTATATACAGGATAAATAGGAAAAGTGGCGAAAGCACTGTAATTAAGAGGGCTTCCTTGCAGAAAATGGCATGTAACCAAATATGTACATGCATGTGCATGTATTCCACTAGCATGTGTGTATATATACTTGGGCATGCACACGTTTATGCACATGTACACACATGCATATTTGGGCAGTTAGGTGCCGCCACAGCACACAGATTCCAGGTCCTGGAGTCAAGAAGACTCATCTTCCTGAGTTCAAATCTGATTTCAGACACTTGCTAGCTGTGTGACCCTGGGCAAGTCACTTCACCTTGTTTAACTCAGTTTCCTCATCTGGAAAAGGAGCTGGAGAGGGAAATGGCAAACCATTACACTGTCTCTGCCAAGAAAACCCCAAATGCAGTCACAAAGTCAGACACTACTGAAAAATGACTGCAACGCATATATGTGTATACGCAAATATATATGTACCATGCACATAAACATATATACATGCATGTGTATTTGTGGCTATATGCATACATGTATGTATATACACATACAGAATACATGCATGTGTGCGTGTGTGTGTGTGTGTACCGTGTAGTTGTAATGGCTTAAACCTGCACTAAGACTTTGGAGACACCCTGTACAAGCCTTCAGAAACGTTTGTTTTTGTGATTGTAATGGGGGCTTGGCTGGGCATGCCCAGGTCACTTAACCTGAAGGCTCCAGTGGTTTCTGACCGCTCAGGTGGGTGTAACCTTCTTTGATTGGTTTCTTTCTGGCTCATGCTCTTTCCTGCTGAGGCCAGAGGGTTAAGAGTCCAGTCCACCCACTGGAGCCATGAACTGAATTGATGGAAGGAAAAGGACATCCTTCCCCAGCTCTCCCTCTTTTACTTGACTCTGAGAAATGAGCCTGGGGTGTTTGTTTCCGTTATGTATGTTTGCCCTTCTCATTTTCCAAGTGCTTGAGGACACCTCCCCTCCCCTCCCAACCCCCTCCATCCTGCCCCAGACACTACTCAGGCGCCAGGAATTGGAGTCACATCATCCTTGGAGCTAGGATTGCAGAGTGGCCTGGCCTGGAAGCCTGGAAAAGCCAAGGAGCCTGGAACTCTAGCTCAAAATGGACTGTGAGCTCTATAAAAACCAAGCCAGGCTCCTCTAACCTAATAATCGCCTTCCCCTCTGCAGAGACTAAGGTAGTACAAAGGAAGGCGATTATGTCTCCCATGTTGGAAGCATGCCTACATATTTATTATTATAAATCTGATGTATATATTCCTTTGTAAACACTAATCTGATTTAGTTGCTAAATGGAACTGGGGTGGAGGACACTATGCCCTATACCTGGGGGAACATCATAAGTGGGGGCTAGAACCACTTACAGAGAACCTAGACCTTCTCAATTCCTCTCAAGGAGACCACAGAACTCTAGGGGGAGTGGCATAACCTGGCCTTAGGTTGTAGGGATCAGGGTAGTCAGTATCATGTAATATTGATGTTACAGTAGACGTTCTCCTTTTTCTGTTTACTTCACTCTGCATCAGTTGATACAAGTCTTCTCATATCTCTTTGAAGGTATATGTTTTCTTATTTCTTACAGCGCAATAATATTCCATCACATTCAAATACCACAACTCATTCCAGTTCTTTGCCACAACAAAAAGATGTTAGAAACATGTTTGTACATATAAGACCTTTTCCTCTTTCTCAGCAATGGCATTGCTGGGGTCAAAGAGCATAGACTGTTCAGTAACTTTTTCTGTTTTCTGTTTCACAATGGTTGGACCCATTCACAGCTCAACCAACAGGTGCAGCAATGTACCTGTTTTTATCACAATCCCTAAAATGAAATTAGCCATTTTAAAACTAGTTTTACCAATCTGATTGGTTTGAGGTCAAACCTCAGAAATGCTTTAATTCACATTTCTCAATTAGTAATTTAGAACATTTTTTTTTAATATGGCTATAAATCTTGGATTTCTTTCCTTGCAGACTGCCTGTTCATATCCTTAGATTATCAATTGGGGAATAGCTCTTATTTTTATAAATCTCACTCAGTTCTCTGGAAATGAGACTTTTATCAGAGAAACTTGCTGTAAGATTTTTTTACCCCAAGTATTTGTTTTCCTTTTAAAAATCTTCACTTTTTTAGATTTGTTTGTGCAAAAATGTTTAAATTTTGTTATCAAAATTATCTATTTTTTTTTCTTTCTGTGATTCTCTATTTCTTGTTTGGATATGAATTCTTCTTCTGTCTATATATCTGATAGGTAATTGTTTTCCCCACATTTCTCTAATTTGTTTAGGATGTGATCTTTTATATCTAGGTCACATATCCATTTGGAGCTTATCTTGACATAAAGCATGAGGTGTTAGTTTAAACCTAATTTCTTCCATACTGCTGTCCAATTTTCCCAGAAGCTTTTTCCAAATAGTAAGTCCTTATCCAAGTATCTGAGCTCATTGTGTTTATCGAACATTATTAGATTCATTTGCTTCTGAACATTGTGTACTTAATCTGTTGCAATGACCCATCTCTTTTTTTACAAGCATAAAAATTGTTTTGAGAATTATTGTTTTGTAGTATAGTTTGAGGTATGGTACTGCCAGTCCTCCTTCATTCCCACTTTTTTCCATTCTTTCTCTTGAAGGTCTTGATTATTTTTTAACCTCCATGTGAATTTTATTATTGGTTTTTATAGTTCTATAAAGTAATCCTTTGGTAGTTCAACTGGTATGACATTAAACAAATAATTTAGGTATTGACGTTTTATCATATTGACTTACCTTACCCATTAGCAATGAATATTTCTCCAATTATTTAGGACTTTCTTTATTTCTGCAAATAGTAATTTGTAGCTATATTTGTATAGTTCTTTTGTATATCTTGGTAAGTAAACTCTCTGTTTATATATTCTGCAGTCATTTTAAATGAAATTTCTCTTTATGTCTCTTCCTGCTACGTTTTATTGATGTTGTAGAGAAATAGCTAATAATTTGTGTGGATTTATTTCATATTCTGCAAATTTGCTGAAGTTATTGTTTCAATTAATTTTTAGTCCACTCTCTAGTGTTCCTAAAATACACCCTCAGATATGTTTTTTTTCTTCTCGGGTTTTTTCTTTCATCTCTTCTTTACATGTTTATTCCTTCAATTTTTTTCTTATCTCATTGCTATAACCAGCATTTCTAGTACTATGTCAAATAGAAATTGTGGCAATGGACTCGCAATGGCAATTGTTTCACCCATGACTTTATTAGAAAAGATTCTAGTTAGTTTCTACTACATATTTGCTTTAGATATATACTATTTATCATTTTAAGGAGAGTACCATTTATTCCTATGCTTTTGTTATATTAATGGGAATGGGAAGTTCTTTCCCATCCACTAATAGGCCTATGCGACCTGCTTTGAGTCAGAGTCACATGGAAGCTTGAGTCACATGAGCCTGTGTCATATTGAGCCTGTGGTGGGAGGAGCTTGCTGGAGGGCTGAAGCAGGAAGGGTAGAACGGAAGGGGTGGAGTAAGAAACAGGAGAGTGAGATGGAGCTGGGAGAGAGAGGAGGCAGAGAAAACAGAGCAGCAAGCTGAGTGAGAGATTTTGCTTAACATAAAGCCAGTCATTAAGTGAAAAGATCTTTCCTGCCCACTGAATAGGCTTCAGGTGGGGCCAACAAAGGGAGGTCTGATTAGAGACAGGTCCATACCCTTTCGCTAATTAGATGTGAGGCCCCAAGCTAGTTAGCAAACTAATTCACTAGTTTGAGAGAGGCGGGAAGCCCTCAGGGCTCTGAGGGGAGTTGCTAAGACCAGAGCCAATGGTATGTGCCTGAGTTCTAGTCAATCAGATAACATCTAAGGACTGTATAAAAAGAGAGAACAGAACTTGGAAAGGGCAGAAACTGAGGACTGATAGTGGAACTGGGCACAACAGAGCCAGAAGCAGCGGAGCAAAGAGCAGCAGGATTCAGAAGTGAGAGCCGGCTTCCAGAGTGTGCAGAGCAGAGGGTGCTGAGCACAAGAGGGAGTTGTGGAATTTGGAGTCAGCAGAGCTGCAGGAGAGAGTGTTGAGCAGGGAGCTAGGATTCATGAGTGATCTTATAAGAGGGCCCTAGCATTGAGGGGAAGCACAAGTATGGTTTGGTTTCCTGATAAAATATTTTGTTATGATATCCTTGTTACTATAGTGAGGTGGGTTTATCAGTTTTGGAATGTTATTGCCACAATATCGAATTGGGGGCATTGGTCTTTGAGTCTGATCCTTTGGAGTCTAAATAAATGTTATACTTCCTCTGCCTTTACCTAGACAATTCATTACATTTTGCAATTCCAAACCATTCAGCCATGCCCATGGTCCTCTCCAAGGTCATGAATTTTGCCTTACTGATATACTTAAGAGAGTTTGTTTGTGGAGAGGCCTGATGGGGGAAGGCTAGGGGATGTCAGTGCTCCCTGCATTGGTGATGTGTACAAACTTCTTTATTACTATGATGGATTTGGCTTTCTGATGTTTGAATAAATGCTTTGGTTTCATCTTCAATGAAGAGAGTCTGTTATATCTTGCAATTCAAACCTGGGAATATGCCTGCATATTCATGGCAGGCACTGTGGGTGTCACATTGGTGATATAGCTTTCTAGTGTTATTAAAGGAAATAGGTATTATATTTTGTCGAAAGACTTTCTGCATTTGTTGATAAGCATCAAATGGTTATTTTTAGTTGTTTATAGTTTTCTTAATACTAAGTCAACTCTGCATTCATGGTATAAATTCAATTTGATCATAGTGTATACTTTTTATGACACATTGTTTTAGCCTCTTTGCTAATATTTTATTAAAGATTTTTACACCAATATTCATTAGGGATATTGATCCCTAATGTTGATTTCTTTTTCTGTCTTGACTCTCCCTAGTTTATGGTTTACCAATACCACATGTGCCATAGAAAGAATTTGGTAGGATCCATTCTTTTGCTATTTTTGCAAATAATTTATGTAAGAAATTACTTGTTCTTTAAATGTTTTGTAGAATTCACTTGTGAATCCATGTGATCCTAGATTTTATATTGGGTTTTTTTTCCCCCTTTGGATGTTTTCAATAATAGCTTGTTCAATTTCTTCTAATTGGATTGTTTGAAATTCTCTATTTCTTGTTATGTTAATTTGCAATTTTTAAAAAATATTTTTGTAAGTCTTCATTTGTTTCATTTAAATTATTGGTTTTATTGGTATACAATTGGGCAAAATAAGATATTTGTAAAAGCACTTAGCATATAGTGTCTGCTGTTGTTCACTCACTTCCATCACTCTCAATTCTCCATGACACTGTTGGGGGTTTTCTTGGCAAAGATACCGGAATGGTTTTCTATTTCCTTCCCTCCAGCTCATTTTACGGATGAGGAAACAGGCAAACTGGTTTAAGTGACATGCCCAGGGTCACACTAGTAAGTGTCTGAAGCCTCATTTGAACTCAGGTCTTCCTGACTCCAGACCCAACACTCTATTCATTGTGCTACCTAGCTGCCCAGCTAGTATGTTGTAGATGGTATATAGATGCTTATTCCCTTTCCTTTCTGCTTTCTCTTTCTTTCTCTTCTAAAATAGTTTCTAATAATATTCTTTCTTTTCTTCATTTCTTGTGAATTTTTTCATATTTGATACTGGTAATTTAGTTTCCCTCTTTATTCTTTTTCATCAAATTAGCTCATGGTTTATCAATTTATTGGGTTTCCCCCCAAATCAACTCCAAATTATTTTTTATTCCAAAGGTTTTTTTTTCAACTTTGTTAATATTTTCCTTAATTTTCAGGATTTCTATTTCAAAGTTTGTGGTTTTTAGTTAGTTGGTTTTCTGGGTTTTCTTTTTTCCTTGTATGCCCAATTTGTTGTTATATTCTTTCTCTCATTTGTTAATGAAAGTGTTAGTGATACCAGTTTTACCCTAAGGACTGGTTTGGCTGCATCTCCCAAATTTGGGTATGTTATCTCATTGTTGTCATTCTTTTTAATGAAATTATCATTCATTTCTATAATTTGTTTTTTGACTCATCAATCTTTCATTAAATTACTTAATCTCCATTTGGTTTTTAATGTTTTTTTCAGTGACCTTTTTAAATTACATTGTAGTAGGTAAAAGATGTGTGTGATATTTCTGCATTTCCTGCATTAGAGGCAACTAGGTAACATAGTGCATAGAGTGCTAGAGCTGGTGTCAGGAAGACCTGAGTTCAAATCCTGCTGTGTTACTGAGTGACCCTGGGCAAGTCACTTAACCTCTCCACCTCAATCATTGATTTGTAAAATGGAGATAATAATAGTACCTACATCCTAGGGATGAATTATTTTACAGGTGAGAAAACTGAGGAGCAGAGAGGTCACGTAACAGACTTACAGTCACACAACTTGAACGTCAGTTTGGCTGGTCCAATGAGTGAGTGAAGAGTAATATTGCATATTGATCTGTGATGGGGTAAGGTGTCTACTCATAATCATAGTTTCTCACATCTGTCACATGATGCACTAACATCATTTTGGCTGGCTTGCTTATTCTAACCTGATCTAACACTGACAGGCCTGACTTCCCAGAGAAGGACCACTGCCACCACTACCATCACCACATTTACATATAAATTCTCTCAGGGTCCTAGAAGTAACCCTGTATTAGAGAAACACACTCTCCATATTCACCATTTTAGCTCTTGAGCCTCAATTGGTGCAGTTCCACTTACACAAACAAGCTACTCACAATAATAACATTTTCAGATCTTAAACATAACTGTTTATTTAGCAATGAGGCAAAAAACAAACAAAAAAAAACCACAGTTATTCATTAAAGTAAATGTAATAACAAAACACATTGCAATCCACACAACCTAAGCCACTCTCACTCACCAATGCATTTAGTACCTGGGAGAAAGTGTACACACACAAGAACCTGGCAGATATATTGATATCTATATATTCTTCTCTCTCTCTCTCTCTCTCTCTCTCTCTCTCTCTCTCTCTCTCTCTTTTCTCTCTCCATCTATCTATCTATCTCTGTTCCTCTCTCTCTCTCTTTCTCTCTCCATATATGTATATGTATATATACATATGTGTGTATGTATATACTTAGTGTAACTCACAACTCTGGACCGTAGGGTTTAATGTCATTGGTCCATTCTACAACATCTATAATACATAAAGCCAATTCTCTGCTAACTGCTTGTTTGCTTGTCGTTAAACTCCCTAGTCAGGCAAAATGTCTTTGCTTCTACATTTGAACCAACATAGCATTTACAAGCTCTTTCAACTGACAATCACCCCTAAAAGGGAATTAAGAAAGTGTTATCTCCTAATTTTAATAGCAGTTCCCTTTAAGTCACAGAACTTCAAAGCTCCTCAGCCTTGCTATCTCATAAGAAATACTGGTCAAACTCATCTCCTAACTAACCAGGATGCTAAATAAGGCAAATCTGCCTAACTAGGCTGACTGTTTCATTTATGGATTCTTCAATACAGCTTAGGTGATGGTACTTCTCTGACTCTCTGTTGTTTCTCTAGCCTTCACCCTTGACCCTCAGCTTCTTGTACCTTTCAGGAGGCTTAAATCAGAGCCTCCTGGAATTCAGGAGAACCGTTTCACTTAAAAGCTAACAACTCACCAATTTTTCCCTGTGAAATTCACAGAATATATTCAATCATACCTCACTCTCCAAAGATATATATATACACACACACACACACACACACACACACACACATATATATCCATATGTTCATATATATGGATATGTATTTGTGTATGTATGTGTATATACACACATATGTATGTATATATGTTATATGCATACATGCATCTATATGTTTGGTTTTGTCCTCTTGAGTCTTAAAAGTTATATGAGCCTAAAGACCATAATTACCCATGGCTCCAAAATCTCATTATAATGCACAATTTTACTTTTGTATCCTTGAAATCATTTCTTTGTGCTCATCCTTTTCCAATTTTTAATAAATAAAACTTCTTTCTCTGCCCCTCTTAATTATAAAACTATTCATATAAAAATGAGGCATCATCTTCTATCTTTCACAAGGTAATTTAAATCTTTATGCCACATTTCATTTGACTTACCTTTGGTTCTAAAATATCAAGGCAGTTTTCCTTTGAAATTTATTGAAATATGTTGTTTAGGCTCTTTTGTTAAATCATGGTTTTGGCAGTCCAATAATTTTAAAATTCTCTCTCCTTGATCTATTTTCCAGGTCAGTTGTTTTTCCTATGAAATATTTCACATTCTTCTATTTCTTCATTCTTTTGACTGTTTCTTATTGGCTTGTTTCTGGATGTTTCATGTAGTCATTAACTTCTACCTGAACAATTCTAATTTTTAGGAATTATTTTCTTCATTTAAGTTTTGTAACCTATTTTTCCATTTGGCCAATTCTGATTTTTAAGAAGTTATTTTCTTCAGTATTTTTGTGCCTTTTTTAAAAACCAAGTTGTTCATTCTCTTTTCATCATTTTCCTGCAAAGCTCTCATTTCTTTTCCCATTTTTTCTTTACCACTCTTGTTTGATTTTTGAAATAATTTTTTTTTTTAAATCTTCCTTTAGCTCTTCTAGGAATTCTTTTTGGGCTTCTATCAAATCTGTATTTTTTCTTTGAGGCTGTGCTTGTAGATCTTTCCACATTGTTGGCTTCTTGTTTGTGTTTGAGCTTCCCTGTCACTAAGGTAGATTTTTGTAATCAGGGTTTGTTTGTTTGCTTGTTTCCTCATTTGCTAATTTTTCCAGTCTATTTCTTGACTTGGAACTTCATGTTAGAATTGGGCTCTGCTCACCTGGGCAGGGGTTGGGGGGAAGTCTGATACGTATCTGCCTCCATCTCCATCAATTCTTCCCTCTTGCCAATTTTCCTGACCATCAATGTCACCACCATCCTGTCACACATGCCTTCAGTGTGGTCACTGCTCTCCTGGTCTGTGTTCTGGTCCTTACCCAAGTAGGGGTCCTGCTCCCTTGCAGCTGCAAGTGCCAGCACTTCTCTCTGCCCTGGAACCAGAGACCCTGCTCCCTTGAAAATGAAAGGGCTCTTCTCTGCCTGGAACTGCAACTGGAACTAAATACAGGCACTAGAGTTACCAAACAGTGCCAGGTTCTGCACCCGGTGCTAGCGCAGGGGTCCCCTGTAATCTCTTTCTGACCAGTTGCTCAATCCCTTTACTGTTTCTGGGTCATGAGACCACTCATGACTCAAAGTGCCGCTGCTGCCTCCAAGGTCCACAGCTGGTGTTGCCCCTGCATGTACTCTTTGCCAAGCCCTCACCCCAGTGTGAGACTTCTCACCTCCTCAATTGTTTTGGAGTGGAAAAATGTCTCACTCCAATCTTTTGTTGGCTTTTCCACTCCAGAATTCTATTCGATATGTTATTTTAAAGTTGTTTGGAGGGAAACGTTGAGAAAGTTCAGCTAGGATGCTTCCTCCACTCCACCATCACGGCAAATTATCAACCTTTTCCCTCTTCTTGGTTATTTTCCCCAATTTGTCTTGTAATCACCCCCTCAGCCCAGGATCCAGGCCCTCCCACTTTCCTGGATGTCAGTCACCCCACCAGGAACTCCGATTTCTTTTCTGCTGAGGATGAATGGTCTAAGCAGTAAATTCCAGCAGACCGTGGCCTCTGTTAAGTCCCTGCCTCCCTTTATAGACTGTCTCTCTCTTCTCCCATAGGAGTCTTCTTTAGTAGTGCCACTTCCCACCATTGAAATAAGATTTCCTTCTTTCTCCCTTTTTCATTCTCCCCTTTTTCTCCTTACCCATGCTCCCGTAGGTTCCTACGGGTGTTATTTTCATTTCACTTTTAGCTTTTGTCTTGATCAGGGTACATCAAATATTCCCTCAACCTTCTTCCTCCCCTCCTCTTGCTTGGGCACCCTCCTATTCAATAACTTAGTCTCCCACACACAAAATTTGATTCACCCATATTATTGTTTTCAGTTGTATCCAACTCTTCATGACCCCATTTGGGGGCTTCTTTGCAAAGATACTGGAATGGTTTGCCATTTCCTTCTCCAGCTCATCTTACAGATGAGGAACTCAGGAAAACAAGGCTGAGTGACTTGCCCAGGGTCACACATCTACTAAGTGTCTGAGGCTGGATTTGAACTCAGGAATATAAATCTTCCTGATTCCAAGGCCCAATATTCTATCCACTACACCACCTACTTGTCCATAATTCACCGAAAGGCAGGGAGTAATAAGGTATAGTCCATGTTTTCCCCCAAGATCTGCTCCTTCAATCCTAACACAAAAAGATGTTCCTTCTTATCAAGATAAAGCCCTCTCCAAGCACCCTTGATCCTATTCTATCATTTTTCTGGAGCAGACTGCCCCCTTAACCATCCCTACTCTCACTAATCTTCAATCTCTTCCTATTCATTGGCTGTTAACCTGTCGCCTACAAATACGCCCATGTTTCCCCTGTCCTTTACTTGATCCTACAACCCCTGCTAGTTATAGTCCATATCTCCTTCTACTCTGTATCTCTTTTGTGGCCAAACTTCTTAAAAAGATGCTCTCCAGCACCCCCATTTCTTTTCACTCTTTGAAACCCTCTGTAATGTGGCTCCTAACATCATTTGATTGAAACTGTTCTCTGCAAAGTTACCAGTGATTTCTTAATTGCCAAATGTAAAAACCTTTTTCCAGGTATGCTTCTTAACCTCCATGCAGCCTTTGACTCTTTCAGGGGCCCCCTCTTCCTGGATACTTTCTTCTCTAGGTTTTTAAGGCATGGCTCTCTCCAGGTTCTCTTCCTGTTTGATGGTTGTCAGTCTCTTTTCCAAAATCTTCCTCCATATAACAGTGACTTCTGTATATCCCCCCAAAATCTATCCTGGGCCCTCTTCTCTCTATAGACTATCTCAGTTGGTGATTGTGAGAAGAGTTTTTAATTTCCTTTTTATTGACTTCAGGGTGGCTGTTTTATTTGTAAGTAAAAATCACATGACCAGCTGAAGATTTCTTTATAGTGAGGAACTTAGCTGAGATATCCAGTAATTTAATCCAAATGACTAACTGGTCAGGAGTAAAAGAATTTCTGGCTCAGCATTATGATAAGCCCTACTTGGCTAGTTGTAAATTCCTGGGTAACTTCTCTTAGTATATGTTGATCAATTTACAACTTGACCTGATATAATTTTACCCATTCTGTTTCTTTGACATGTAAATCTCCTTCCTTTCCATTGTCCTGCTATAAATTTTACAAGTTTATCTTTGAAATGTAAATCTTTGCTTTTCCCTTTTGGTAGCTATAAAATTCCAGTGTATTTTTTTTTCTAATGAATCTAGAGACTATACAAGTGTTATGAAAACTAGTGTTCAGTAGTGATTTTTAAGTACCATGAGTTTAAACTCCAAGAATATAATAAACCAGCTATTAAAACATCTCTGTCTTATGGAACTAAATGTTAAAAACTAAAAATAAATAATTTTTTAAAAAAGTCTCTGCATGTTGATTAGTATGATTGGCAGTATACCTATCAATGAATCCTTGAATATTTCCCTGTCTTGATCTCTTTAGCTCCCATAGGTTAAATTATCATCTCTGTGGATGATTTCCATATATGTATGTATTTGGTGCATGTGCACCTATTTCTCCAACTCTACTCTCTCTCTAGCTTGTCCTGCATCACTGCCTTTTAGACATTTTGATTTGAATGTACTATAGGAATCTCCAACTCGTCAAAATCACAACTCATTATCTGCCTCCATCCCCATCAATTCTTCCCTCTTGCCAATTTTCCTGACCATGTGTCACCACCATCCTGTCCACACATGCCTGCAGCCTCCCAATTATTCTCAACTCCTCACTCCCATCTCATCTCAATTCACTATTAAATCTTGTCATTTCTACTTTCATATCCCATGTCTTCTTAGCCACCACTCCAGTACAGACCGTCCTTTCTCACCCAGACTGCTGCAAGTTTTTTTTTTTTGAGGCAATTGGGGTTGTGACTTGCCCAAGGTCACTAAGTAAGTGTCATGTCTGGAGCAGGATCTGAACTCAGGTCCTCTTTTACTCCAGTGCCCACTGCACCACCTAGACACCCCTTGCCTCAAGTCTCTCCCTACACAAATACATTCTCCACCCAAGTGCCAAAGTGATTCTCTTAAAATAGAGGTGACACCCTTCTCAGTAAACCCCAGTGGCTCCCTACGACTTTCAAGATCAAATACAAAGGACTATTTTGCCATGCAGAGCCTTTCACAACATGGCCCTTTGCTACCTTTTTAGTCCTCTTACTCTTTCAGTGTTTTCTTCCCTCTATGAATTCTAGCCTCCAGCTAACACTAGCCTAGCTTCTGTTCTTCTCAAACTACACTTGATTTTCTGTGTTTTTTTCACCTTTCCCTGGCTGTCCCCCATGCCTGGAGTGTTCTCCCTTCCCATCTCTATGTTCTGGCTTCTCTGCCCTCCTCCAAGACTCGGATGGAATCTCAATTACCTTCCACAAGAGGCCATTCCTGTTGTCTCCCCTCACATCCTACCCCTCCCCTCCTCCCAGGGCTAGTGCCTTCCTTCAAAGATCACCCTCCATTTTTGCTATATATGTCCATAGGTACCAAGTTGAATGTTTTCTCTACCACTGGAATGGGAGCTCCTTCAGGGCAAGGATTTTTTTTTATATCCTTCAGCCTTAACAGCATCTGACACATAGTAAGCAAGAGTAATATCGTATGTGATTGTTGACTGCCTAAACTCAATGTATTATTTGCCTTTTCCGTGTCTTTTTTTCATGTGTTCTCCTGTTCCTGAAGATCCTCCTGTTTCTGCAGTCCTCGTCACCTCCCAAAACTCCTTAACTTCCTTAGCTCAAGTACTGCCTCCTGTCTTTCTTGATTTTCCCATGTTTTCATGTTTTCTGCTTTTTGACATGATGCTGTATTTGCTTATAAATGTACAGGCTGTACTGCCACAGAGACATCACTCAAGCACCAGAACTCCTGAGTGTACCCTGAACCAGATTAAAATGTCACTGGAAAATGTCTAATGAAATATACAACACAACAAAGAAAATGTTACTTTGTGGTTTTATAACTGAGGCAGAGAGATCAGTTACTACTTGACACCATTGCTCAAGAGGGCTGGAAACTCGCTGAACACAGAAACTCTGTGTAACAATAATTAGGGTGGGACTTATTTAATTTTTTTCTTTTTACTATTTTCTCTTTTGGAACTATGAGGTAATCAAATACCTTTGAGGAGTTTTGCTTTTCAAATGTAATGGCAAGCAAAGTGGACTTTCTGTTGCCTTTGTTTTGGAGTGCTTCTCAGCACTAAGAAATCTTTGAATCAGGAGTCTTTACCTGCTTATGTCAAGGGAAGGCCTGTTATGTGAGTTTGAGTCACAACCATGCAGTTGTGTAAGCTGTTGAAGCAGTACCTCCCCACCCCCATTTTGAAAACCAAGATGTTGGTGCTTCTCTGGTAACTATGTATTGTGATTTGGTTAGACAGAAATGTTGATCTGTTTATACTGTCTCTGTTTGTAATTTGTATTCTCTCTGAAGTTCAGGGTGCTGGCTTTTCCCCCTGAACTAGATGTATGGTATATGTATGTCTAATTAAAGTAAGACTGTTAACCCCTTAAAGTTGCTTTCCTTAGAAAAGCAAACCAAAGAACCTGTGCTGGCAGCCCTTCTGTGTGCTGGTGTTGTTGGTCTTCACAGCCATAGTAGCGGCAAGCCACGTTGTTGTTACACTCTGGTTGTTGCTTTTTAATATATTAACTGTGTATTTGTACCTAACATAACAGGTGCTAATTTGCTTGAATGTGAACAGGAGATAGTTAAATTTTTTCTCAAGATAAAAATGCATTTAAATTATTGGATTTAGAAGAGAGCAATTCCCTGATCCATCTGCTGAACAAATATTTCTGTGTGTAATAATTGCACATTATCACAGATACTGGAGTGGTTTGCCATTTCCTTCTCCAGATCATTTTACAGGTGAGAAACCTGAAGCAAACAGGGTTAAGTGACCTGCCCAGGGTCACATGGCTAGTAAGTATCTGAGGCTAGATGTGAACTCATGAGCTTTCTTAGACTCCAGGCCAGCACTCTATCCACTGTGCTACCTAGCTGCCCCGACTACCAAAAATAATAAAATGGAAACTTTTATCTGTCCAGTAGGATTCTATCAATTTAACCACATGTCCCCAAGGAATCTGTAGAATCACTGGTGTCCAACTAAGCAATTCCAAGGGTTTGAAGAGTATTAAAAGTTTTCCTGCCCATTGCTCATTGGCAGCAAATGCTCTCTAAAGGAGAAACAAAAGCCAACATTCAGTCCATCTGTATTCCAGTGGGGTTTTATTGAAGGATTTGAATTACAGCTGGTTAGATCTCAGGGGAAAGAAGCAGGTGCAGAGATTATGAAATATGCCATAGTCCTCTTACAGGATACTTTCAAGGGGTCAGTTTCTCTAGGCCCTTAGAATTTTTTTTTAATTAAAAAAATTTTAAATCATGAATTTAAGACTCATACAAACTCACACATACACAAACACATTTCAATCTACAAGTATTTATTAAACACCTACTATGTGCTAGGCACTGGGTATACAAACACAAAGAATGAAACAATCCCTACTCACTAGGAGCTTACATGTTAATGGTGGAGTCAAGTACATATATAAATGTATACAACATAAATAAAAACAGAATAAATACAAATATATACAGAGTAGTTAAATATAAGGTAGTGGAGGAGGGAGGACACTAGCAGTTGGGGAGCAGGAAAGGCTTCATGCAGAAGATGGTGCTTCAGCGGTACCTTACAAGAGGACTCTATGCAGCAGAGAGGAGGGAATGCATTCCAGGCATGTGGGCCAACCAGAGCAAAAACTGGGGAGGTGTGATGGAGAGTCATGTAGGAGAAACAGAAGCCAGTTTGACTGGATTACAGTGTGAAGGAGAGTAATGCCAGTAAGTCTGAAAGATGGGGGCAGAGGGACAGATTGTGTAGGGCTCTAAAAGCTAAACAGAAGAGTGTATATTTGACCCTAGAGGCAATAGGAAGCCCCTGGAGTTGACTGAGAAGAGTCGTATGGTTAGATCTGTTCTTAAAGAAAATTACTTTTGCAGCAATGTGCAAGTGGACCAGAGTGGAGTATAACCTCAGGAAGGGAGATCAATTAGGAGGCTGTTGTAATAATCTAGGAAAGGTGATGAGGGGCTAAACTAAGGTAGTAGTTGAGTGAATAGAGAAAAGGTTGGATGTGAGTGAGATGCTGTAAAGGCTGAAAAATGCAATTGTGGTATAAAGGAGGGTGAAGAGTCAAAGATAACACCACAGTTATGAACCTGGTAAACTGGAATGATGGTGGTGTCCTAAACAGATACAGGAAAGTTTGGAAGAGGAGAAAGTTGAGTTTGTTCTTGGACATGTTGAGTTTTAACTGCCTCCAGGACATCCATTTGGAAATTTCAAAGTTATGCCAAGTAATTTTGATGATTACTGCTTTTAAATATAGCTTGAAGTCTAGTACTGCTAGACTACTTCCTTTCCATCTTTTTCTTTTTTTCCATTATTTCTCTTCAGTCTTGACCTTTTGTTCTTCCCCATGAATTTTGCCATTTTTTTCTAGTTCTGAATCCTCTGGTAGGTTTGATTGGTATGGCACTGAAAAAGCAGTCATTTAGGCAGTATTGTCTTTATTACTAGCAAAGTCTACAAATGAGGAATTAAAATTTCTCCAATTACTTAGGTTTGTCTAGTTCTGTAGTTGTATTCATGATATTCTCATGTGTCTTGGCACATGGACTCGCAAATATTTTATACATCCTAGGTATTTTGAATGGAATTTCTTTATCCAGGCCTGATGGATTTTGTTGGCAATATACAGAAATGCTGATGATTTATGTGACTTCAAATCCTGAAACTTCATTTAATTTTTTCAATTAATTTTTTGTTGACTTTTTGAGTTCTCTAGATAGACCATCATATCATCTGCAAAAGATGGCAACTGCTTTTCCTTTTTCTATGCTTACTCCTTCAAATCCTCAATTTGATCAAAAAAAAAAAAATAAGTCAATCAAAGGAAAAGATTCAGTACCTAAGATACAAAAACAAATACGATGTTTGATAAACCTAAAGACCCCAACTCCAGGAGGAAAGGCTCACTGACAAAAACTACTTGGAAACAATCTGGTAAAAATTAGGCATACACCAATATCTTTAAGCTCTAAGTGGATATATGGCATAAATAGAAAAGGTCATGTCATAAACAAATTAAAGGATCGATGAAAAAAATATTTTTAAAGCTATAGGTAAAGGAAGAATTAATGACTAAACTAGTAATGGAGAGGATCATAAGATAAAATGGACATATCTGATACTAAAAATTAGTTTTTACATAAATGAAACTAATACAGTTAAAATTAGAAGGAAAACAATGGAGAAATATTTGAAGTTTCTCTAATAAAGATCACATATTCAAGATATATAAGGAACTACTTCAAATTTAATAAGAATAATAGCCATTTCCCAATAGATAAATGGTCAAAGGATATGAACAGGCAGTTTTCAAAGAAAGAAATCGAACCTATCAATAGCCATATAAAAAATGCTTCAATTTACTAATAGAGAAATGCAATTTAATACAACTCTGGTTATACCTTTATTTATATCCCTCAGACTGGCAAAGATGACCCCCCAAAATGAGAGTTGTTGTAGTAACAACAGGAAAACAGGCATACTAATTCTTTGTTAGTAGTGTTCTGAATTTGTCCAGCCATGGAAAGCAATTTGGAACTATTCCCAAGAAGTTATTAAACTCTACATTTTTTTCCCTGCATTTATTTTTATTTTGTATGTAACAAACTAAATCAACTAAAATGAGCACGTCAGTGAACACAGAACAGAGAGGGTTATACATAAAACTGAATCTTTACTACATACAGCTTTCTTTTAATTTTAAGTACATAATAAATTCAGCATGTTACTTTCAGAATTGTTCTGCTTGTGATTCTTCCAGTTTTCCTTCTGTTTTCTTCTGTGCATTTTCAACATGTTTCAATGATCCTCTTTTAAAGGTGGCAGTGGGGGGAAACCCTATCCCTAGCTCCCTCCACTCCACTGAGGAAAAAAAACCTCCGAAACCTTTTTTCAAAATTGTGCATGCCTTTTCAACTCATTCCTACCACTACTAAGCCAATACCCTACAGAGATCAAAAGAGAAAGAAGTCCCATATGTACAAAAATATTTATAGTAGCTCTTTTTGTAGTGGCAAAGAACTAGAAGTTTAAAGGCGTGGCCATCAACTGAAGAACAGGTGAACAAGTTACAATATATGAATGTAATAGATTATTGCACTGTAAAGAAATTATTAAATTTCAGAGAAATCGGGGAAGTACAAATTGATAAAAGCAAACAGAACCAGAACAATTTATACAACTACAACATTGTAAAGACAACTTTGACTTAAAAACTGATCAATGCAATGACAAACCACAATTCCAGAGAAACAATTACAAAGCATCACAGCCACCTCTGTTAGAGAGGTCATGGATTCAATTTACAGAATCAGACATACATTTTTGGAGATAGCCAATGAGGGGACTTCCTTAACCATACATCTCTTACAAAAAGTTTTTGTTTTCTTTTTCTTTTCAATGGGGGAGAGGGGGACTGGAGGGGGAAGGAATTAGAAGAAAGGAGTGTTACAGAGTGTTGCCAAGGAAGAAAAAGAAAAAATTCCCAACCAGCAACTGCCATGTAGGTATGGAACTCAAGCAAGAGATTATATATACATATGTATATATATATATATGTGCATATATACACATATATGTATAACCAAATATTCAATATACAAAAATGAAAAAGAGGATTATAGATGAAGCTGTGGTCTTGTTTGTTTAGAAAAAAGTGTGTTAAATTTAACCAGGTAGTTATAAAATTGCCATTTGTGTTATTTTCTGAACTTGTTTCCTTTCTTGTATTTTTAAATGTTTTATTGACGTTCTTTTCTTTCCTTTTAATTTTGTATCTCTATCAGTACCCACTAAGGCACCCTAAGCACCCTTTCTGTGTAGGAAACAAGTATACTAAACAAAACAAATCAACTCATTGGCCAAGTCTGAAAATCTTTCAATCTACATTTCTAATCCAGTAACTTTCTGGTAGGAAGTGAGAGAGAAAAGTGGGCTAGGTAAAGGAGAGCCCTGCTGCATAACCTGGGGCAGGCTGACAAGGCCCTGGGCCACAGATGGAATTTCAATAGGGGAAATCGTTAGGCTATGATACAGCTCAAAATTCAAGTTACATGGGGAGTAGAAAAACTTCTGGACAGTCCTCTGCCACAAAGGAAGCAAAACCACAAAGGTCTCTTTGACTCAAGTCTGACAGGAGGCATTTTACTCATGACGTAGTATCTAGTGGCCCTTTGGACACACCCAGCGTGAGATACTTGATGCCACCAACTACAGCTCATTTCTATGGAGAAAAAAGACCAGAACTCACCAGAATCAAATCAGAACATATCTTTGACCTGTGTTTGACAACTATATCCTTATAAAATAAATCCGTTTTATAGCCATTTCTTGTGTGAGGTCAGTCATTTATGCCACTCTGTTATTATCTGTGTTTAGGACAGCCACCAGCAGCCTCCTAACACAGCTTACTTCATCATCTGTCTTCTGAAGTCATGACTGGTCACTGCATTTGCCACATTAATTTAAAAAAAATCAAGATTATATCAATACAGAAAAAGCTTTTGATTAAAATACAACACTGTCACATTAGAATGCTAAAAAAGCCTAATAAGTGGATCTTCCCTTACTGAATATAAAAACTTAGAACTAACATCATCTGTAACAGAGAAACACCAGATTTTATGATCAATCAGAAGCAAGTTGTTAGCATTATTTTTAATATAGTTCCAGGAATGCTAGCTGTAGCAAAAAGACAAGAGAAAGAAATTAGGAAAAGCACATACAAAGAGGAAACAAAATATGACTATTTGTAGATTAAAGATTAGAAATTCAATATAAGATTGAAAAAATAACTTCAGTCAAAAAGGACTTAAAATCATAAAAATTGTCAGCTTTTCTGTACATTAACAAAACCCAGCAGAATAACAAATGGACTTTCAGTGAAAATAATTATATCTGGGATTCTACCTAGCAAGCCTCATTCAGGACTTCTATGGCAGAAGGTAGACTTCAATGGAAAAGATAGTAACTGTTCATGGTTGGGTCCAATAGAGTGTGTTCCTAGACCAGCCTTCCCCTTGCTGATACAAACACTAGCATTCTTATTTTGCTGGGAGGTTGCAAAAAGTCATTTTGTAGCAGTAAATTCTCCTGCTCTTGACCATTTAAGAAGACAAACTGGCCAGGGTTCACATGTTTGAGTTGAAGGACATTCTTTTCTCAACTCAGTTTCTGAAGCAACTTGTCCTTAGTATATATTAAAGACCTCCAGTAGGCTCCAATTGGAGGTGCTCATTGGGGGCAGGGAAAAGACACATCCGATATGTTGGTATTCGTAATTAATTTGAAGATCATATACGGTAGGTGACACTGGAAGGTGGCAGTTACCTCAGGATGGGAGAACTCCTCATTTTGGATCTAAATACAGTTTGAAAATGACCTTGATGATGCTACTCTTAAGAGCACAGGTGCAAAGCCTTCTACAGGGGAAAAAGACCTGACTTTTATCATGAAACTGCAAATGACTATCTTTAAAAAACAAGAATTTAATAAGCACTTGCTCTGTGTAGGGCTAGGGATACAACCAAAATGAAATCTGCTGGCCCTCAAGTAGCTTACATTATTTTAAAAAAATTTTTTTATTCTAAAGTTAATGGATTCCCAAAAGAAATAGAATATTTCCATATGCAAAGTAGAACAAAAAATCGGATATGTGAAAATGTGAATGTCTATTATATAGTTTGCTTTTTTAAAAAGTATACAGTAAATTCAATGTTACTTTTAAAGCTATTCTGCTTGTCTATTTTCTTCTACATATCCTTTATTTCTCTTCTGAAGATAAAACAAAAATACTGCAATGAGTCTCCTCTTTCTTTTCTTTGTAAGATCCCTCTCCCCCAATACAAAAAGAATAACACTATCCTTGTTACAAATAAGCATAGTGAAGCAAAACAAATCTACATATTTGTCATGTCCAAAAATGTATGTATGCCTTACTATGCACTTGCATCCATCCCTCCTTTCAAAAGGTGGGTAGCATACCCCCTTACCAGTCCTCTGGAGCCGTGGTTGTTTACTGCATTGATCAGAGTTCTGAAATCTTTCATAACAAAGATGATCAATTCTTAATGTAAATAAAAAGCATTAAAATAAATCTTATCTAATGCAAAAAGATTCTTCTATTTAGGAAAAGTCTCCCAAAACAGGAGTTGCACTTTGCAATTTAAGTATACCGTCAAAAGTGGTAATAAGAAAATAAATGAAACTAATAACAATAATAATTACCATAACAAAAATAATGATGCTGTCTCAATCCATCCATTAACCTCATTACTAAAGGTAAATTTTCATATATCAATAGTGCCTCAAAACTGTGAGGTGGGTCATAGCAGTCAAAATAAGGCACTGGCTAACAAATGAATAAAGACCACCCAAAACACCCTGCTACTTTTCAGCAGCTCATGCAAAAATTCATTGGTGTTATGTTACCTGGATGATCTCTAACTAAAAGACCAGGACATAAGAGTACCAAAAGACTGCCGAAATACCACTAGCTTAAATTTGTGAGCTCTTAAGCACAGAACCTCCAATGTGGGTCACATTGTACTGTAACAGGAAGTTTTTCTCTTAAGAAAGCAGATATTACAGTAGCTGGCAACAAAATCTCATATGACCACTTCAGAACTGAATAAATCATGACTCCATTTGATAACGTTTTAAAGTCAATTTGGAAGATAGCCAATAAAATAGCCCAGGAATCTGTGCTGAATCCTGGGCTATATGAGTTTTGTAATGGCTTAGAAGCCAAGGTTATCAAAAACCATGACAAAAACCCGGAAGGATAACTAATACTTTGGACTATCTAGTCAGGATTCCAAAAAAAACCAAAACAAAACAAAACAACAACAACAACAACAAAAAAAAACATGCTTGAATTAGTCCAAATTAATTAAGATGAAATTTCATAGTAACATATAAATAAAATCTTACACCTGAGTACAAAGGAGAAACAGTATAGCTAGAGTACAGTTGATCTGAAACATATTCAGAGGTATGGGTGGAATACAGGTTCAGAAAGAGTCAAGTATCATGAAAGAATAGCCCCAAAAGCTAATTCAATCTTAGGCTGCACGAGTATAATTATCAAAATGAAGGAGATACTGCCATATTGTTAACTCTGTCCCCAGCAAATCTAGGGCATGAATTTTTAACTTAGGGACCACAAATAGATTGCAGGGGGTCTGGGAACATGGATGGAAAAAAATATTTTGATAACTGTATTTCAACATCAGCTTTCTTCATAATCCTAAGTATTTTTATCATATGCATTTAAAAGTATCATTCTGAGAACAGGTCCATAGGTTTCACCAGATTGCCAATGAGGTCCATATAACAAAAAAAGCTAAGAACTAACCTAAAATACTCATCTGATCTGAAATACATCTTTCACCTCTAGATTTCTCACCAAGACCTAAGCTGATCTGACTTCTGAGTGCATCACATAGCTCCCTATATATTTAGTTGATCTTAATCACATTTCATATTCCAAAATAGTAATCCTGCCACCTTTACTAATACCATAAGCATACCCTTGCCCCCATATTCCCCAGTGCCTGATTTTCCAGTTCAAGAACCATGGCGAAAATTAAATTAATGCTGTTATTGTTCTAAAAAAAATGTTAATTAATTTTTCTATGGCACCATCCACCCTCCCTGTGATTTCTCAAATTAAAACAATTTTCCTGGATAAACACTCCCCTAAGCTGCATGGTTTTAACCAATTAGAATGTAAGCTCCTTAAAGGCAGGGGCTGTCTCATTTTTACATTTATATCTCTGTTAGCATAATATTTGCCATATAGTAAATATTTATTCATTTGCACATTTTTGGGCACCTCATTTTAGTATTATCTGAGAAATGTGCAGCAGAAGGCAACCAGGAAGGCAAAGAGCCTTTACCTCATGACCAACTCATAAAGATGAGTGGAAAGAACTAAAGAGGTTTCACCGGAAGAGAAAACATCAGTGGTGGTGGGGGTAGATGAATGCCATAATTGTCTTCAAATATTTGTTGTATTGTCAGTGGAGATTAAACTTGTTTTCCTTGGCTGCAGGTGAAACTGGAAGGAATAGGGAGAAGTTGCACACACACACACACACACACACACACACAAAAGTGTGGAAGGGGATAAATGTAGGTTTTTTTCAAAGAAAAAAATTAATAATTAGCCTTATCCAAAAATGGAGCCAGCTTTCTTAGGAGGCAGGTGGTTTTAAAATCTTTAAAAATCTTAAAAGAAATTACAGGTAGTAATCTGAAATGTTGTAGGGGTAATTTTCTTTCAAATGAAGGTTGAACTTGATGGCTTCTAAAACCCCTTCCAAATCTGAGATTTGGTGACTAGAATTTTCTTAAGCTTTTCCCCTCCATTATGTATTTGTGAAGTTAAATTCCAACATGACATCTAGGATGAGGCATGCTCAATTCATTACATTTATGGAGATTCTCACCAGTATGAATTAGCTGATGTTCTGTGAGTTATTTCTTTTCGATGAAGGCTTTCCCAAATGTTTTTTTTTTTTAAATTATCCACCATAATGATTTTATGATGTATACAAAAGGTTTGACTTGGCCTGAAGGCTTTCCATTACATCCAAAGGGTTTTTCTCTCCAGTATGAAGTCTCTTATGATCCTTTCATTCTACTTTTTGAAAGTGTGCACGCCTTAATTACACTATGTCTTTGCCTTCAGTATGAATTTCCTGATGTGCATTGCTTTATTTTTTCATGAAACCTTTTCCATAATCTGTACATTCATGTTTTGTCCAGCATTAACAGTCTCATGTTTCTTAAAGTTTATATAACATCTTTAAAAACCCTACTCATTACATGAAAAACATTTCTCAAATGAGTTTTCTAGGGTATATTACTTTCCCTTCCAGCTGAAAGTTTTGCCATTCATTTGAATTACAGGGTTTATGCCCATTATGAATCCCATGCTTCCAATGAACTATGTGAGGGTTTCTCAAATTCACTATATTCAAAGGGTCCATATGTGCTGAATTATAATTGTTTAAGCTTTGACTATAGGCTAGTGCCTTTTCATTTTATTCAAAGTGTTTCTCTCCTCTACAAGTTTTGTGATGCTTATTAAGGCTTCCCTTTTGACTGAAAGCTTTCCCACAATGGTTACATTTATAGGGCTTTTCTCCAGTATGTACTCTCTTATGTGAATTAAGGTTTGTCTTTTGGCTGAAAGCCTTCCCACATTCATTACATTCAAATGGTTTTTCTCCAGTATGAATTCTCTCATGTTGTAAAAGGGAAAAGCTATTCCTGAAGCCTTTCCCACATTCCATACATTCGAAGGGCTTCTTTCTAGAATGAATTATCTTATGCATTTTAAGGTTTCCCTTTTGGCTGAAGGCTTTCCCACACTCGTTACATTCATAGGGTTTCTCTCCGGTATGGCATCTCTGATGTCTCAAAAGGACTGAGATGTGTCTGAAGCCTTTCCCACATTCATTACATTCAAATGGTTTCTCTCCACTATGAATTCTCTCATGTTGTATAAGATAAAAATTATTACTGAAGCCTTTGCCACAAACGCTACATGAATATGGTTTGACTCCAGCATGCATTCTCTTATGTGAATTAAGGCTTGCCTTTTGGCTGAAGGCCTTCCCACATTCATTACATGAATATGGTTTGACTCCAGTATGAATTCTCTTATGTGAATTAAGGCTGGCCTTTTGGCTGAATGCTTTCCCACATTCATTACACATATAGGGTTTCTCTCCAGTATGAATTCTCTTATGTGAATTAAGGTTTGTCTTTTGTCTGAAGGTTTTTCCACATTCATTACATTCATAGGGTTTCTCTCCAGTATGAATTCTCTCATGTTGTAAAAGGGAAAAGGTATTCCTGAAGCCTTTCCCACATTCATTACATTCAAAGGGCTTCTTTTTAGAATGAATTATCTTATGCATTTTAAGATTTCCCTTTTGGCTGAAAGCTTTCCCACATTCATTGCATTCATAAGGTTTCTCTCCAGTATGAGTTCTCTGATGTCTCAAAAGGATTGAGATGTACCTGAAACCTTTCCCACATTCAATACATTCAAAGGGTTTCTCTCCAGTATGAATTCTCTCATGTTGTAAAAGATAAAAGCTATTTCCAAAAGCCTTCCCACATTCGTCACATGAATATGCTTTTTCTCCAGTATGAATCCTTTTATGTGAATTAAGGTTTGTCTTTTGGCTGAAGGCCTTCCCACATTCATTACACACATAAGGTTTCTCTCCCGTATGAATTCTCTCATGTTGTGAAAGAGAAAAACTATTCCTGAAGCCTTTCCCACATTCCATACATTCAAAGGGCTTCTTCCTAGTGTGAATTATCTTATGCATTTTAAGGTTTCCCTTTTGGCTGAAGGCTTTTCCACATTCATTACACTCATAAGGTTTCTCTCCAGTGTGACTTCTGTAATGCCTTAAAAGCACCGAGATGTGTCTGAAGCCTTTCCCACATTCATTGCATTCAAAGGGTTTCTGGCCAATATGAATTCTCTCATGTTGTAAAAGATGAAAGGTATTTCTAAAGCTGTTACCACATTCGATACATTCAAAGGGCTTCTTCTGAGTATGAGTTATCATGTGCATTTTAAGATTTCCCTTTTGACTAAAGGTCTTTCCACATTCGCTACATGAATATGGTTTCACTCCAGTATGAATTCTCTTATGTGAATTAAGGCTGGCCTTCTGGCTGAAGGCTTTCCCACATTCATTACATACATAGGGCTTTTCTCCAGTATGAATTCTCTTATGTGAATTAAGGTTTGCCTTTTGGCTGAAAGCTTTCCCACATTCATTACAGTCAAAGGGTTTCTCTCCTGTATGAACTCTCTCATGCTGTAAAAGGGAAAAGCTACTCCTGAAGCCTTTCCCACATTCCATACATTCAAAAGGCTTATTTCTAGAATGAATTATCTTATGCATTTTAAGGTTTCCCTTTTGGCTGAAGGCTTTCCCACATTCATTACAAATATAAGGTTTCTCTCCAGTATGACTTGTCTGATGTCTCAATAGAACTGAACGGTGCTTGAAACCTTTCCCACATTCACTACATTCAAAGGACTTCTTTCCATTATGAATTACTTCATGGATTTTTAGGTTTCCCTGCTGTGTAAAGGCTTTCCCATATTTATTAATTAAGTAAGGTTTCTCACCACAATGAGCTCTCTTCTGTTCATATAGGTTTCCTTTCTTCCTAAAGGCTTTTCCAAATTCGTTACATCTATAGAGTACATCTCCAGTATGATTTTTCTCATGTTGCCCTAAGTAGTGTTTACTGCTGAAGACTTTCACACATAAATTACATTTATATGGTTTATCTTCAGTATGAATTCTTTGATGTTCAGCTAGGTAAGCTTCCCCACATGCATTATATTCAAAGGGATTCTTAGCAGTAAGAAATATTGTATGTATTTTAAGGTGTTGATTCTGACCGAAGACTTTCCCACAGTCGTTACAACCACAGGGTGTACCTCCAGTATGTATTTTTTGATCTTGGCCTAGGTCATTTTTACTGCTGAAGACTTTCCCACATTCATTAAATTCAAGTGGTTTCTCTTCAGTTTGAAGTCTTCCAAATACATTATATTCATGAAGAAAATCTGGGGGGAAAAAGGGTGTCAATATTCAATGCTCTATGATGAAAGCAAAATGGAAAGGCTTCAGGGTGAAAATAAAGAAAAGAATGCTGGAAAAACTGAGTGGTATCCTTGTTAGAATGTAGAATAATGAGAACACAGGAGAGAAAGGGAAGAAAGACTGTTTTGGGGGGATTTTTTTATTTTTTTTGGAGAGGGGAAGGCAGGGCAATTGGGATTAAGTGACTTGCCCAAGGTCACACAGCTACTAAGTGTGTCAAGTGTCTGAGGCTGGCTTTGCTCCTGACTCTAAGGCCAGTGCTCTACTCACTGCGCCACCTAGCTGCCCCAATTTTTGGAGGCAATTGGGGTTAAGTGACTTTCCCAGAGTCACACAGCCAGTAAGTATGAGAGGCCCGATTTGAACTCAGGTCCTCTGAACTCCAGGGCCAGTATTCTATCCACTGTGCCACCTAGCTGCCCTGGGAAGAAAGACTCTTCACGGGGGGATGGGGATGGAAAACAAGCAAGATATAAGGCTCTTTTGAAATGAGGAGCCATGACCTATGATGTTGGCACAGTCCTTTATACCCCAAATAACCTTGATGAGGATTAATAGGTGATGACAGGAGACCATCTACTAAGGGTTCAAATAAGAGCAGACCTAAAATGTTAGTTACAGAATTCCTTTTGAAGGGTATAAAGTTGGTTATTTATCAGCAATATTAAACATAGTGGTATCTATTGACTTCCAGGGCATGAATCTGAAAAGTGACACACTTAAAGGACTGGTCAAAACTTGATGATTACTACCTAATTCTGGTGATTCACAAACAGATTAATTCCTAGATAGCACCACTAGGAATTATGAAGTCCTGGGCAAAACTCCAAAGTCTCTAGGAACAAAGGTAGTATTTTTATCTGTCTTGTTAATAAAAGGCAGGGGCATAAAAGGAAAAAATAGGTTTTGGAAAAGAAAATCTGATTATGAGGATGGAAACAGAACTTTCTATTTCTGGAATAGATTCAAGTATTGTAATGGCAGGATCCTGACCATGCATTTAATGAACTCCAAAAGACATGGCAACAGAAATCTTGGTCTCAGATGTTTATATACAAATACATATAGAATTAGTTATAAGCAAGGGAATAAAAGAACCTGCTGCAAATAGATAAACTCAACTTCTCAGGTCAAATGTAATACCCCTCCCCCGCAATGGAAGAACGGAGTTACAAATTACAAACCAATAAGCTTTCCTTCAATTTCTGCTGAAATTCTACTAAAGAAAAATCTGAAAAATCTGGAAAATCTGGAAAAAGAACCTATGAGAAAAAAGAGTCAGCAAGGATCAATCAAGAAAAAATCCTGGAAGATTAACGTAATTTCCTTTCTGACTGTATTAGACCAGTGAAAGTCATAGTACACAGAACAGCTGCCTCAGAATCAGAATGATGTGGTTTCAAGTCGCTTAACCTCAGTGGTCTATGCAACTTTCTAAAATTATAAGTTATAGCAGTTACCAATCTGCACTGGTAGAAGAAATTTCCTCCTGGGGAGCAATTTATATGGATAAAATTGTTTGGACCAGTGTAAAAGTAATTCAGGAAAACAGCTGATAACTTGCCTGGATTTTTTTCCAAAGCATAAGATGAAATCTTTCACGTTATCTCAATGGCCAAGAAGGAAAAGAGGACAGTAAGGTGGATGTAGAAGCCAATGAATGACCAAAACCTAGTAGTCATTAAAGTCTTCTGGCCAACTTAACAATTTTCTAGTGCACTGGTCTCCAAAATGAGGTGTCCTCACCCCAAGGGCTGTTCAAGACAATCCACTGTGGCAATAAGGTTGGGGCTGAACCTGTGGTTTCACTGACATAAATAACTCTAATAAGAACCGCACCCCCCCCCCTTTTTAGTAATCACTAAGTCCTCCTCTGAAACTTATAGTCTTAGCTTCCAAGACACTGAGAGGTTAAGTTAAGGGTTCCAGACCTAGTATGTGTCAGGAGCATAACTTGAACCGAGGTCTTTCTGGGTCAGCAGAAAGTCCTTTTTTCTATTATACCATACCACCCCTGAGGAGGGAAATATTAAAATTTCTATTTATTATTTAGCTTTTACAAGTATTTACTATACATATTGATATTAGTGTCCTCACTCAGTATCCATGTCAAATGATATATGTTACATACAGGGTATTAGGTATCCTGGGAAGAGTGCTTTCACTCATTTACATATCAGTATAATTTCGTGTGCAGTTTATGTATGCTCAAGTGAAATTAATTTACAAATCAAATGATCAAATAGACAAATGTTTTCAAAACGGATTCCTGTAAAGATACTAGTGGTTAAAGATAATATTAATAATGTGAACACAAGTGACCATTAAGAAAATGAATAAGGTGATACCTATACTCCTGGAATAAGCTCTTCATGGGCCACATCATGAAGTAAATGTTAAAAAACAAATCTGACAGTCACCCAAAAAACTTAGAAAATATCAAGATTATGTTAAGTAAGGACTAACAGGGAAGATTAGTGAACTGAATATGCCTTTGAAAATTAGAAAGCTGGAGTAGATGGACTTCATAAGAACCTGGAGAAACTCATATGATCTGATGATGAGTGAAGGGAGGAGAACCAGGAGACCATTGCACACAACCACAGACACGCTGCTTCTGTGATGACTAACTTTGATAAACTTGGCTCTTCTCAACAATGCAAGGTACTGAGACAGCTCTTAAAGACTCATGATGGAAAAGACTATCCACATCCAGAGAAAGACTTAAGGAGTCTGAATGCAGATTGAAACATACTATTTGCTCCCTTTTTTATTTTGTTTTATTTTTGGTTTTGTTTTATCTTTCTCATGATTCATTTCGTTGGTTATAATTCTTCTTTACAACTGGAATATTGGGAAAATAAGTTTAATGTGAAGGTATATGTAGAACCTATATCAGATCACACGCCATCTTAAGGAGGGAAGAAGGGAAAAAGGGAGGCAAGAAAATCTGGAACTCAAAAACTTGTGTAACTGAGGTGCTGCAAACTAAAAGTAAAACAAACAATACATAGCTAAAAAAAAAAGAAAATTAGAAAGCCAACATGTATAATAAAATTGGCAAAACTATCAAAGCTAATTTACAAATTTAGTGCTATACCAAAATATCAATAAGATACTTTATAAATCTAAACAAAATTATAAAATTCATTTATAGAAACAAAAGAGGTAGAATTTTAAGGGAAATGAAGAAAGAAGGTAGAAATGAAGAAGGAATAGCACTTCTTGATCTAAAACTGTATTGTAAAGGAACAATAAAAAAGCAACTGGTACTGGTTAAAAAATAGAAAAGGATATCAATGTAAAAGACTAGACAAGGATGACATATAAATAACTCTGTTCAATAAACCTAAAAACACAAATTACCTAGGAACTCACTTTGAAAACTAGAAAACAGTTTGGCAGAAATCAGGTTTAGAACAACAGCTTACACCACATTCCATAATCAAATCAAAATAAATATATGATCTGATTAAAGATCATAGCATAAAAAAAATTAAGAGAAGCATATCACAAAGCTTTTTCACAGCTGAGGGTAAAGGAGAATTCTTAACCAGTCGAGGAATATAGATAATTGCAAAAGTTGAAATAGGTCATTCTGATTACATGAAATCAAAAAGCTACAGAAATAACAAAATTAACAGAACTAGATAAGAAGGGAAGTAGTCTACTGGGGAAAAAAAAAAACCTTTCAAATATCTCTAATAAGGGACTGATATCCAAGATACAGAGATGACTAATAGAAATATATAAGACCAAAAGCCAGTCCCTAATGGATAAATTATTTAAATACACAAACAAGCTTTTCTCAAGAGTAACTGCAAAATATAAACAATCATATGAAGGAATACTCCAAATCATTAATACAATAATTTTTTTTTTAAATCCTAAGGTTTCACTTAGAAAATTGGCAATGATCACAAAAGAAGGTTAGTCTAGGTGCAATGGATTATGGAAAAACAGGCACCTAATGGAGTGTTTGGTGAAACTGTGAATTGAGCATTATGTAAAAGAAATGACTAAAATGTCCATGCACTTTGACCCAGATAGTCTACTCCTAAGTATTTCCTCCAAGAGATCACTGACAAAATTCAGGCCCTATATACACCAGAATATTTAGAGCAGCACTTTCATACCATTTTTTATGGTAGCAAACAAGTGGAAACAAAGTAGGTGTTAAGGAACTAGGAAACAGATAAACACATTGTAGCATATAAACAATCTGCTCCTTGCTCTTTCGCCAATGCAAACGGTTCTTCCAACCCCTCCCAAATTCCACTACCTATTTAATATACTTAATGACACTAGTGTCCCCACTCAGTAACTATGTCAAATGATTAGGTATTATACACTCTATCCTACCCATTCTTTTTCTTATCTTCAATGCTGGGTTATCTATCTACGTCTCTCTTCATACTTCCTACAATAAAAACCTTCAGTTAATCCTACCATCCTCACTAATTTAGAGTCCTTTACTTACCTTTTACTTTGTGGCTAAACGCCTTTGAAAAGGTTGTCTATTCTCCATGCCTCTACTTCCTTTTCTTTCTGTTTTTTTTTTACAGGGGGGAAGGCAGGACAATTGGGGTTAAGTGACTTGCCCAAGGTCACACAGCTTGTGTGTCAAGTGTCTGAGGCTGCATTTGAACTCAGGTCCTCCCAACTCCAGGGCTGGTGCTCTACTCCCTGCACCACCTAGCTGCCCCTCTACTTCCTTTTCAAACCCTTTGCAATCTGGCTACCCACCTCATCTCTCCACTAAAACTGCGCTCTCCAAAGTCACCAGTGATCACTCCACTGCCAGATGTGATACATCCTTGTTGACCTCTCTGCTGCACTTGACACAGTTAATCATTTTCTCATTCCAGATAATAGGCACTTCTACTTTAACACTTGATTCAAAGAGAATTTTTTCTTAACAATTGAGATATTAAGGAACACTGAGCATAATACAAATTTTAAGTTGGCTTAAACACAATTTTTTTCTGCATGAAACATCAAGGCAAAAAGACCGCACCACTTCTCAGTAACTCCAAGCCACTTCCACAGGTAAATGTCAGGTCTTTTTCAAAGTGCAGTATTTATCATCAATCTAGTGTAGCTGGAGCTGGGGTCGGCCCCCAAACTCTCCCCTACACAGCTTCTACCACAGCTAAGGTCCCTAGCCCAGAGGCTCTGCCCTTCAGTTCACTCTCCTGCCCCAGGGCAAGCAGCAGCCAGTGGCTGAGGACCGCCACCACTTATTGTAGTATTTACATATTTCTTAACCATTTAAGATGTCGAAAACTTTGCTACCACTTTTTATTAGTTTCTTCTTTTTTAAAATGTATTATTGATGACATTTTTGAATGCTGTGCCCCTCGCCCTGCCAATGTAGCATTTTTGGGGGAACTCATGTCAACTTTTAAGAGAACTGATTGCACTGTCTTTTCTCTATTACTGCTCTCTCCTGGTGCTGCTCCTAACTGTCCAACTGCTCCTTCCCAGTCTTCCATGCTAATTTTTTATGGATGACATGCTATTAAACATATGTAACCACCTAAGGTTCTATCATGGACCATCTTTTTTTTGTTCCTCTAGACTACCTCAATTGGAAATCTCACCAGCTAATAGGGGCTCAATTACTACCTCTATACAGATGGCACCCAAATTTATATATTTAGCCTGAATTTCTCTCCTGAGCAGTAGTTAACAGCTACAACATCACCAAATATCATTCAGGCATCTCAAACTGAATATCCTATAGGACCAGAAGTGTCAAGCCTGAACCAGATTAAAATGTAATTGGAAAATATTCAACAAAATAAATAAAAATAAAACAAAATAACATTACATTTTAAAACTAAGTCAATACACAGTCCAGAAAGATCCTTAGTATGGATTTGTGATCCCCATTTCTATGAGTTCGACCTCACTCCTATAGAATTCTCAAATTCAATACTCTAGAAACAGAACTCTGTTTTCCCTTCTAAAAAATCAAAAACAACACACACACACACTAAAACCTCCCTTTTTTTCTTCTGAACTTCCCTATTACCACCAAGGACACCACCATCCTTCCAGTCACCCAGGTTCTAAATCTTTGCGTCATCTGTATCTCATCTCACTGATCCACATATCCAATATATGGCCAAATCTCAGTGCTCCTCTTACACATGTATCCTCCTTTCTGCTAACATACCCCTCTCATCTCCTCTCACCAGTAGTTTTCTAACCAGTCTGACTCAAGTCCCTCCCTACTCCAACATATCTTCTACTCGCCTCTGAAGGTGACATTTCTAAAGTACAGGTCACCATATCACTCTCCTGCCCAAAGAGCTCGCTCCAGTGGATCCATATTACCTCCAGGATCAAATATAAAGCCTTAGGCTTGTTATTTACAGCTTTCCACAGCCTGGTCTCTCCCTACCTTTCTGGTCTTATACTTGACTGTACCCCACAAACTTTACAATCCTGTTACATTAGCCTACTGGCAGTTCCTCATCTTAGAATGCTCCTTCACCTCTGCCTTAATTTCCCTGGCTTCCTTCCCGACTCAGCTCAGGTACAAACTTCTATAGGAGCCCTTCCCCTCTGAGTTAACCTTACATCCACTCTGTACATATCTTGCACATTATCTTATCATTTACATGCTGTCTCTACCATTAGAATGTAAGTTCCTCTAGGACAGGGACTGTTTCTGTGTTTCTTTGTTATCCTCACTGTTTAGCCCAGCATCTGAAGCAGTCAGCATGTACTAAATGTTTATTTACTGACTGATGAATGTAATGAGGTACTACAGTGATATAAGAAATAATGAACCTTTCAAAGAAGCATGGAAAGACTCATGAACCAATACAAATTGAAGCAAGCAGAAGTAAAAAACAATATTCAGAATGACAACTGTGTAAATTGAAAGAACCACCACCACCAAATAATCAGAATTCAACGGCATGAAATTATAACAACCAAGTGTGGCCCAAGTTAGAGATTCAAGAAGACGCACCTCCCCTAGCTCTTTTGCAGAAGTGGGGCACTATGAATGTGGGATGTTGCATACAATGTTAAACTTTTCCGATATATCTTTTAATTTGGTAGAACTTTTTCTTATAAGGTCTATAAAAATTTCATATCTACATATGTTAAAAAATGTAGGTGTTTAAGTTAGGAGATTCAGTGGGTTCTGAATTCACTGCTAAAAAATATGATAATGTAACTTCTGAATAATTTTCAAGAGAAAGACAGACATTTATTAGCCAAATTTGGCTAATAAATTCAATTAAATTTATAAAAACCTTTGAATAATTGGTGAATAGGACTAAAAATGAGCATCACGATGAAGTA
>CM053625.1:333095356-333139293 GCA_028646595.1 Phalanger gymnotis
AAAAATGTAGGTGTTTAAGTTAGGAGATTCAGTGGGTTCTGAATTCACTGCTAAAAAATATGATAATGTAACTTCTGAATAATTTTCAAGAGAAAGACAGACATTTATTAGCCAAATTTGGCTAATAAATTCAATTAAATTTATAAAAACCTTTGAATAATTGGTGAATAGGACTAAAAATGAGCATCACGATGAAGTATGATCAGTGACACACTCATATTTGTACCTATTTATCTGTTTTATATTTCCTTCATTCACTCCCCCCACTTCACCCCTCCCAGGAGGCCATAACAAAGATCTTTTTTTAAAAGAAATACAGAAACAAATTCAGCAAAACAAATCAATAAATTGAAATAATTTTATTTTATATGCAGTGATCCACAGCTGTGGAGCCTCACCTTTGCAAGAAACTGGGAGAAGTTTCTTCTCATTTATCTTCTTTGGGGGAGGCCAAGCTTGGTCTTTATGATTTTTGGAATACTCTATTTCATTATTTTGTTTTATGGTGTTGGCTCTTCCCATATACACTGTTGTGATCACTGTGTGTCTTGTTTTCCTGGCTCTGCTGACTTCATTTTTTGCATCACTTCATATTACTAATTCCATGCTTCTCTGTATTCATTATGACCATCAGAAAGAACATCATTCATCATATTTACACACCATGATTGGTTTATCCATTCCCCAATCAATGACTATCTACTTTGTCTCCAGTTCTTTGCTACCATAAAAAGCGCTTCAATAAATATTCTGGTGGAGATTGGCCCTTTTTGTTGATGATATCTGAGGGGAAATACTTCATAGTGGAATTTATGGGTCAAATGGTACTGACATTTTAGTCGCCTTTTCTGCAAAATTCCAAATTGCTTTCCAAAAGGGTTGAACCAATTTACAGCTCCATCACTGTGCCTGACTTTCTACAACCTTTCAATATTGACTATTCCTGACCTTTGTCATCTGGGCCAACTTCTTGATGAGGGGGTGAAATCTCAGTGCTATTATTTGCATTCATCATTATTAATGATTTAAAATATTTTTTCATATAGATATTAATAGTCTTCAATTCTTTTGAGAAATATTTGTTCATATCCTTTGACCCAATTTATCCATTGGGAAATAGCTTTTGGTCTTTTTTGTTAGTAGTCTATGCATCTTGGATATCAGTCCTTTATACTTGATACAATGATTTTTTTTTTCCCCAGCCAACCACTTCCCTTATTTTAGTTGCATTAATTTGGTTCCTTCAACAGCTTTTTAATTTCTTGTAATGAAAATTATCTATTTTATTTTTTGTAATTGTCTCTACCCCTTGTTTGTTATGCAAAGATGCTGATTATTACCACTACTCTTTAACACAGTCCTTAGCTAGAAGATAGAAAAATCGAGAAAACAAGAATAGGCAAAGAAAGAAAGGGGGAAGGAAGGAAAGGAGGGAGACAGAGAAGAGAGGGAAGAAGAAAAGGAAAGAAAGAAGGAAAAAAAGATTAAGCACCTACCTACAAGAAGCCTGGCACTGTGCTAAGCACTTTATGAATATTTATCTCATTTGATCTTAACCCTGGGAGGTAGCTGATAATATTGTCCTAATTTTACAGGTAAGGAAACAGGCAGAAAGCAGTTAAGTGACTTGCCCAGGGACACAAAGTTAGACGTCAAATGTGAACTCAGATCTTCCTGAATACAGGTCCACCACTCTATCCATTGAGCTCATCCAGCTGCCTCAGGAAACAAAATTATCACTTTTCACAGATGATATGATTTATTTAGAAAACCCTCGTTGACAAAAGAAAAAAGTTTATTGAAACAACAAATTTAGCAAAGTCACAGGATCAAAAATACATAAACAAAAATTATAAGCATTCCTTTACGTCAGCTACCCTTGTTTGATTAAGAATTCATCCTCCATCCATGGGTGTGAATGTGTCTTCTCTTCTAAATTTTTTTTTTAATGTTTCAATCTTTAATATTCAGGTCCTAGATCCATTTTGAATTAATTGTGGAATATGGTTTCAATCTAATTTCTGCCAGACTGCTTTCCAGTTTTCCCAGCAGTTCTTATCGACTACGAATTCTTTACTAGGTAATTCACTTTAGAAGCCTACTGAACACTGGGTTTGGTTTCACTGTTTCTGAGTCTTTCTTAGTCTTTGCCATTGATCTTTATCTCCCCATTCTTTCTAACTAGTACTAAATGATCCTGATGATTTCTGCTTTATAATAGAATCTGAAGCCTGAAAGTTCTAATCCCTCTTCATTCCTACTTTCTTTTATTATTTCCCTTCTTTCCTTTTCTATCACTGATGAAGCATCTTTTTCAACTATGACAGTTGAACTTAGAATCAAACCTTCAAATAGCTTTACCACAAAGTGATTGAAAAATAAGATTTTCAAAACAAATGAGCCATATTCCATCACAATGCTTACTGCTAAAAAACCATTATTAATAAAATTGCTTTAAAATATTTTTAATTTTTGATCCTCTTTATATTGTTTTTCATGTATGCCTCATAATGCACATGACATACTAGTATAGTAGCACATGTACACAATTTACTTATAAGTAATTATACATATATATTTGGGGGAATGTGTTCAAAAACTTTTTTTTTTACACTTAATAGAATAGCCGATGTACAATTTTAAGTCTGGAGACTATTGCTCTAGTGGAGTGCCCTCTGGATCTGCCAGTGGCCCTGGGCTATTTAATAATGGCTTACATGAAAGGACAGATGGGATGCTTATCACAGCTGCAGGTGACACAAAAAGCTATAAGAGAGACTCAACACATCCCTTGATAGATAGCTCTTGAACAAAGGAAAAATCCTTGCCACACTAGAATGTTGGATTCAAGCTGCTAAGATTGAAACTATAGAGTTTTTAAAAGATTAATTTTCAAGTACGGATGGGAGTTCATTGGCAAAAGAGATGGGGGGGGGGGGGGGCTTAGAGCCCTGCAAAGACACGATAGCAATCCAAACAGCAGGTTGCATGCAGAGAGGGGGTCTGCAGAACAAGGAAGACTATGGCTTTGTGGGAATATTCTGTAAACAAGAACAAGCCTAGGATGCTATGTTTAATCCTGGAGACATTTTAGGAAGAAAATCAATAAGGTGGAGAACTGTGATAAGAAGGCAGCCAGCCAGGATGGTGAAGCAGCCCAGCATCATGCCGAGTAAGGTTTGGTTAAATGAGCTTTACAGAAGACAAGATGGAGGAGCTACATGACAACTGTATTTAAATAATTGAAGGGCAATGATAATCAACAGCCCATTATTGTGTTTCTTCAAGAACGTTCCAATACACTATCTCTCCACAGGCTGGGAAGAGAATAAGCTCCCTCAGCCAGGGGGAGGGAAAGGCATCTTTTTCTAATTGAGGAGCAAAGTTGGGGTAATTTTGAGAGCTATCAAAAATGTAATTAAATGTAATTAAAATCCAAGGAGATGACAGAAAGCACTGAGCATGAGCAGAACTCATCCGAGTGTGACAAGCAGACAGACAAGATCACTATAGTGTTGACTTAAGATAAGGAATAGGCGAAATATCATAAGACAAAGAAGGATAAGGCAGGAGTGGTCCAGAAACCAAGCTTTCATCATTTCATAACGAATTAATGAACCAGCCTAGTTGTTTCTCTTTCCAATCAATTTTCCACAAAACTGATTAATTTTCCAAAATATTGATTTCATCACAGGATTTCCCTGCTCAAAACCTGGCATTTCCCTCACTCCTCTTGGAAGGCATCTAAAGGCCTCCCTAAAACACCTCTCATTCCAATGAGGCACTCTTCTCTCTGACCCATTAGGCATTTCTCTTGATGTTTCCCCCACAGTCTGCCTATGCAGATCCAAAAAGGGCCTCCAAACTTTGTACCTGTGTCTAGGTCAATGATTTCTTGATCATCTGATCTGACTTAATGAATATATATTAAGTGTCATCTTTTTCAAGGCATTCAAGAGACAATAAGAAGAAAGGAAACAATCTCTGAGCTCACAGACCTTTCATTCTGCCACGAGAAGACGACATGAAAACAGACAAAGGATTTGAAACAAGAAAGAGCATTTATGCCCCCAGAGTTTTGCTACTTAGAGGGAGATCTACTCAGGCTTCATATAAGTGACATCTGAACAGAAAAGCAGGAAGGCACAGACAAGACCTAAGTTTAAGAGAGATTTTCGGAAAGGACCTGTGGAGATGGCAGTGATCTGCATAGATATGATCATGACATCAATGAACAGTGATGAAATCACCAAGGAAAAGAGTGTAAAGTGAAAAAAGAAGGGACAACTGAAGTCACAATACTAGGCGATCTTTCAGAAGAGAGAACAGCGAAAGAACGAAGTCAGAGCCCTGAAGGGACACTTGGTGGGAAATGGTTTGGAGGACAAAGGAGACAATAAAAGACACAGAGGTGAGACAATTTCAGAGGCAGGAGAACCAGTATAGTAGAAGGTCAAGGAGGGAAATCAGACGGTCACAGAGTCTGTGGTAGCTGGTCCAAGGTCTTCCTGCCTAACCCAAGGCTGAATAAGAATCCCCACTAAGATAGACTTGACAAGTACCCACGAGAGGGAACACACTACCTCTGCAACTAGCCTGTTTTACTTTCACGAAGCTGGTTGTGGGGAGGTGTGCCCTGCACCTGGCCTACACCTTGTCCATGACCAAGACCCCAAGCTCCATGACACTGCTGATGAGGGCCCACCCTGCTTCCACATCGAGGCTTCCACTGAGGCAGGCATTCCACCTACAGATGGCTCTGATCTGCCTCATTCTTCCTTCAGAGACCAAGCAGCCCTGCTTCCATAGGACAGCCTTTTCAAATGCTTGGGAGAGAGCCATCCCCTCCAAACTCTTCTCTTCCTCAGGCTAAACAAAGCTATCTATGTTGGTCAGTCCTAGGATGACATGGTCTCCATTCCTCCTGCCATCCCAGTCACCCTTCTGAATATGCTCCAACATGTCTAATTCTTTTCTAAATTATGGCACTTTGGACAGAAGGACTATCAGCAAATCTCAGCATTGGAGGGGGCACCAGGAGATATCAAGTCAAATCTGTACCCAAGTGAAAATCCTCTCTTCAATGTTCCCAAAATGTATCTGCACTGGTTACTAAAAACTGTGAGATGCTGCAAACAGGTGAAAGACCACTGAAGTTCAGGAACAAACCCTTGAATCTGGGTAGCAGGAGGAGAGGCCACAGACAAAAAGTACTGGCCTCAAAGAAAGTCCCAGGCTAAGCTCCTATCACTGCTAGCCAACTTATTACACGCAAATCAAGACCTCACTTTTTCCCTTTGCTTTCAGGCACATACACAGCAAAATGCAGCAACACTCACAACTGCAAGGCAGACAAAATAAGCATCAGGACAAGCACAGCTTCGTTTTTTAAATAAACTTATGCATACCTGACAGTAGAATGAAAGGAATCTTTGAAAAAGGAGGGAAGAAGGAAACGAGAAGAGAGAAAATAATCTTCAGAAGGGACAAGAAAAGGACAGGGCTCAAGGGAAGGAAGGACACAGGGAAGAACATCTCTCTCTCTCTAGGACTGGAGGGGATGAGGACAGAGGGACCAGGAGGGGCCATCAGAACTAGCTCCATGGGGACATCAGCCACCTTCTCCAGGGGCCTCTAACTGGAGGCTGCAGCCCAGCACTCCAGTGTAATCCACCCTTACTGAGCTGGTGGCTGGTGTTGGCTGTCCTGGCCACCTGCTTGGGCTTTACTCACTCACCTGTGTAAGTGTTTCCTGGGACTTCTTCTCCTTCGGGTGGTCCTGGTTCTTCTGTCTTCTCCAACTGAGAGATCACATCTTCTTTGGAATCTGGAAGCCCTGCTCACGGGGAAATAATTGGAATAGCGCTGAGGAGAGAAAACCATCTCCAAAGTCAACCTTAGCTCCTTTCTCTTTAATGAATAAATAGATGGGGTAACAGGAAGGATCTTGGAAGGCTACTTCCTCTGCTTTGTGGTTCCATCTTTGGGGAGAGGGGAATGGAATGTAAAGGCTTGATTTAGGTTCAAAGAAAACACATTCATTTTAACACACTCTCTGCTAAGAGGACAGGCATGTTTCCTGTCTTCAAATACCTGGGACCTGAGTGCAGAGTTTCTGACCTGGATGAACAGAGGGGAGAGAAGCTAGGGCTACCTGAAACAGCACAGTCCAGTAAAAGCCAAAGGTGTCCCACAGGGATGAGGCAGTAGAAGCAAGGCCTCTTAACATCAAAGGACTCAGGAATCTTTCCAAAGAATGTGCACACACTGAACAGAAGCAGAGCCCTTCAGACATCCCACAATCTTAAGGAGGCAAGGCTGTAAGGACATACTGAGGGCCCAATGACTGAGCCTTACCCAGGGACACAAAGTTCTCATAGCTCTCCAGCATCACATCCCTGAACAGGTCCTTCTGAGCTGGCTCCAGCAGCCCCCACTCCTCCCGGGTGAAGTCCACCGCCACGTCTTGGAACGTCAGCAATTTCTGAAACATCCAAAAAGAGGAATCTTCCACCAGAGACCATCCCTCACTGTAATAACAATTTTGATTTGAAGATCTTTCCCACCCATTAATAGGCCATGTGACCTGCTTACATCACAGGAAGCCTGAATCACATGTGGTAGGAGGAGCTTGCTGAGAGGAAAAGAAAAGTGTGTCACAGGAAATGTGGAGAGAGCAGTTAAGAGCTGAGGGAGAGAGAACAGATGTGTCCTAGCAGAGCTCAGTGATTGTTGGTGGCAAGGCCCCAGCAGGGGGCAGGGAGGTTATGGGATGGAGTGGTTCTCTGCTGTGATGGACTGGGCTTATTGGTTTTGGGATCTGGTTCTCTGGTGTCTGAATAAATGGTTTACTTCTACCTTCTACGTGGAGAGTCTCATATTTTGCGATATAGAACCATGTAGGCATATTGACAATTATCGTCTATATTGTGATTACTGCCTTGCTAATACACTCACAAAGAGCATGGGGGAGCTAGGAGGCTGGCAGAACAAAGAAGGAGAGGTTCTCAAAGTATTTTAAAGGATTGGAGTACTCCATGTCAAGCATCGCTTGACAATCTTCTCACTAGGTTCCTCACTCCATTCTGGATTCTGTATATTGTAATTGTTTAATTTTATTTCTCAAGGTCAGGCACACAAATCATTTCCTGTACTGAGCCCCAAGGGAAGCAGATTGTTACTCTTCAAAATCAATACTTTCTAATTAGGTGTATGCCATCAATCACTCACCATTGCTGGCTGCAACACTGGGAGCACGCTTACTGAGGAGATGGGTGAGAAGTAGACTAACAGGGCACCAATCCTTTCCTCACTCTCTCCACTCACTAACATAACCCAGCACCCTAATAATTTTCTTCCTTTGTTTTCAAGCATGTATACAGCAAAATCCATTGACATTCATTGATGTTTGGTGGGGAAATTTGCATTACTGACCGGAGTAATGGGGAAGGGATCAGGCAATTCTATAATTTCCAACCCCACAAAAAGCTCTTCCCTACTGAGGAGGTTGAAATTCAGAACAGAATTTTTCTGTGTTGATTCCTCTGACTTAAAGAATGAAATAATAATAACTGAGGCAACTCAAGAAATCACTGCGTGCTCTGTTTCTGGCAGAGAGAGCCCAGCAGAAGGGACAGAGGAAGAGCCCAACTCTCCTACATCATGCCTTTGTTCCAAGCTGGCCACCCTTTCCTCACTTTCTTCTGGGCAGGTATTCTGTCATCACTGAGTTGTTTCTGTCTCCCAGTCTCTGTGTCTCCCAGTAGAGTTCTGGGACTCGTACTTTGTACATACCACTACCTGTCCCATCCTTTCCTGTTCATCTGAATAAGGTATGCCCTCAACCAATACCTTCAGATCACTGTCTGCTGGGGCTCACATAGATCATGGGCACCCGAGGCGGGGTTCATACCCATGCCCCTTCTGTGTGTGTACACTATGCTTTCTACCAGCCTCTACCATCTCTGGAGGGAATTCTCCTTCCTCCACCTTCCTCAATCCCACCCCCTCTCTCCCCTGCACCTCTCCTGCCCAAGAAACTGGGCTTTTTTGGACCTGCCCCAGACCACTCCCTATTCAACTCAACTAGCTCTGGCCTCTCCCTCCTATGAGCCACTTCTTCAATATAACAGCATGCCATCCCCTATGCAGAAACCGCCTTTAATCGGCGCACTGCCTCTGTACACCCCTAAGACTTGGGCCTAGCTGGCTCCTATCCATGCCCTTCCCGGGGATGGGGGGAGGTGACTGGCTGCCAGCACCAGGGGCACCCTTCCCCATCCCCCAAATCACCAAAGCTATCAGGATCATACCCCTCCCCACCAGAGGCAGGCACTCTACTCCCTTACTCCCTCCCCCATTCCTTCAGCCAAGGCTTGTCTGAGATGAAATAACAATGCTTCTTCTGAGATGGAGGAGCCCCAGGCCTCGCCCCCTGCCCTGGCTCCACATCCTGCAGGCCCCTAGTGGGCTGGGCTGTGCCTTCCTGCTAACCTGTCCTGCTCAGCACAGTACTGGAGACACAGTCAGCACTTAACAAATGCTCTTTGGCTGACGTTGATGCTCCTCGCTTCCCCTTTGCTTTCACCCCTAAATCAGCAACAACAGCTGGAGCTCACACTGATATCTCTCTGAATCTCTTTCAAGCACACTACCTCGCCTATGCTTGTTCAGTCATTTTTCAGTTGTGTCTGACTCTTCGTGACCCCATTTGGAATTTTCTTGGCAGAGATACTGGAGTGGTTTGCTATTTCCTTCTCTAGCTCATTTTACAGATGAGGAAACTGAGGCAAAGAGGGTTAAGTGACTTGCCCAAACACACAGCTAGTAAGTGCCTGAAGCCAGAGTTAAACTCATAAAGGTAAGTCTTCCTGACTCTAGGCCCAGCATTGTCCTCTGAGACACTTAGCTGCCCATAAGCGGCACTTAATAAATGTGGACTGAATTGGACATCTCCAACTTGGTGGCCCAAATTTCTAAACATAAACTCTTTATTAGGCCTCTTACTTCCTAACAGTTACTGGACCTGTGACACAGTACTGGAAATATTACTGACCACATAAGATTTCCAGGATTACTGCAGGAAATAAAAAGGTCAAATTATCACATATAGATGGCACAACAGCATCCTTGCTTTCAACAGGCTTGTGATCCCGTTAAAAGGCAACATAGTTAATAGGGGTACTTCCCCAACAGGGCAATGCAGAACACCACTTACATTTTCTCCTCAATCAACAAACATGTATGAAGTACAAGCGCCAGGCTTCTTGAATGATTTATGCCCAGAACTCTCCCTAGATCTGCACATACTGGAAGCCTTCTCCCAGGTCATTATGCTACAAGTACAAATTACACATTCAGTTCATCCAACTGTCTTCCCTCACTCTTGCTCATTCCTTTTCTCACATTACTTCTATCTGAAGAGAGCCTTATTTCTCAACATAGCAAGGAAATTTAAATTAAGATGGCAACGGCTAAAGACATTTCTGGGCCCCTTCCTCTCCTCTCCAGGGCGAGCTTTGCAACTGTTGATTTTCCGTAGGGAAAGGTGACAGCCATGTCGCTGTCCTTTCTTGTACTCATTACTCATTTTTAACACCTAAATCTGTTCTGAATTGGAGATACTGTAATTAATCTAATTATATCCTATCTTCCATTTTAACATGACAGTATGGTGACACCAGATTCATAGCATGAAAATTAACCCTGAAAATCCAAACTTCTCAATAAAAAATTAAGATTAGGGTAGCAAAAGATTAGCTACACACACAAAAATCATTTGCAGCTGTACATATGTAAAATAAAGATCAAGATCCATTTTAAAAAATTTTCACTTACAATCTATAAAAAAGGCTGAGATAGACTTTAAAACATTATAGAAAGCTATCAAAACTACTTGGTCATATAGAAAAACAGATCTGAAGAGGGAACTCAGAATTGAACTAAATCCATACAGCTATTGCTTTAAGGTATAATTTAAGCTGGGGACATGCTATTCCCTGTATTTCTACATCTTTCATGATTTCCTTCGATGTTCTAGAACTTTTGCTCTTCCAAACGGATCTGATGGGGTTAGGTCTAGCACTGGCTCTGAGGTGATTTAGAGAACTGTCGTCATATTTTATCACATTATCATACCAAATGTCGGATTTATCATAGCATACAGCCCAGTCATGAGCATTGAATATCGTCCCAATTACTTAATTTGTTCTTTATTGCTTTAAGGGGCACTACGTAATTTCATCAATATAGGGAATATTATGGGGTTGGGGGATGAGGAAGCTTTGTGTTCAAATATTTGTTAATGGAGGAAAAAAAAGAAAAAATAAAAATGTCCAACAACTGAGGAACAGTTGAATAATTATTAATATTTTATAACACTGTCATAGAGTTAAAATTGAAAATGCTAAAAGAATAATAAGGAATTTGGAAAGATGACTGTAAAATGAAGACTGCAGGGCCAGAAGGGCCGAGCAGACACAGAATACGATTACATAAAAGCCAAAGAACGCATGTAAATATATAGCAATGAGATATGTACATAGCAATCAACATTTTAAATAGTGAAACTCACATGTTCAAGTGTACATTACTATAAATTGTTTACAGGGTTTAACATGGTAAATGTTTTGGGCTTTGTCTATAATCAATTATATATAAAATAAAATACTACTGCATCATGAATTTGATGAAAGGAACTAAAGAGGGAAGGAATCATTGCTTAACACTGTTGGTAAAAGTGAGTAAAATTAAGCTTAGAAACACACCTCCTCCCATGCCATTAGATCACCTTGCATATAAAATCTTTTTTTGTTATTTGCATACTGAAATGTTTGTGTTTATTGATGACTGCTAGGTGAGAAAACTCCAGATTAATTAATAAAGTGTCTGTGTAGGTATGGGATAGTCTATATCTAGGTTGTTGTGTTTGTCCTTCGTTCTGGAAGAGAACCATGACATCAGGGAGATGATGAAATGACTTGCAGTTGACTTTGATTTGAGTGAGGGAGGGCTGTGCAAGGTCACCAGCCTCACTTTCTGCTCTAGAGCCATCTGGGTCCAGTGACGAGATATTCATCAGGATGACTGGAAATGACCCAGGATACAAAGGGAGACCCTGGCCCTTTTAGGCTAAGGTCTTTTCAAGTACTCAGAGTGAGATAATACCCATTCGGTGAATAGGCCTCTTTAAGAAGTGAGTCAAGGGATGGCCCCTTTAATTACGAAAAAGGAAAAAAAAGTCAAGCTGAGAGGGAAGACCCTCAAGATTGCTGTTCTAAAGAGAAACAGTTACCACTGACATTCACTCTAAGCCAAGAGGGCCCAAAATACAGCCATCAAGTGGGGCTTGGGCAGGGACCTATTGTGGTCCAATCTGTGAGCTTCAGAGTGAACTGGGTTTAAGGTTTTGAGAAAGAAAGACAGGAAGACATGAAGGAAGGAAGGAAGGAAGGAAGGAAGGAAGGAAGGAAGGAAGGAAGGAAGGAAGGAAGGAAGGAAGGAAGGAAGGAAGGAAGGAAGGAAGGAAGGAAGGAAGGAAGAGAGGGAGGGAGGGAGAAAAAGAGAAAGAAAGAAAGAGAAGAAAGGGAAGAAAAGAGAAAAAAATCTAGCCAGTAAACCCCAAGTTAAGTGGGCAGTTTCTGGCCATATGTCTAGGTAGCTTCTGATTAGGAGGTGGAAAAAGACTCTGAATAATTAAACAATCGCCTAATTAAATCAGCATATGCTATGATACCCAGTCACTTCAATACAAAAATGAACATGGGAAGGATGGTGAAAAATATGAGGGGAAGAGTGAAAAAAGGACTGACTGCTTTTAAGAAAATGATTCTCTAAGAAAGTGACAGAAGTTGAGCTATGGTTCTGTTAATGAAGCACCACGTTCCATGACAGCTGGTTCAGTCTGTGATGACGTCTTGTCTCATGTGGAAATTTGTCAGTTGTCAAGGAATGCTTTGAGTGAAACTCCAAAATGACTGGGTTGGAGAGATGTCCAAGGGTAGGCAGGGGGAGACTGAGTTTTGGCATAACTCCCTCTATGCAGAACAATGTTTAGATCTGGATCAATCCACTGAATTAACTAAAGTTGTTTCTGGCAAGCTTGTACCTATAGTACAGAGCAGTCATTCTTTTCTTCAACAAAAAGTAATCTTCTTGAGCAAATGGACTAAGGTCTTTCCTTTTCTATTTCTGACCCAAGTTCTTAGATCAGTGCCAGGCACACAGCATAGACCTGATAAATGCTTTTTGCATCTATTCATCTAAACCAGGGGTAGATAACCTGTGACCACATATGGCCCTCTAGGCCCTCAAGTGCGGCCCTTTGACTGAATCCAAACTTCACAAAACAAATCTTAATCTTAATAAAAGGATTTGTTCTGTAAAACTTGGACTCAGTCAAAAGGCCGCACCCAAGGACCGAGAAGGCCACATGTAGCCTCAAGGCCGTAGGTTCCCCAGCTCTGATCTAAACTATACTGGGAATATTTACTTCAAGGAACCTATAGGTACTAGATATAACGCTCACTAGTTAGCAGTTGGTCAAGAAGCATTTATTAAGTGCCTATTATGTGCCAGGCACTCTGCACTAAAGTCTGGGATATAAATTCACAAAAAGTAAAGCTAATTATTTACTGGCAGAAAAAGACTGGTTGTCGATTTTGGAGTCATTTAGAATCAGCCATCTGTTTACAGTCAGATTAGTAATTTAGAGCAAAGATAAAATCAGTATCTAAAAGACTAAATATAGGAATATATAGCACCAAAACAACTTGAAACTTATGTAATAAATTATTTACACCAAAAAAAACCCCAGAAAATTGATCAAAGGACAGTCAATTACACAGTTACCATGTCCTAAAAAAAATAACCCAATGTAAATCCTGTACCCCAACCAGGATACCAAAAGACCCTAGAAAACACCCGACCACTTTGCCAACCCCTCACTATTGCCTGGGGCTGGTTCAGGGCATGTCCTTTTCTGGTCACTGTCTTCCTCTGGCGCCTGCTTTATCTCTTGGGAAGCTAGATTTCATCAGCAATCACCTTGCCTTCAGCCTTGAAACAACAGAATGACCCAGTGCAGTATTAATGTGATCAAAGATCCTCCCCACCCACTCTATAGGCCTCAGGTGGGGCTAGGTGGGAAAGCTTGATTTAGTTCCTAAGTAGCCTAAAGCCTCTACTTACCAGGTACTAAGTCATCTGGGCAGAAACCCTCAGGGCCCTGAGGGGAGTTGCTAAGACCAGAGCCAATGGTGTGTGCACTGAGTTCTAGTCAATCATGAATTCAGCCACTCAGAGACCTGAGTCCTAGCCAATCAGACACTGGCTAGGTCTGTATATAAGTAGAGCCCAGCTTGCGTGGGAACTGTAATTGAAGAGGGAGAGAACCAAGAGCAGCAGACACTGAGAAGAGCCAGCATCAACAGAGCGGCAGAGAGAGTGCTGGGTGGAGAGGTAGGATAAGTAGGTAATTGTTCACAGGAAGGTCCTAGCTGGGGGAAAGTTTACAGGATGACTTGGTTCCTTGCTCTAACAGTGTTATAATTTCCTCATTGCTACATTGAGGTGGACTTACTGGTTTTGGAATATAATTAATGCTATATCAAATTGGAGTAGCTGGTCTTGGGATTTTATCCTCTGGAGTCCATATAAATGTTATACTTCCTCTGCCTTCTACCTAGAGGGTTTTTCCAAACCATTCAGGCATATTCATGGTCATCCCTGTGGTCATGAATCTCTTGCCTTACTGATACACTCACTATAGTTTCCTTTCTCTGGCATCTTATAGAATTTAGACTGGACAAAGGTATTAAAATCTCAATAGCTCAGAGCCCCAGTCAGGAAATTCCAACCATTGAGTAGAGGTTCAGAGTATGGCCCTATTTAAATTCTATGTATCTCCTGTTAACCTCGGGCTTACTCCACACCCCTTTACTGAGCATGGACTAAGCATTCAGCTATGTTGTGAGCAACCTTTGTGATGAACCATGGATTTTTAAATGAAACAAAGTCAGAATAAAGGAACAGCTTAAATTTTTGTTTTAAAAGAACGGAGAAGACAGCACAGAACAGCTGTCATCAGATGAGACATGTTGGGGAAGCTTTGGTCCCTGATGATCACATCTGGAAGCTCATGGGGATGTGGGCCTGCACCTCCATCTGTCTTCTCTGTCTCTCTCCTTAAGCACCCCCCCCCATGATCACTCAATTCCGGAGGTACAGCTCACTGAGCCCCGGAGGCGGGGGGGGGGGGGGCGGCGGCGGCAGGGTGAGGATGCTGAGGATGGTGGACTCTGCTCCTCCACAGACCACTGGGTCCCTTTTTCAAAGCCTCTTCTTTGTGGGCCAAAGATCACATGGACCTTATCTCTCCTCGTCCCTCTGAACTCCCAATCCCAGAATGCCATTAGACTAGGCCCTCCTTGAGGGTAGGCACAGTCTCCATCATTCTTTTCATCCCAGGGAGGACAGCACAGTGCTTGGCACACAGTAAGTGCTTAATCAAAGCCTGACCCAACTGGACATTTCTCAGACCCCCATTACAATGACTCATGGTGCCAGTAAAATGACAGAATGAGTGGATTTTTGATAGGAAGGAGAGAGAGGTGAGGCACGAGGCAAGTGGGGGATATTTCCAAGTGAGCCCCAGTGTATGATGGAAAAATCAGGACCAAGACATTTAGGGTCTCCGACTCCTGAGCTGACTAAGCACTTACGTACCTCAGACTTCTCAGATAAAAGACCTGTGGTTGGAGAGATGTCTGAGGGTAGGAGAAGACTCCATCAGTGGACACAACTCCCTCAAAGCAGAACAATGTTTAGGTCTAGAGCTACTAGGAACGAAAAGTTGTTTCTGGAAAGCTTGTACTGACAACACAGAGCACTAATTGTTTAAATTCAAAGGTGTGGAATTATAAGGAGAACCAGAGGCAGGGAGGGTGCGCAGCGAACAGTGCTGGACTTGGCATCGGGTTCAACTACTGCCGCAGACACGCACTAGCTGTGTGGCAAGTCACTTTAACCTCTGTTTGCCTCAGTTTCCTCATCTGTAAAGTGGAGATAATAACAGCACCTACCTCCCAGGGCTGTTGTGAGGATCCAATGATATACAATGTGCATAAAGCACTTTGCAAACTTTACGACTCTATATAAGTAGTAGTGGTGGTAGTGAGGTTCAGGTCACCGGACAGGGTTTGGTGAAGGCAAGAATAGGAAGGTCAAGGGAAAGTGCTGCATCTGCTTCAGGAAGAAGATGGGATTTCAAAAGAGAGAGAAAAAAACAAACTCACCTGAGACTTAGCTTTTAGGAACTCGGAAGCCATCCTCTCCTCCTCGTCGATTCCCACTTCTTGGCCAGAATCCTGAGAAGCCAGAACTAGAGGAGAAAAGAGTGAAGCAGAGGATCAGTGCCATCCTGCACCTGCTGAGGTTGCCAGGACAGGATTTCTTGCACAGATTCTGGGGGTGAGTCCACAAGTTGAAACTCCCAGGTTTGACACACTGGCCTCTTCCCAGCATCAAAGAGAACAGCCACAGACGCTGATGCCTGAGACCCTGACCCTCTCCCTTGGCTCTCAGCCTGTCCCCAGGGCCAGAACTCCAGGGAGGGAAATGGGGAGGCAGAGGGTGATGTCACAGCACATCACCGCCCCACCAGGCTAACTCACTGGCCAAAGGATTGGGAAGTAAAAAGCCCTGGACAGAAGGGAACATGGATTTGAACCTAAGATGATGAAACTGAATGGGGACAAATGGAAAGTTTCATTCTTGGGTCCAAGGGCTCAAGGGACAAGTGCAACCAGACCACTGGTCCTGTGATAGTGGTCTGCTTATGTTCGTGGATCGCACATCTGCTCAGGATCAACAGAGGGCAGTGGCAGCCAAAAACCTGAGTCAACCTTGGGCTTCAGGAGGAGCAGAACCCACCCACATTCAGGGGATCGTACTGCCATATACCTACAATGATGTGTTCAGTTCTTGATAGCAAAGTTTAGGGAAAATACCGAGCAGATAGAGAGTGCCCAGAGGAAACAGCCAGGTGACTGGCTTCCGGGACCCCTTCATGTGCAGACAGAAAAGGATCAAATCAGAAGGGGAGAAGTGCTAGAGACTACATCTATTTAGCCTGGCAAGAGGAGCGAACGCATTATAGTATTTCTGGGTCTCTTTGCATTTGCTCTGCTCGACTCCATGGGAAGAGCACCAACACTGCTGGAAAGTACAAAGAGGTGGATAATGTTTAAGACCCTGGATCAGAGAATCGGCATCCAAAAACCCTGGTCATGTAGAGCAGAAGGCCAAGGCTAAGTGGATGAAATTAAAGGGACAAATGGGAACTGCTACATTTGTGGGGAAAAACCCAATAACATAAACTGGGAGAAACATCAGTTCATGTAGTAAAGATTTCATGGTCTTAATGAACTGTGAGCAAAGCACTAAGGAACTGTAAACGGAAAAGGGGCCACATCCATTTGTGAGCTGATAAGTTCCAGGGTTTTTGTTGTTTTCCTCAAAGTTTCTTCTAGGGGAAAAACCCCAAAACAACAGTTCCTTTGTCTGAACTGACTGACAGGATCCGCCCCCCCCAACCCCACCCCATTCCAGCTCAGAGCCCAACAAACTCTAGCTGAAAGGTTCTGATGCATCTCTCCAGGGGTCAGCAGACCCCAAGGTCACCCTGGTCCATGGAACCTCTTCCCTCCCAGCTCCTCCCACACTGGGTGGGCTCCTCACCTCTCTCCTCCAACATGGGGTCCAAGCCCTTCATGGCTGCTCCCTTCTTATCCTGGATGCAGTGAACCTCTCTAAGTCTCCTCTCCCCACACAGGACCACCAGATTCCTATACACACCAGCAGCTTCTTCTCATCAGGGTCTACACCGATGTTGTGAAGAACAGTCTCAGGACAAGTATGTTCCAACCTGGATGGATTCTGGCCTTTCAGGGAAATTCCCCAAGGTTGTCACCATCTGGCAGGGTTGGGGCTTTGAGGCCCCACAATGGGCCCTTGTAGGCTCGACGGAAGGCTGCTGGAGGCCAGAAGAAAGAGGAAAAAGTCAGCACCTTCAGTTACTCATCCAACCCACGGGTCTAACTCAAGATGCCAAACTCCCCAGGCCTACAAATAGGGACATAATAAGTTTCATTGACTCACCATTCATCCAATCAATCAATCTACATTAGAACTGCTCCCCTCTCCGTATTACAGGTGTTGCAGCAGTCACCAGAGCATACATATCAGGACAAAGGTCAGCCCACCACTGATTCAGAACCATACAAACATAGTAAGTACTTAAAGTGTGCCTTATCCGTATGGACATTCAGAAAGAGACAGGGGCTGTCCTTGTGACCTCATTGTACAGAGATTTCCAAGGTGAGGACATTCCCTCTCCTAAGGAGGATCAGAACTTTATCTGTATCATATGGTCTTGGAGGGTTACCCAGAGACACCCAGCCAGCATGTGTCAGAAACAAGACTGGAAGCCAAGCCTTCTTGGCTTTAGGTCTGGTGGCTCTGTCAGCGTGACCACCATTTCTACACAGACAAGACTTGACTGTCTGTAGGGGATTGTATATACACTACTCTGATCCTTTAGGAACCTGCTGCTTTTTGGGTGATGGGCACAACCCCGTAGGCCTACAGATCACAAGCCCCCTAGAATTCAGTAGGTGAGCTTGGAATTGCTGTTGGCACAAGACCTCAGCCAAGGAACGGAACCCAGAGGCTGCCTAAGCCACCAGGGATTTTATAGCAAGACTCCTGTCTACAACATAGTTGTTCGCTGGCCAATTTCAGAGACATACAAATAAGAATCTAAAAGCCCAGCTGGGTAACAAAGAAGAGCACTGACCACTCAACAATAAATACGTACTTTACCAATATCTGAATGGAACAGTGTCTCTAAGGTCTCTTCCAGATCTGAAATCCCAGGATGACACAGAGAGACAGACACATAGATAGACTGACAGACAGAAAGAGACAGACAGGTACACAGACTGATAGATACAGATATTTAGACAGACAGATGGATAGAGACATATATATTTATATACATACACACATAAATAGGTATATACATACATATATAGGTATATGTAGATATGTATACATATGTAAATGTTACATATATAGTGACTGGGACTGACATTCTATGTGTATATATTATATATGTATACACATATCTCAAACACACAAATACTGATACACTGAATGCTTCCTCCTTCCAAAGCACCAAATGCTCGGAGAAGATAGACAATAAACTGTATGATCTCCATACTGATGGGACAGTATGGTTAAAGTTGATAGACAAGGAAGACTATGAGTCACCTGAAAAATATTCTATGAAGAAAAACATACATAAGTGCAAATTAATTATTTAGCATGGATACTTTGCACTTCTATTTAATTCAGTTCTTCCTGTTAGAAGGTATCTGTTATGTGGCCCAGCAATAGTCTTATGTGCTGGGCATACAAAGACAAAATGACCCAGCACCTGCTCTGAGGGAGCTGACATTCTACTCAGCCTAATATAAGAAAAAGAACACAGGCCAGGGAATTAAAAGGTCTGGGCTCAAGCCTAGACCCAGGGGAGATGTGACTGACAAAGTCACTGGTGGCCCTGCCCCAAAAATCAGCCAGGCAGGTCTCTGAAGGACTGATTACAATGTGTCACCCAATCCATTCCTAAGTCCTCTCCAAGTGCAGGCAGGGCCTTCAAGAACCCAAGGCCACATCTACATCACAGCGAAGCATTGAAGACGTTAGACTCTGAATACTCACCCTAATGTAAAATTACATGTCTGTGTGTATAGACGTAGACTTATGTGTGTATATATACATGCATATTCCATATGCATTACCTGCGTACAGCTATATAGCTTTATATATGTACATATCAATGTATGTATATATGCATATATGTGTATACGTATACATATATATGTATGTGTGCATGTATATATTCTCAAGACACACGTCCCGGGAGTTATCTTGCTGGAAGACTTTATTTATATTTGTGTGTGTATATCTGACTACAAGCGGGTGGACATTACGTGCATACACGTATTAAAGTCTTCCAGAAGGTCCCAGCCTGGTTCAGCCCAGCAGAAATGAAGGAGGTAGCACATCAAATACAGGCGTGAATCAGACTCTGGAGGACACGGCCACCTCCCCCTTGAGCCTGGGATCGCGCGGGGGTCTGGGGAGCAGCCCGCAAAGATGCCGCTTTGGGGCTGCAAGTGCCCCTCCCCCAACCCTGGCGCCCCCTCGGGGCAGCTCCTCTTCCACTCACACCCGGATCATTGCGGGGGAGGGGGGGGGGGTCGGTCTTGTCTTAGCCACCCCCCCCATCCGTCCTCCCTCGGCCACCAAAGCGACTTCCTAGGGCTCGAGTTCCCCCATGTTGCCCCTCACTCATCAGCCGCCCCCTCCCCCACCCCAGCCCCAGAATCAAACACAAAACGCTCGGCTCGGCCCCAAACCATCAGCCCCTGTGAGGAGAGGAGATCACAGGCGCTCAGGGCAGGTTTAACGAGCGACTCCCGCGAGCCTCGGGACACCTACGAGGCCGGGTCTCGCAGGATTCCCCCGCGACCCCGGGAGGCGGGCACCGCTATTGTTCCCACTTTACAAAGGAGGAAACTGAGGCTCGACAAGGCTGCGCGCTCACCTAAGGTCACCTGAACGCGGGAAGCTGGATGCAACCCCAGGCCCCCGGGCACCCGCTGCAGAAAGGGTCGGGGAAGCGGGGCCCAGCCCGCGGCGGCCCGGGGTCACTCCCCCCCTTCAGACTGCCATGACTCCCTAGTACCGAGGGGCCTGCTGGGCTGGCCACGCCGAGGGGCCACGGGCTGCCAGGGTTCGTGCCCGAGGCCGAACCACCCACCCCCCGGCACGCAGCTTGTCGTGGCGAGGCGAGTGCGGGTTCGAGGCCTCGCGGGGCCTGCGGCTGCCAGGGCCGAGGGCGGCGGCGGCGGCGGCGGCTGGAGGGGAAGGGGAGCTGGGACACAGACACGGACACAGAGACACGCTTGCTCTCCCACGCGCGAGCGCACACTCACCCACTCACCACCTACTGGCCCCGGAGCGGCGCAAAAAAAATAAATAAAAGACGAGCTGAAAACGCTCACGCAGCCGAATCGGCGCCTGCCCGCGAGCAGGCCGGAACTACGACTCCCAGAATGCTTCGGGAGAAGGGCGGGATGAGCTGACGCAGACTCGGGCGTGTGGCTCTTGCGTGCGTCCTGTGGCCGCCTGGGTGGATTCAGGTAAAAGGAGCCTCGCCGAAAGAGAAGACCGTGGCCTGAAGGCCTCTGGGAAGCGTAGTCCGGAACTGCTTCTGCGCTGGCCGCTGAGCTTCTCAGTTGTTTACAAGCCATTTAATAAGTAAGGGTCTAGTAGTTTACCATGCGCGATGCTGAACACTGAGGGTAAAGGAAACAGTTTCTACCCTCGAGAGCTTCCATTCTATGGGCGAAGACAGCATGGGCACATTTAAATAGCTGTCAGCCAATTAACGTTTATTAAGTGCCCGGTGTTCCAAACCCCACCCCCACCCCCAACCCCCGCTGAGCGCTGGAGATTCAAAGCCAGAAAAAAGAGAGTCCCTGCGCCCCACGGCTGATGATGTCATGGGGGAGGCCAAAAATAAATGAGCACCAACAGGCTGAACACGGGAGGGGGAGAGGCCGCAGAAGGTCTTCTGTAGGACATGAGACTTTCCTGGGACTTAAATGCAGCCTGGCAACAGAGAGGGGAGAGTGGTCCAGGTACAGGGGCAGCCGGAGAGAAAGTGTCTCTGTGTGGAGCTTAAAACTGCCCAGTGCACAACAAAAGAAACCGAGGCAGAGCCCTGAGCCAGTGGCACTTTATAAAGCTTCTGTGATCCTCTCCAAGGAAGCGGACCTCGCATCTTCCTCACGATCTATGATGCCCCTGCTCCCAGAGACCTTGTTTTTATAGGGTTTGACACCCAAATGTGCAAAAGAACCATGATGAAATACACAGTCTCTTTGGTTGGTAGACTCTGCTCTAGGGGGCCAAAAATGACAAGGGGAGGGCACAAGTTGTGTGGAGCTTGGGGCATCTCCACTGACTAAGTGGTCATAAGTGGTCACCTGCTCATGCTGGACAAGAGAGAGTGGTCCGAAGGTACAAAAATAAGTTGGGGGACTTTCCAAAGAATCAAGGCATCTCACCCGTGCTGGGTTTGGACAAGGAATTTGAGTAAAACAGGATGGAGAGACCTGTGTCATCATTCTTGTAATTGCACAGGACAGCTTCAGAACTGGTAAACAAGGAGTGAATGTTACATTCCCGTTTGAGACCTATTACAAAGACCTACTATAAGATCCTATCTTATCTAATTATCCCTATGTGATTTGTGTAAAATATCTAATTAATACTGATTGGAAGAGAGTAGGGGTCCAAATGAGTCATTTCTCACCCTCCTGCTGACTCCGGCTTTGCGTGTTGCTGGATTTTTTATCTGATGCTGGAGGTGACAGGGAGACAGTGGAATTTGAGAGTCGTGGCAGGATAGATTGGAGTGGAGAGAGACTTGAAGCAGGCAGATGCCCCTGGAGCTTTTGCAGTAGTCCAGGTGTGAAGTGAAGACAAGCTGCATGGTGGGAGTGGCTGGGTCATAGGAGGGGTGCTTTTCCATATGATTTGTTTTCATGTGTATTGAACACTGGGATATTGAATTCAATTATTTCTAATTTTTGTGTGTCTAGTCTGAAGTACAGATAGTTTTCAAACTTGGGAATGCAAATTAACAACAATATAAAAAATATGGCAAATCACTAATAAGAGAAATGCTAATTAAAACCACTCTGAGTTTTGACCTCAAAACATCACATTGGCAAAGATGATAGAATACAAAAAAGATACTGATTAATTTAATGAGTGCTTCCCAAATCCTCTCTTAGTCAACTTGATGAATTATAGGTTTTTTATCATGCTGCATTTGAACAGGACTCTCCATAAACATGGAATTGGGTACTTATGCCTTGGTGATTGGGCTTCAGAGATTGGGGCTGCCATCCTATACTCATATTGCTTGAGGCTCAGGATAGACTCTTATAAAAGGAGCCAATGCTTCCTTGATCTATAAATGCACCAGTTTGGCTAGTGATTTTGTGTGTGTGTGTGTGTGTGTGTGTGTGAGAGAGAGAGAGAGAGAGAGAGAGAGAGACAGAGACAGAGACAGAGAGAAACAGAGAGAGACAGACGGAAACACAGAGACACAGAGACACACAGAGAGAGATGGCATTCCCTTTCCCTTTTTTGAATTTTGTCTACCTGTGATTTTCAAACCAGAATGCAGTAAGGGCAACGGATAAGGAACATTTCTCTCTGTCAACTGCCCCAGGAGAGGAAATAGTAAGTTAGAAAGGGGTTCATGATTGTCTAGGAAAGCTTCAGAGGAGATCTTGGAACTTGGCTAATATTTCAGTCTCTTTCCTATCTAAGCACCAGTACAAGACCAGTGATCTTGACAACAGACATTTCCAACCTTAAGGGTTACCTCACAATTCTCAGTTTTAGAGTTTCCAAAAAATCAAGAACTCTTGAATTTGAAAGTCAGGCACTAACCTTCCAGAAAGAGACTTTCCCAAAAACTTCTTAGAAAAAGATCTTTGGGGCAGCTAGGTGCCACAGTGAATAGAGCACCACTCCTGGAGTCAGGAAGACCTGAGTTCAAATCCAGCCTCAGACACTTGACACACTCACTAGCTGTGTGACCTTGGGCAAATCCCTTAACCCCAATTGCTTTGCCTCCCCTGCTCTATAAAAAGAAAGAAAGAAAAGGGTCCTCTTCAAATTGTTTTCATCAGTCTCCTCATCTTACAAAGAGATGTTGGAGGTGATGGAAAGACAGGTAGTGTTGGTGTAGCTATGATTTAGTTTAACCAATTATTCTGGAAAAGGATTTGGAACTATGCTTTAAAAAGTCAATAAACCATATAAATCCTTTGACCCAGCAATGTCACTACAAGACATTGACTCCCAAGAATGACAAAGAGAGAGGGTAAGGTCTAATATAGACAACAAAATATTCATTGCAGAATATTTTAAATAGTAAACAACTGGAAGGAAAATGAGTATCAATTAGAGACTGTCTAAATAAAATGTGTTCTATAAATGTAAAGGAAAATTGTTATACTACAAGAAATGATAAATATGAGGACATGAACCAAAATAAAAGGAAAAACAACCCAGAGAAAATTTACATAATGACCCAACAATGTAAGGGGAGAAAAAAGACTAAAAGATATCGAATGGCTTTTGTTGTTATATATTTTGTGTTAGTTGCTTATATATCTCGAATATCAGGCCCTTATTAGAAATATTTGGGTCCTGCCATTTCAATTTCAGCAACCAATTTCTCCTTTTTCTCTCCTCCGACTCCTGGATTTCATTACAAGATCACATATTCTTAATGTACAATGGTGCCCTATCCCTTCCTTTTATATATTGTTCCCTCTGAAGAAGGAATGCCCTTCCAGAGCCAAATCCTAGCCGTGAAACCTATCCTATCAAGTCTCAATGATACCTGTGCATGATGCAATGATACCATAGACATTTTAAAAGTTCCTACTATTACAAATAGCTCATATTACCCATTCTTTATCCATTTTTATATGGAATCTGAAACTATTGATCTTATTTCTGACTCTCCTCTTGGAGATCCTCTATGAATTATTCATTCTCTCCTCTGTAAAATAATACTCTGTAAATCTAAAAGCACAATAAAAGTGACACATTATTATATTCATTGTTATTCTTCCATATTTATTTCTACTTTGTTTCTGCTCTTCGTTATAATACCAAGCTTTTCAGATCTATATGGACAATTGTTTTCTTCAACCTTTTCTATTTTATTTTCTATTTCTATAATATTTTCTATTTTTATTTCTATTTTATTTATTAGATTTGGGAAGACTCAAAGCAAAGTCTATTTTTATAGGTCATTGTTGAGTACATTCCATCTCTTACTAAGAGCCAAGAGCTAATCAATCATATATTTATCCAGAGATACAGAGATCTAAATCACATTCTTAGACTCCATCTTCTTAGCCAGATGTTCATTTCCTATACTGATTCCTTCTTATTAATTTCTTGCCTTCAATCAGCAGTAAAATGAAATCACACTTGTGCTGACCTCATTGCTGTATGCCTATGAAACCTGGACAGTCTACCAGGGCCATGCCAGGAAACTGAATTGCTTCCATTTGAATTGTCATAGGAAGATTCTTATCCTGGCAGGATAAAGTACCAGACACTGAGGTCCTTACTCGAACTAAATTGCCAAGCATTCAAACTCTGCTTCAGAGAGCGTAACACCAATGAGCTGGCCACATTATTCCCATGCAAAATATATATTTGCCAAAAAGACTGTTTTATGGAGAACTCACACAGGCCAAGCATTCACATGGTGGTCAGAAGAAGCGATACAAGGACATTCTCAAGGTCTCTCTTAAGAACTTTGGAATTGATTTGTGACATGGGAGACATTGGCACAGGACTGTTCAGCATTGCATTTCCACATCAGAGAAGGCGCTGTGCTCTAAGAGCAAAGCAGAATTGAAACAGCTCAAAGGAAACACAGGATGCACAAATTTAGAGTAACCACCTCAAATATTCACACGGACTATTTATGCTTGACTTGTGGTAGATCATTCTGAGCTCATATTGGCCTAATCAGCCACAGTCAGACACATTGAAAGTTGACTCTAGCATGGTGATGTCATTTTGGTCCTTTTTGAGAACAAAGGACAACAACCAACCAACCACTATGAAAAGAACTGCTAGAGATATCTTTCTACATGTAGAACCTTTGTCTTTCCCTTTGATATTTTTGGGGTGTAGGCTTAGGAGTGATATAGCTGGGATAAAAGGCATACATATTTTAGGGGCTTATTAGGCATAAGTCAAAATGCTTTTCCAGAATGGCTGGACCAATTCACAGGTCCACTAATGGTACACAGTATGTTCCTGCATATATGCTACATCTATACTATGTTCTATGTGCTATGTTCCAGCCAAATTTGATTATAATCTCTGCTAAAAATACTAATACTGTCCTGTCCCTGTGACTTTGTCTAAATTGCTCCATAAATCTATTATGCCTTTCCCATTGACATCTGTACTCAAATATCCTACTTATCCTCTTAGAGGCAAGTAGGTGATGCAGTAGATAAAATGCTGGTCTTAGAGTGAGGAAGATCTGAGTTAAAATCCTGCGTTAGACCCTTTTACTAGCTGTGTAACCCTGGGTAAGTTACTTAACCTCTACCTGCCTCAATTTCCTCACCTGTAAGATAAGGATAATAATATCACTTAACTCCCAGTGATACACTGAGGATCAAATGAGATAATATGTGTAAAGCATATAGTTAAGTATTTAATATTTGTTACCTTCCCCCTTTTCCTATTATTTGTGGTGGAAAATGTGGGATCTTCAGGAGGACTAACCCCTGTGGGGTGAGGGCTTGCCCAAACCTTTTTAGGGCTACTATTCTACCTTTGGTGTCCATCCGATTCCCCCAACTCTCACCTGTGGGTCTAAGAAGCTGTAGCATGCACGGTGGCCACCCCCCCTCTTGGCAATGGGCTAAACCAGGTTAAGGGTAACAGACATGTCTCAAACATGTTGGTGAGTTAGGGGTGAAGCCCAAGCATGTGAAGACTTTCCCTGGTGGAATGGTGTGTTGGTAAGCAAAATGGGTTTCTTAGCACTTAGTTCAACAAGTGCCCTTGAACAGTTTGGCTTTTGTTTTTGTTGAGTAATTCAGTGTATTTCATTGAGTCTTACTAAGTGCTAAGCCCCAGGCCCAAACCCTTATTAGGTGTAAAACCTATGTGGGTGTGGATTGGCAACTAAGGTGGGGCCCAAGGTGGGGCTAACTCCAGGGAGGGCCTAGTTTACATGTCTAGGACAGCAGAGGCTCTTAGACCATGTGGGTTTAAGTCTGCCTCTTTGTGACAATTTTAGGTCATGTGGGTGAGTCACATGCTGACAAAGATATAAAAACCAGGGGTTGGCCTTCTCTTCCTTGGAGCTCATTCCCGAAGCAGTGGTGGTGCGTGACTCTGGGCCAGCCCTTCTTCTGAGCTCTCAGGCTGAACCTAGATGTTGGTAATTATGAATCTGTATTGGGTCTGTCTGTTGATGTTTGTAATTTGTTTGTAATTTGCTCCGAAGTTCAGGATGCTGGCTTTTCCCCCTGAACTAAGTGAATGATATTTGTATGCTGAATTAAAGTAAGCTTGCCAACCCCTTAACCTTGCATTCCTTATTAAGGCAAATCAAAAGAATCTGTGCTTTGGTGGGTGCTGGCAGCTTTCTGGGTGCTGGTTGTTGGTGGATCTTGCACCCCCACAAAAGCTGCTAGCCAGATTGTGGAAACAAATGGGTAGATGAAAACAATTTGTTGCAACGGCCATAAAGGAGGCTGAAGCTGGCACTGTGTAAGTCTTACAGCTTGGTTGGCCATCAAAGTTGCCGACATAATCCACTGCATCCAGACCTATTGCCAGTCATCTTCACTTTTGTCTTCCCGCTAGACTGATGATTCTGGAACAGAGTGACTCTGGCGACTCTGTGAAACACCTCACTTAAATCCAATTCACTCACAAATCAAGACATCAGCTGTGATGACATTGGTCCTCTATAAAAACAAAGGACAAACAACATGGCCCAGCACAAATGCAAACTCCTCTATGAATTCCTTTCCTAATCTCCCCACCAAGCAATGATTCTCCTCCACTTGGAGAACAATCAATGAATGAATCAGTAAGTATTTATTAAGCTCTTGGTATGTGTCAAGCACTATGCTGAGCCCTTGGGATACAAACAAAAAAATCTTTGCTTTCAAGGAGCTTACATTCTTTTTTTCTTTTTTCTTTTTAAAGTTTATTTATTAGCAGAGAGGAAATGATTGGCTACTGATATGGGGGCATTTCAGAATCAGCTGCCCTATATAACCATATTAGCAACAAATTCAAGGAAAGATCACAACGAACACCAAATTTGAAAAGAGGCAATGAAAATGAGCAGATGGCAATGTATATATACAATTACAATAGCTCTAGATTCACCTAGATATTCTAGATATTCAAACACAGTTTTTTTTTTCCAATTTTTGCAACTCCATGAACTCAGTGATGTACATATGATTTCCTATGTAGGTGTGACTCCCTGTGCCTCCAACCACATCCTATCCATAGCATCACATTCTCTGAAATACTTGTCCATATGATCCTGCAAATCTTTGTCGATGTGCTCTAGGTATCTATAGGTACTAATGGAACACAAAGGCTATCCCTTGCTCTCGTTGTAAGACTGGCCTGTGATTAGTCCTTTTCTGGGCATACATCTCTTTGATGATATCTCTTACTGTGTGACTTATATTTACTTCTTCAATAGTTAAAAATATTATTTATGCCCACTATGTATGTCTCTATTACCCAATAATTCACAGTTGATAGAATTTCATTACTCACTACCATATAACATCTTCATGAAGTTGCTATGTTAAAAAGGCAGTTTTTTAAAATTTATCTTTTTTAAAAAATTTTATTTAATTTTATTTAATTTATTTAATATACTTAGTTTTCAGCATTGATTTTCATAAGAGTTTGAATTACAAATTTTCTCCTCATTTCTACCCTCCCCCCCACTCCAAGATGGCATATATTCTGGATGCCCTGTTCCCCAGTCAGCCCTCCCTTCAGTCACCCCACTCCCCTCCCATCCCCTTTTCCCTTCCTTTCTTGTTAAGGCAAGATAAATTTCTACACCCTATTGCCTGTGTATCTTATTTTCTAGTTACATGCAAAAACTTTTTTTTTTGTTTTTGAACATCTGTTTTTAAAACTTTGAGTTCCAAATTCTCTCCCCTCTTCCCTTCCCTCCCACCTTCCCCAAGAAGTCAAGCAATTCAACATATGCCACATGCTTATCATTATGTAAAACCCTTCCACAATACTCATGTTGCACAAGGAGCTTACATTCTAATAAAGAATATATGTACATATAGAAGTGGTCACAAGATAAACAGGTGACAGAAAGTAATTTTGGGGAGAAAGGCACCAGAAGCTGAGTTCCTCAGAAAGTGGCATCTGAACCCAGGCTTAAAAGGAGTCCAAAAAGCCAGGAAGGAGAATGTTCCAGGTATGAGGGATGGTCAGTGCAAAGGCTGAGAGAGGCGGTGGAAGGTTGTGTCTAAGGAACAGTAAGCAGGTCAGGATGGATCAACCACAGAATGAAATAGGAAAGGTAGGATAGGGTCAGGTTGAGAACAAAACACAAACTACTGCAGTAGATGTGCATCTCCCATTCATGGATCATAGCATCACAGGTTTAGAGATGAGAGGGAATGCACCTGTAGGTGTTCCCAACTTGTACTTGGAGTCAGTAACCTCAGGTTCTAGGTACTCTATAGGAATCCTGAACTCCTAAAACTATAGCTCACAAGCCCCAACCAAAGTGTTTACCTTTCAATTGTCAGTCAAGAACAAAAGCTATTTACTAAAAAAAAATGGTAAGAAAAGGACCGACAAGTCATCTTTCCTGGGGTACACTTTTCCACAATTACAGGTGGCATTAGGAGGGTAAGTATTCTACAGTATAAGGTCAAAATTAGAAAGGCCCACAGTAGCTGCACACTAGCTGGCTGTAGATGCCACTTCTGATTTCTGGAATGCAACTTTGCAGTCTAAATAGGGAAGGATGCTGTACAGGAACCATGGGGGACATTTTTTCCCCCTCAGCCAACAGTAAGATGCATCAACTCTCCCTTTAGAACAGAGGGGTCAAACACCACACCAGAGTGTTGCCCAAACAAGATTAAACTACAATTGAGAAGTATTTAACAAGATAAATAAAAATACAATAGAACACAATGTTCGTGTGGTTTCTTTAAGTCAACATGCAGCCTTCAGGGATCCTTGTGTAATGTTGAGTGACCCATTTTCTACTTAAGTTTGACACAACTGCTCTAGAAGCCAAATGCTTGAAATTGTCAAACTCAAGAACTCTAAAACTTGGGAGTTGATGACATGGCAACTCCCAAAGTGGCTACCACCTTAGAAATCTCCCTTATTGGCTGGGAGGTTTGATTATGGGATTATACTCTCTAAGGAAATCAAATTCCCCTCTGTTTTACATGAGAAGTTGGGGATCAGGAAATAACATCCTTGAATTCCCTTCTCAGGCATGTAACATGTAACATTTCCTATTACAGTTATGTACATGTCATGTCTCCTGTCTCCTCTCTGGATCCTGTGAGCTATGCTGCCACAAACAATGTTTTACCTAATCTCCTCTAGGACCTAGAATACTCTAACCTGAGTATTAACAGAAAGACAGACATAAGGAAAACTTAGCCATTCTTCTCTCTCAAGGCAACTAACACTACTGTAACTGGTGACAAACTCTTGACACCTTGTCACCCATGTTGAATAAATTATTTTTACTTTACGTCAGTGGGCACAAGTTGAGTGCAGCTAAGTGGTGCAGCAGATACAAAACTGGCCATGAGGGCAAGAAGACCTAAGCTCAAATCTCATTTACCGTGTGATCTTTGGCAAGTCTCTAAACCTCTTTGCTTCAGTTTCTTCACCTATAAAATGAGGGTAATACTTGCATGTCCCTCCCAGGGTAGTTATGAAAATCATGGGATACTCTTGAAAAGTATTGATTACTGTCAAAAGCTTTCCCACATAGCAAAGTGCTTAGCAGACCACCTGGAACATAGTAGGCACTATATAAATGCTAGCTATTATTATTATGTCATCTCAGAAGGAGATTTTTGGTACAATATTCCTGGGATCTGTACTAGGTCCTCATCTGTTTAATATTTTAATGAATGATTTAGCTACAGGTGTATGTGCCATGATTATCAAGTTTGCACCTGATACAAATGTGGCAGGGGCAGCTAATCACAGCCAAGATTCCAAAACATCTTGACTTCTGACCAAATTGGGCCAAATTGAATAGGATGAAATAAAAAATGGAAAATTTTACAATTGAGTTCAAAATATCAAATGCACAAGTGCAAGGTAGAGGGATGGCTATAAGTTGATCATAAGAAAAAGATCTGGAATTTTAGTGGATGACAGGCTCATTAAGGAGTCAAAGGATGAAAGGACAGCCAAAATAGCAAATTCAGTCTTAGGCTACATTAGAAAAGGAGTAAGACCAGGAGTGACAGTATTGTGAATGTGCATCTCATGTGGAGTAGATTGAGAATTTTGCCATCAAATTTGCATACCATATTTTAGGAAAGACTTTGATAAGCTTAAGGAATTTGGAGGAAAGCAACCTATATGAGGATAAACTGAGGATATTTTATCAGAAGAACTGAAAACAGGTTATCATAGCTGACCTCGAACATATTTTGGTTTCCCACAGGCAAGAAGGATTTGGCTTGTTCTCTTGGGCCATGGAGAGTATAAGTAGGAAAAACAGATGGAAAATGCAAAGAGGCAAATTTAGGCTGGATATAATGAAAAACTTCCTAACAGCAGGCATTACCCAAAAGTGGAGCAGACTCCCTCAGGAACTCAGTGGGCTCCTCCTCATTAAAGAACAAAGGCTGGATGATGATTTGTACGTGTATAGGGCAATCTGCTCCAGACAATATTTGGACTGGATGTTCTCTGAAGTCCTCTTTAACTCTGCAATTTTGTGATTTTGTATAATTTGTCAAACCATTACTCCAATATAATAAAATGCAGAGTTAATCTTTAGTATGAATTCTCTCAGGAACTGTGAATTTTATTCATAAAGAATCTCATCAGTACTATCAGAGAGTTTGTAAATTTTTTTCTCTAGCTGAAGCTTTCTGGAAAAAGATTTTTAAATTCTCTATGATAATAATTTTCTTATGTACAGAGGTCTGATTCAGTTTGAATATTTTCTAAAATTCATTATATTTAATAGGTTTCTTTTTTAGTATGAAGTGTCTTATGGCCCTTTCACTTAAAAGTTTGCCCACATTTGATTACCCAAAAACTTATTTTCAGTATGAAAATTTGATGTATGCTGTTGCCCATAGGAAGCCTTTACAACATTTCATGAGTTCAGTGCACACTTGGAAGCATTAAATCACGTTCTTTGAGATTTCAATAGTTTTCTACACTCATTACACTTAAAAGGTTTCTCACCTTGAGTTTTCTTATGTTACTAGGGTTTCCCTTTCTGCAGGCTTTCACACACTCATTTTATTTCTTAAGATCTCTTCCTTGTATGGCTTCATATTCATACTATGTGAGTCTTGACTCAAACCTAAAGCCTCGTCTGCATTTATTACATTTAAACAGGTCTTTCTCCAGAATGAATTGCTTTGTGTGTTTCAAATCTAGAATTGGTGCAAAAGGCTTTCTCACATTCATTACATTTACAATTCTCCAATATGGAGTCGTTGATGTCCTGAGAGCCTTTGATTACTACTGAAGGCTTTCCCACATTTGTTACATTTATAGGGTTTCTCTCCAGTATGAGTTCTTTGATGTCGTGACAAGTATTTGTTATTGTTGAATGCTTTCCCACACTCATTACATTTGTAGGGTTTTTCTCCAGTATGAATTACCTGATGTTGCATAAGGGATGAACTTCAACTGAAAGCTTTCCCACATTCATTACAATTATAGGGTTTCTCTCCAGTATGAATTTTCTGATGTTGCAGAAGTGATGAACTTTGCCTGAAGGCTTTGCCACATTCGTTACATTTGTAGGGTTTCTCTCCAGTATGGATTGTTTGATGTACAGTTAAGTAGCTATTACTACTGAATGCTTTCCCACATTCATTACATTTATAGGGGTTTTCTCCAGGATCGATTTTTTTGATCCTGAATTTGACTACTATTATATAAGACTTTGCCACATTTGTTACATTTATAGGGTGTCCCTCTAGGATGAATTCTTGGATGTAGAGTTAAATAGCTATTACTACCAAAGGCTTCTCCACAGTTATTACATTTATAGGACTTCCCTCCATTATGAATTCTTCGATGTCATGATAGCTGTTGATTACAGATGAAAGCTTTCCCACATTCATTACATTCATAAAGCTTCTCACCTGTATGAATCTTTTTATGTGTTTCAAGATGTGCCATCTGCCTGAATGCTTTTCCACATTCATTACATTTATGAGGCTTCTCTCCATTACGATTCTTTAATGTTGTGATAGTTGTATATTACTAATGAAAGTTTTACTACATTCATTACATTTATAGGGTTTTTCACTCATATGGATTCTCTGATGTTGAATTAGATAGCTATTACTCATAAAGCCTTGCCCACATTCATTACATAGGAAAGGTTTCACTCCTGTATGAATTTTTTAATGTCAAATTAGGTAGCTATTACTGCTGAAAGACTTTCCACATTCATTACATTTGAAGGGTTTCACTCTGGTATGAATTTTTTGATGTTTGTTTAGGTATTGTTTATTGTTGAAAGCTTTCCCACATTCACTGCATTTAAAAGGCTTGCCTCCAGCATGGATTGTTTGATGCTGAATTACATAGCTATTACTCATAAATGCTTTCCCACATTCATTACATTTGAAGGTTTTCCCTCCAGTATGAATTTTTTTATGTTGTATTTGGTAGTTCTTACTGCTGAATGTCTTCCCACATTCATTACACTTGAAAGGTTTCACTCCAGAATGAATTTTTTTTATTTTGAATTAGGTAGTATTTACTTCTGAAAGCTTTCCCACATTCATTACATCCAAATGGTCTTTCTTTAGTATGAATTAACTTATGTTTAATAAAGTGTGATTCCTGGCAGAATGCTTTCCCACAATGATTACATTTATATGGCATATCACTAGTATGGACTTTTTTATGTTGGTCCAAGTAGCATTTATTACCAAAGGCTTTCAAACACATACTAAATGCATAAGGCTTCTGTCCAGCATGAATCATCTTGTGGATTTTAAGGTGTTGCTTCTGTTTAAAGGCTTTGCCACATTTATTACATAAGAAGGATTTCTCTCCACTATGAATTTTCTTATGTAGAAAAAGGTTTATCGAGGAACTAAAGATTTTCTCACATTCTTTGCATTTATGGGGCTTCTCTCCAGTATGAGTTGTTTGATATGCAGTTAGGTATTGTTTACTGTGGTCAGTTTTCCCACGCTCATTACATTCAAAAACTTTTTCCTCACCACTATAAATACTTTGAGGTTCAGGAACCTGTGAATTGATGCTGAAGTCTTTGCCAACTTGATCATGTTTAGATTGTTTTCCTTGAGCATATGTCCTATGGTAATACATATGTTTTAAATGGTGAATGAAGGGCTTCTTGAATTTCTTATGCTGAGATAGTTTCTCTGCTAAGTAGATTGTATTCTGTTCACTTAGGTCTGAAAACAGAGTTAAGCTTTTCCCAAGGTTGTCATATTCAAGGATAAATTTTTTTTCTGGAATTTTCTGTTGTGTAGTGAAGATGTATCCCACACTGCATTTCAGTCCAAATGTATTATGTTCAGGAAAAAATTCTGGTGGAAGGGGAAGATAAAAAGTGCTAATTAGATTAATTAAATTAAATAATACTAAGTTCTAGATTCTGTCACATTCATGAAGAAGAATGATCATTAATTTGGTATAGATAGAAGAACATTCCTAGAAAGGAAATGAAGCCCAGGTGGGTAAGAAGATAGTAAGAGAACATCTAATTACAGAGGACTTCATGAATGGCTTATGTGAATTTGTAAAGAGGTTACTTCTAACAAATACATTTGTTAACATAAAGAGACTCTCTGGGGGGAAAATTACTTACTTTTAGAAAAGCATTTAAAAAAAAAGAAAAAGCAACATCAATTTAGCAATTGCAGATAATATACACTGAAGCTGCCTTTATACCAGCCCATCAGCCTATGTAGATGTTTTGAACTTTGTTTATCAGCCCAGCCCACTGGTGTGCTCATAGCCTTAGTAGGACCTCCTGAAAGGTCAAGATAGGTCTGTTAAAATATGTGCACTAGCCTGTTTGTCAACCAATGGGATTCTGTATTTTGTGTAGACCCTCCTAGAGGGTTATGGGCAAGGTCTATCCACCGATAAGACGGTATTTTTGGTCTGTTCCACCTGCATTGTCCGAGTATCAAGCACTATAAAACTTAAGCTCTGGAGGAAGGGGGCATCTCAGATTGTGAGGAAGATCTAAGGTCCACTTCATTAGGGGCGCCACAGACCCTTAAATAAAGTGCCATTGGCTCAAAGCTCTGCCTCAGTGGTTTTTCTTGCAGATTGGACAATTTTAACAGGATCAACAGATCCTGAGGTGTCTCAGGGATAATTTAAAGGGAAAAAATGATGGGTTTGAGATATTAAAACCTAGAATACGGTGGCTGTTACCAATAATCAACTGATCACTAGCAAGTCAAAATATCACTGATTCTCATGCAGTCTCCTTGTCTATAAAGTGGAGATATTAACATATTTACTACCCACCTCCCTGTTTGGAAAAGCACTTTGTAAACCATAAAATACTGTCTATGAATAAGCTATGGATCTTATGATGGCAGGGGGTGGAGAATCTTAATTATTTCCCATGTAACAAAAGGAATAGAAGTCAATTATATAGCATTTGAAGAAAGAAAAGGGACCAGATTACAGAGAAAGGGTAAAAAATCTTAGTTGTGATGTGAAGAGATGAATGGCAATGAAAGGAAATGAATAGGGATACAAAAAAAACAACAGGAAATGCAAAGGTTTCGTTCTTTTAACAAACATCTGTGAGCAGAAGGAAACTTGGAAGAAGAGACTCTGAGCATTCGAGAAAAGATTATGGGAAATAGCAAAAAAGGACAGGAATTCAAGCACAGATGGCAGATTAAGCATTGAAAAAAAAGGAATACCTCTTTTTCTGGGGCTGTAGGGAACTATCGGGACAAAAAGATCAGGAGAATGTAACATGAGGAATTACTTAAACAGGGACAACCACAATCCTCTAGAGGCTTAGGGGTCTTTTAGGATCAGGTCCAGTCTAACATTCCAAACGTGATGCATCCTTACTGACTAGCTGTGATGTAGCTTGCAATCTTATATGACCATTTGTCTGATCTTTATTCACTCACCTAAATAAATGCTTTTCAGAACTTCTTCCATTGGCAGCCATGGTGCTTCTTTTCTCTCCAAATGAGAAATCAGAAGTGGTTTGGAATCTGGAAGTCCTGGCTCATAAGGAAACATTTGGAAACATGCTGAAAACAGAGAGATAATTAAGAAGTCAATCTTAACCTCTTTCTTTTTAGGAAAATAGAGAGCAGTCTAGAAAAAACCTCTTAAAGATGCTATATATTACAGTTTGGTCACATCAAATATGGAAGATAACTGACACAATTAGTTTATTTCAGCACATTCCCTACAAAGACTATAGAAATCTTCCATGTTTCCAAAGAGTAATTGGAATAGGAACTTGAGTGGAGAAGTTTTTGCCTTTTCTGAGCACAAAGTAAAGTACAGTTTCAGAAGCACCATAATGAGGCAGCTGATTTCCAGTTGTGAAAGCCAAGGCCTTTCCTCTGAAGAAAGAGCAGGAACATCTTGCTTCTTTACACCAAAGGATACAGGGGCTTTCCTACATTACATGTATTCATGAGACAGCTCTAAACACCAAGTCAGAACTCAGCAAATCACTTGAGACATTCCATGACATTTAGGAAAGGAGAATGTAAAGTTACTCTAATGGCCAGACAATTCATGAGAGAAGAGCTATCCTTACCAAGAGAGACAAAGTTCTCATAGTTTTCAAGCATCACATCCCAGAAAAGGTCCTTCTTAGCAGGATCCGAGAGGCTCCATTCCTCTTGGGTGAAGTCTACAAGCACATCTTGCAATGTTAACAATTTCTGCAGTAGTCAAAAACATTCCCAGGCATTCAAGGACCATTCTTCACATGGAACATGAGGAAGACATGAAATCAGCTGAACCAAAGTGAGTAGTTCCCATAGAATCAGGAATTGGAATATTTGATGTCAAGTATTTCTTGAGAATTTTCATACCACGTTCTCTACTGTATACCAGGCTATGTAAACAATTTCAATTTTTTGCTGAAAGTCAACCTTATAAATCATTCAGCACAATGAGGCCCAAATAAAACATGCAAGTTACTCTTTTAAAATTCTTTATTTAGCAAGCATTTATTAAATATCACCACTTCTCTTACTATTGAGGGGGAAAAATAAATTACCACAGGAGCCACATAAAAATGTGTTTCTCATTCTGAGTCTGGAGTCCATCATCTTTCCATTAAGAGGTAGGTAGCGTTCTTCATCATTAGTCTTAAAGAATTCTGGTTGGTTATTACAATCATCAGTGTTTAAATCTTCCGAAGTTGTCTTTACAATATTGTTGCTGGTGTATAAATTGTTTTCCTGGTTCTGCTCACTTTCCTTTTCATAAGTTCATAAGTATTCCCACATTTCTCTGAACCATCCCTTTCATCGTTTCTTATAGAACAATCATGTTCTACTACACTTATATAGAATAAACTGCTCAGCCATTCCCCAATTCGTGGGCACTCTCAGCATCCTGTTCTTTGATTTACAGAAGGAGCTGCTAGAGATATTTTTGTATTTATGGATCATTTTCCTTTCTTTTATCTCCTCAAAGTATTTGCCTAGAAAAGTATCATTTTTTCCAAAGGACATACATAGTTTAATAGCTAAACTTTTAGACATAGCTCCAAATTGCTTTGTAGAATGGTAGTTCCAATTTGCAAATTTACCAACAATACCTGCTTTCCTACAGTTTTATCAATATTTTTCTTTCTCCTTTTCCTATCAACTTTGCCAATCTGTGAGGTGATCTCACTCAAGGCTTGCTTTTTGCACTACTACAATTCATAGTGACTTAGAGCATTTTTTAATATGACTATTGATAACTAGGATTTCTTTATCTCCTTTGACCATTTATCAATTAAGAAATGGATCTTATTCTTCCTGACCTTGGACTTTGTGTTAGGGTCAGGCTCACCACACTTCTAGAGAGAATAGCTGGATCGTGCTTGGTCTAATTTGTGTTCTTTGGCATCCTTCTATACTGTTTTCTCAGGGAAGTAAGTGTTGTGTTATTCCAGAATCTCAAGGACAGCTCAGGCTAGATACTTGTAAGCTTTCAATCCACTCGAAGCAGTTTCATTCAGGGCAAATTCTGAGCACTAACTTCCTAATCTGAGGACTATAAATTCATGACCTGGGTTTGGGTTTGAACAACACAAATGTGGTCTTAACTTTAGTTGGAGCTCCAGTACACTGTTGCTGGATTCAGCTCCTGTTAGCCAGCTGGAAACTCTGCATGTTCAATGACACACTTACAAGCTCCCTTTTAGTCTGGGCTTCCCCTCATTATTCCTGTGAGCCTCAGATGGGACACAGCTCCCAAGGTCAGAGCCATACAGCTTCTGTTTGTTTCTGTACTTCATCGGTACACAGCTAGAACTGAGGAAAAAGAATGAAGTTAAGCTGGAAATCAATTCTTCCTTGCAGCTACAAAACTGACTGGGAAGAAGCTGTTCACTCGAAATCTTGTTATGAGCTCCTTAGTTCTCAATAGAAGGAGAATTCAAAGCCCCCTTTTCCAAGAATTAAAGAAAAGGGTCATGGACACTCATCCTCTCCCTCTACTCCCACCAAATTCTAAGGGGAGAGCTGGGAGACAAAGGTTGAATTCACAGAACTTAGAGCAAGTGCAGTGGATAAAATGTTGGATTTGGAGAAGTCCCGGGCTCCAATCCTGTCACTAGTGAGCTGAGTGACTCTGGGTAAATCACTTAAATTCTGCCGAGCTTCAGCCTCTTTATCTGTAAAACAATGAGATATACTCAATGACCTCCAGAGTTCCTTTTAGTTCTAAATCTAAATTATGAAAAAGAACAGAGCTTGTAAACTATGGGCTCCTCCATTTTTAAAAATAGAAATTGAAGTTCCCAACACCACCATACCATACCTCTGTTCCAGGCATGTGAATTATCTATTTCCTGATAGAGTTTCTCTTTCCATACAGGTGATCTGCAGTGCATTTCCATGATCATTCTAAGTTTGTTTTTTCTTCTATTTATCTTTACTCTGTCCTATCCAAGCTTCTCCTCTGGTTCCTGGATTTCTTCATCTAAGTATATCTTCTAAATATATAATGCTAGCCACTTCTGTTACACTTTCTGCATCATTTTCATAAGGAAAAGCCTTTCTTATAGCTATATGACAATCATAAGTCTCATCCCACCAAGTCTCAGTGATACCTATAAAGGCACCTCCTTCCTTGTGTTGGAATTCTTAGTGCAAACTGCTTCATGTATTAAGTGCCTACTATGTGGCAGGAACTCTACTAAGTGCTGAGGATACATATATGAAGAATGAACCAATGCCTCAAGGAGCTTTCATTCTAACAGGGAAGATAAGTGCACACATAAATAGAATATAAAGTATTTAAATACAAGGTAATTAGGGAGGGAGGGTACTAGAAATTAGGGGAATCAAGAAAGGCTTCACAGAGAAGCATTTACTTCAGCTGCATTTCATTAGGCTTTTTATTCTTTTATTATATAACATATGTGTCTTTGTGATTTAAAAAAACAAATGGGGCCCCCTTTAAATCCTGTGTACTTAACACATTTTATATATGTGCATATATACATTCCCTATTTATTACCAATAACAAAAATATAAATAGCGGTCTTACTGATCAGAGTAGCATACTAAAATACTTTTTTTTAGTAGCAAGAGATACTACGGTGGTAGCTTTGTTAATGGAGATAATAGAACAAATATGGGACATGTGAAGAAAGAAAAAGATCTGTCGACAGACTCTTATGTATAGAATGAACATAAGTGAGGAGTCTAGGATGAAAATAATGATGCAAACATGGGGAACTAAGGGTAGCCTTGAAATTGAAAGGAAAACTTGGAAGAGGGGTGGGTTTTAGAGGAAAGATGGTGAATTCTGCTTTGGACATGACAAGTTTGAGATCCCTTTAGGACAGCCTGTAGAAATTTGTGTTAGATAGTTGGTGATATGAGATTGGACCTCAGAAGAAAGACTATGGCTGTACATATAGGTCTGGGAATCATCTGCATAGACAACTCAATCTATTATTGCTGATAAGATCACTAAGTGAACAAGTCTGGAGAGAACAGAAATGGAGATCTAGGACAACCTGTACTTAGTGGCTGTGACATGGATGGAGAGCCAGCAAAGGAGACAAAGAAAGAGAAAAAAACAGGAGACCCAAGAGAGAACAGTGTCATGAACATTCAAAGAAGAGAGTATATGTGTCCTTAAGTCAAAATGGGCTCCTTAGCCCTTAGTTTAATGAGTGCCCTTGAGGAGTTTGGCTTTTGTTTATTTTGTTTACTTTGAGTGAAAGGCACTTCAGGAGTTTTGGCTTTTGTTTACCTTGAAAGTACTTTCAGCTGTTAAGTGCTAAGCCCCAGGCCCAAAGCCCTATCAGGTGTGAAACCTGTGTGGGCACAGATTGATGACTTAAGAGGGGTGAACTCGGGAACCAACTGGTCTCTGGTTGTTGAGGCGGGGCTTGAGAACGCCAGAGGCTTGCCGGCTGTGAGGAGAGGCGAGAAACTACAGCTGAAGCCAAAGCAGAGCCCACCGTGTGTGGACCCAGGAGTTTGAGCAAGGACTTGAGGCCAGTGAATATGATTTATGCCATCTTGTTTTTCTGTGGCCTCCTGGCTACTCTTGTGAGGCAGGCTTATTGGGCCTGGAGGCTTGTGATCACAATATTGGAATGGGGAGGTTGGTTGGTGAATCTGTCACTCTGGGGCCTAAATAAATGTTTTGATGCCATCTGCTTAGAGAATTCAATATACCTTGCAATTTCAAACCATTCAGATATATATATATATATGATCCTTTTTGAGATCATAAATTCAGCCTTCCTACTACAGTATATCTAGGAGGAGATGGTAATAAATAGTGTTAAATGCAGCAGAGGCAGCTATGTGGTGCAGTGTCAGAGCATGATGTCATCCAGAGGGGCACAAGGTCTCAAGGAGTGCCAAAAGACAGAAGGAGCTAGAAGAGTTTTTAGATAAGAAATTGGATAATTATCCAGTGAGAGTTCCAGATAGCACAGTGGAAGTGGTAGGCAGATCAGGCAAAAGGAGAAATCCTTGCCCTCAAAGAGGTTACATTCTAATAAGAACTTGTGTGAACAGTACATAAATATATAAAGTATACAAAATTAATACAGAGATTTGAAACAACTTACTCACAGTCTTTACTTCTCTGCTCCTATATGAGCACTGAAATAGTGACAATAGTCAACCACAAATAGAAGTGGCTTAGACTGGCTTCTCACTGTAGTTATTCTTTTACTCCTTCTAAATGAGTCTTTATGCCATCTAACTATGGTCCTGGGCTATAGTAGGTCATGTTGGCACCTCACATGACCTACTATAGCCCAGGACCATGTTAAATACCTTTCACTAACATGACTCTTTTTATGGCTAGCTTGATAAGTGAAGGACTGATAAATAAAGATGTCTCTTGTTGCACCTATTAAAGACTCTTTTATGGTCTCAATATATCTATAGGAGGAAGCTCATTAGAGACAGCTTTGAGGGTACACTTGGTTCTACCTACTGAAATTTTCATTACCATTTTTTTAATTCAACAAAGCAAGAGATCACATTCACTACCCCTTTCAGTAATTCCATGACTATGAAGATAGGTTATTACTGTAGAAAAGTATTTCCCCTATGCTTTCAATATTGTGTTGCCTTCATCATGGAGTTCTTCTTTGTGTTTTTTCTTGAATGCATTTTTATGCCATCTGACAATACTTTAATACTTTCATTACAAAAAGGTGAGATACAAAAGACTTGAAAGTTATGTTTCCAGATTTGAGAGCTAAAGATTTGATTTCATGTGAAAAACAGCTTTCACCCAACACACACACAGGGATGAAATGGGGCTGTTAAGTAATTTTTTTTTTGGTGTCCTCTTATTACTTTGGGTGAAAAACTAAGCAAGACAAAACTGGTTAACTCTATAGTATATGCTTGTTCCTTTTTCAGAGACCTTTACTTAACTTGGCTTGTTTGTTTGGTTTTTTTTTCATTTCTTTAAGACTCACTTTGCAGTGTTTCATATAGGTATTGGGTGTGCTACACAGTAGATTCGCTCCTACATAGTTTATGAATTTTGTGGTTATTTTGAATGGGACTTCCCTTTTTATTACTACCTTCTGAATTTTGCTATTATTATGTGAAAATGGTATTGGGGTGGGTTTATTTTGTAAAGTGATTTCCCTAAAACAGATCTGATCATGTCACTCCTCACTCTAAAAGATGGGGTGGGGAGCAGTTTGGTTTCCACAGAGTTAAAAGCATTCCTCTTCCTCTCCCTTCCCCCCTCAGCTTTAGCAGAATGCAAGTTGAGTGACTGGTTAGAACTAGTTCTAATCAGAGCTCTAGGGTGAAAAGTCAGAGGCTTGTACACATGCTTAAACAAGCCATTTGAGGAGGGCATGATGTAGGCAGTCAGGGGTTTGCATCTGGCCAATGAAGAGCCTGGCAGGAAAATCAAAGGGAGGGTCTATAAAAGGATTGGAGTCCATCTGAGTCCTTTGTACTCTCCTGTACTCTGTTTAGGGGATGTACCCATTTATTCAGACCGAATAAATGTAAAATATAATTAAGGCACACCCAACTTCTACCACTTGGGTGGCATCCTTTCTCATGAGAAAGAATGACAAATGCCTTTTCTGATTTTGGGCTTGGACTCCAAACTCTTTATTGTGTTGTTGCACACAGTTTTAGAGGTCCTACTGAGATTTTCCCAGATCTCTCTCTGGGGAGGGGAGGACTTCTCAGCCCTGACTGACCAGCACGATGTCCCACTGACCATTTCTCGGTGGCCCTCAGGTGGGGACAACTCTCCTCTGTGGGGAGTAGGGCTCAAAGGGAGGATGACACTGGAGCAGAAAACGTGGTGGACAAACAATATTCTCTGTGACCCATCGCGGTTATGTAAGCTCGTGCACAAACCCAAGTAAGGGAAGCTTGGGTGACATTGTGAGGGTAGGATCAGTTGAGTCTGGCTAGATATTGAGGAGACCAAGAGGCCTGGGTTTTGGGGGGCCCCTCTCAGGAGGCTCTTGACTTCTCCGACTCTAAGCTTCAGCACCCAGATACTTGGACCAAGAGACCAGCACAGTTTGGCCAGACCTTGATCTGCAGGGAGGAAGGGAGGCTGACAAGCCTCCTTCCCAGTCTCCAAGATAAGGGAAATTTTGCTCTACACCCTCAAGCAGGCTCTCAAAAAGTCTCGAACAAGAAACAGGGTGTCTTTGTGAGGATTGGCTCTGTTGAGTTTGCAATGTTGAGGGAGGAACCCAAGAAACCTCGAACAAGAAACAGAGAGTCTCTCTTGAGACTGGCCCAGTTGAGTTTGTGGGGTTGAGGAAGGACAAGAACAATATGGGTAAATCACAGTAACATATAAAGGACGAGAGCTCTCAGAAATTGTGACTGAATTCAAATTCTGAATTGTTTGTGTGCAGTGTCTTATCTAATGTCTTGTCTGTGTGTTTAAGAAAAGGTGTTTGGTGTTTTTTTTAAACTTCAGGATTCAAGATCAGGAAAGAACTCCCATTTGTCTTAGGCTTTTACTGGGAAATTAAGATTTTTTGGTTCCAACATTGGCCAAGTTGGAATACCAGACTAGAAGTTGAATTATGAAAAGCTGTAGGTTTTAGAACTGATAAGGAATCAGAGCCAAAGCAGCCCGCTCAAAGGAAGAGAGGGCTGATAGAAGAGGGCTGGGTATGTTTGCATTAACTCAATGTATCTGACATCAAGCAAAGTGTTTTAAAACTGCAGAAATAAAGGGAATCTTCTATATGATGGTGGAATGATCGCTTTGGGGATTCAGTATTCCGTTTCGAATGTGATTAAATTGTTAAATTGTTAGACATTTAATTTTTCACCTGGAAAAGAAGCTTAGTATGTATAATTTTTTTTCATTTATTTGAAATGTTTGAGGTAGTTTGGGTCAAGATTAGAAAAGAGATTGAAACTGGAGTGAGAATACAGAGAGTAAAAAGGATTTAAAGTTACTTTGTATCTATGTGGAATAAGGTCCTTAAAATGTTTCGAAGTGATAGAAGAGCAATTTGGTATTAAGACAAATGGTATAATTAATTACTGGGATTAAGTCAGAGATATTTTCAATTTGGGGAAAATAATTTCAGTATTCCTTAAATAGAGATAAGCTGTGGAATATTTTTGCATTGGTGGGAAAAGTTAAATGTGGTTGTTTGGATTTGAATTCATTCCATGGTCTGAAACATAGAGTTAGTATTTGAACCTATCATAGTTACATGGTTCAATTCTTGAAGAATATCTCATTCTTTCAGATCAGTGTAGCAACAATCTGCCAGCAGCTGCTGTAGGGGTGTAATACCCACCAACATCCAGCACACTAAAACCTGCCAACGCAGGTTCTTTAATCTGCTTTACTAAGGAAAGTAACTTTAAGGGGTTAACAATCTCAGTTTAATCAAACACAAAAATCATTCACAGTTCAGGGGGAAAAGATCAGCCCCCTGAACTTCAAGGCAAATACAAACAGAAATTATAAATATCAACAGACAGACCTTGGCTGATTCAAATCAATTCATAGTTAGCACAGAAGAACCAACATCTGGGCTGCAAAGCTAGGGGGCAGTTTGCAGCTTGCCCAGAGTCTCAACACTCCTTCCATGAGTGTGCCCCAAAAGTCAAAAGCCAAGCTCTCCTCAATTTTATCTTGTTCAGAGCTCTGAGGGCTCTGACCTCACCCAGGCTGGGTGTAGGAAAGTTCTCCATCCCCGGTATCATATCATATACAAATCAATGAATCTTTGAATGTCTTAATGCTGAGAAACACTCCAAGACAAAATCCCATTCTAT